>OY757945.1:11271952-11304452 GCA_963585895.1 Sepioteuthis lessoniana | reverse complement strand
AGTGCTATGTGAAATGCAATCAGTCTTGTCCAGGAATTGAACTCGTATCGCCGTGTTCATATCCTGTGACGATAACCATTACACCACGGGCACCTCCAACGAAGATATGATAGTTTTCAATTTGGAAGTTTTATTAACAGCTTGAGACAAAAGGAACCCTTCTGTTGTAAGTTGCAGGAAGAGTAAAGGTTGTAAATGATAGAGTCGGTATTAAGATTCCGTCAACAGGACAGGAATTAAAATGCTGAAGTCAAAGCAGGAGTTGAGATGCTGTCGTCATGACAGAATTAGAATGCTGAAGTCAAAGCAGGAGTTGAGATGCTGTCGTCAGGACAGAATTAGAATGCTGAAGTCAAAGCAGGAGTTGAGATGCTGTCGTCAGGACCGGAATTGAAGTGCTGAAATCAAAGCAGGAGTTGAGGTGTTGTCGTCAAGACAGGAATTAAAATGCTGAGGTCAAAGCAGGAGTTGAGATGCTGTTGTCAGGACAGGAATTGAAACGCTGAAATCAAAGCAGGAGTTGAGATGCTGTCGTCAGGACAGAATTAGAATGCTGAAGTCAAAGCAGGAGTTGAGATGCTGTCGTCAAGACAGGAATTAAAATGCTGAAGTCAAAGCAGGAGTTGAGATGCTGTTGTCAGGACAGGAATTGAAACGCTGAAGTCAAAGCAGGAGTTGAGGTGCTGTCGTCAAGACAGGAATTAAAATGCTGAAGTCAAAGCAGGAGTTGAGATGCTGTTGTCAGGACAGGAATTGAAACGCTGAAATCAAAGCAGGAGTTGAGATGCTGTCGTCAGGACAGGAATTGAAACGCTGAAATCAAAGCAGGAGTTGAGATGCTGTCGTCAGGACAGAATTAGAATGCTGAAGTCAAAGCAGGAGTTGAGATGCTGTCGTCAGGACCGGAATTGAAGTGCTGAAATCAAAGCAGGAGTTGAGATGCTGTCGTCAGGACAGGAATTGAAACGCTGAAATCAAAGCAGGAGTTGAGATGCTGTCGTCAGGACAGAATTAGAATGCTGAAGTCAAAGCAGGAGTTGAGATGCTGTCGTCAGGACCGGAATTGAAGTGCTGAAATCAAAGCAGGAGTTGAGATGCTGTCGTCAAGACCGGAATTGAAGTGCTGAAATCAAAGCAGGAGTTGAGATGCTGTCGTCAAGACAGGAATTAAAATGCTGAAGTCAAAGCAGGAGTTGAGATGCTGTCGTCAAGACAGGAATTAAAATGCTGAAGTCAAAGCAGGAGTTGAGATGCTGTCGTCAGGACCGGAATTGAAGTGCTGAAATCAAAGCAGGAGTTGAGGTGCTGTCGTCAAGACAGGAATTAAAATGCTGAAGTCAAAGCAGGAGTTGAGATGCTGTCGTCAGGACAGGAATTAAAATGCTGAAGTCAAAGCAGGAGTTGAGATGCTGTCGTCAGGACCGGAATTGAAGTGCTGAAATCAAAGCAGGAGTTGAGGTGCTGTCGTCAAGACAGGAATTAAAATGCTGAAGTCAAAGCAGGAGTTGAGATGCTGTCGTCAGGACCGGAATTGAAGTGCTGAAATCAAAGCAGGAGTTGAGGTGCTGTCGTCAGGACCGGAATTGAAGTGCTGAAATCAAAGCAGGAGTTGAGATGCTGTCGTCAAGACAGGAATTAAAATGCTGAAGTCAAAGCAGGAGTTGAGATGCTGTCGTCAGGACCGGAATTGAAGTGCTGAAATCAAAGCAGGAGTTGAGGTGCTGTCGTCAGGACCGGAATTGAAGTGCTGAAATCAAAGCAGGAGTTGAGATGCTGTCGTCAGGACAGGAATTAAAACGCTGAAATCAAAGCAGGAGTTGATATTCCGTCAACAGGACAGGAATTAAAATGCTGAAGTCAAAGCAGGAGTTGAGATGCTGTTGTCAGGACAGGAATTGAAACGCTGAAATCAAAGCAGGAGTTGATATTCCGTCAACAGGACAGGAATTAAAATGCTGAAGTCAAAGCAGGAGTTGAGATGCTGTTGTCAGGACAGGAATTGAAATGCTGAAGTCAAAGCAGGAGTTGAGATGCTGTCGTCCAGACAGGAATTAAAATGCTGAAGTCAAAGCAGGAGTTGAGATGCTGTCGTCAAGACCGGAATTGAAGTGCTGAAATCAAAGCAGGAGTTGAGGTGCTGTCGACAAGACAGGAATTAAAATGCTGAAGTCAAAGCAGGAGTTGAGATGCTGTCGTCAGGACCGGAATTGAAGTGCTGAAATCAAAGCAGGAGTTGAGATGCTGTCGTCAAGACCGGAATTGAAGTGCTGAAATCAAAGCAGGAGTTGAGGTGCTGTCGTCAGGACCGGAATTGAAGTGCTGAAATCAAAGCAGGAGTTGAGGTGCTGTCGTCAAGACAGGAATTAAAATGCTGAAGTCAAAGCAGGAGTTGAAAATATCCAATTTTTTTCTCCGAGGATCCGTTGGTTAAGAAGGAAAGATGAATGATGAAAGAATGATTTTCCAGACACCAACGGTCCATAAATTGGATGAGGTCTCCTCATGGTGCGTAGTGGACTGCTCGAAATATGAGAGAGAGAGAGAGAGAGAGAGTCAGTGAAGGAGTCAGTGGAGAAGAGTTAATGTGGTCTCTATTGTTGGCTGGTCCTTCCGACTGCTAGGAAGCGAAGTGAGAGAATGTGTACTCTGTCATGTTGACAGGTCTGTCCATAAAACCCAAACAACTAACCAACCTTAAATGGATCTGGCATAGTGTATAGTTCAACAGCTGATCTATCTATCTATCTATCTATCTATCTATTGTCCCCCACAGACTGTTTCGTTGTATTACAACTCATCAGTGTGGCCAGACACGCGAAATGCATAAAGCTGGGATCGAAAACTGGCTGACTTTCCCAACCCCTCCGCACGAGTTGGATGCGACACAAGGTCAATTTTTAAAGCGGAGTTTAACAGCTTTGAATTCCGAGTTTTCCTTCTCCTAGATTGGTTGCCATACCACGGTTAAAGAGTCAAGTCTGTCCCACTGTTTACCCGTGGCTTGGAAAGAGAATGGTTGGATTCATACCTTCCCTAAGTGTGTTAGCGCCATCTGAAATGTAAACAGCCTCATCCAGGTTGCGTACTCAGGTCGCAGTGTCCATTTTCTACGGCGATAACCACTACCCCACGAACCCCTCTCTCTCTCTCTCTATATATATATATATATATACAGATCAGAGGAAACCTTATTGCATATGCGTGAACAGTTTCTCGTGAGTTTATTCGGAAAGCTATGAGATGCCGCTGACTAACCTTGTGTATTTTGTGTTCTTCGAATTCATCAAGCACGTTGATTTTTTTACGTCTAGTGCAAGATTTTTAGTCTTTTTTTAGCCAATCGTATCACCCATGTCTTACGGTTCCTATAAATTTCCAAATATCGTTTTCCTTGTGATTTCTGGCTTTTCCACCAAGCTAAAAATCGCTGTTGAAAAAGGCGGTGGGCAAAATTAAGGGGAGAGCAACGAGTCAGCTGATGGCGACCTCAAAAGAGGACTTTGCAGACTATTTTGAAACTATTGGAAGGAGAGAGAAAACGGGAATGAGAAAGAGAGAGAGAAAGAGAGAGAGAGAGAGGAGAGAGAACAAACGCATGCGTAGTAAAAACAGTATGTGTGGGTGTGGGTGCAAGAGAGATAGATAGAGAGAGAGAGAGAGAGAGAAGAAAAGAGAGAGGGCAAATGCATGCTTAGTAAAACAGTAGGTGTAGGTGTGGGTGTGGTTGCAAGAGGGAGAGAGAGGAAAAGAGAGAGGACAAACGCATGCGTAATAAAAATAGTATGTGTGGGTGCAGGTGCAGGTGCAAGAGAGAGAGAGAGAGAGAGAGAGAGAGAGAGGGGGGACAACTGCGAGCGAAGTAAAAACAGTATGTGGGGGTATGGTTGCGGGTGCATGAATGAGAGAGAGAGAAAGAGAGAGAGGAAAAGAGAGAGGGCAAACGCATGCGTAGTAAAAACAGTATGTGTGGGTGCGAATGCGAGAGAGAGAGAGAGAGAGGGGGGGAAAGAGTGAGGACAAACGCATGCGTAGTAAAAACAGTATGTGTAGATGTGGGTGCGAATGCAAGAGAGAGAGAGAGAGAGAGAGAGGGAGAGAGAGGAGTTATTTAGTTACAGGAAGATTGACACAGAGAAGTAGATATGTGGAAAAATGAACTTGTCATTTCTCGAATCAACCAGCGGAAATTTTGCACAGTGCTGTTTTTTAGTTGGCCAAAAATAACCTTCAAGTTAATTAAAGTGTTTCAAGCCGGAATTCAAAACTAAACCTCTTAATCTCTCTCTCCCTCTTCCAACCTACCTACCCCCCCTCTCTCTCTCTCTCATTATGTATATATATCTTGAGATACTGATGATGGGGATGGTGATATTATTTTTACTTATTTCACCCCTTACAAGTTGTTTACACCAGTTTTAACTGGTTATCTTTCAATGGAGTCCGAGTGACAGCAAGCTTCCTCAAGTGTCCAGGACTCTTCTCAGTATTCTGGCCGATCTTAAAAATGCCGTGGTCTAGATGGTCTCAACTCTTCCTCTGTTTTCCAACCACTATTTATCTGTCGAGTTTCTCACGTCAGCCTTAGCTGATGGTCTTTCATTAGAGTGTGAGTGACAGCAAGTTTCCTTAAGTCCACTGGACAGTCCACTGGACTCTTCTCATTATTCTGGCCAATCTTCAACAATGCTGTGGTCTAGATGGTCTCAACCCTTCCTCTGTTTTCCAACCACTATTTATCTTTCGAGTTTTTCACGTCAATCTTAGCTGATGGTCTTTCACTGGAGTGTGAGTGACAGCAAGTTTCCTCAAGTCCACAGGACTCTTCTCTGTATTCTGGCCGATCTTCAACTATGCCGTGGTCTAGATGGTCTCAACTCTTTCCTCTGTTTTCCAGCAACTGTCGACTTTCTCACGTCAGTGGTAGCTGATGGAATTTCACTGGAGTATGAGTGACAATAAGTTTCCTCATGTGTCTAGGACTCTTCTCAGTATTTTGGCCGATCTTAACAATGACGTAGTCTGAATGGTCTTGATTCTTCCATCGATTTCCAATTTCTTGGCTTTTTTTTCTAGGTCCTTGAGTATCATTCTAAATGTGTATCACCGTCACCGTTGCTTTTTTCAGCTCTCGAGCAAGATCCAGAATTTGTCGATCTTTTCGTTTTCTTTCATTTCCAGTCAGAGGTCCGCAGGAACAGTAACTTCTTCTTCTTCTGACGAATTTTTTACACTGGATGGTCTCTTCCGATTTCTAACACTTCCAGCCCCCTAACCAAGTGCGCTCACAATCGGTATCACTGTCACCTTCTTCTTCTTCTTCTTCTTCTTCTTCTTCTTCTTCTTCTTCTTCTTCTTCTTCTTCTTCTTCTAATTATTATTATTATTATTATTTACTCTTTTAGAGTTTTTCGCATGAGCGTCAGCCGATGGTCCCTCACTGGAGCCTGAGTGACCGCAAGTCTCCTCAAGTCTCCAGGACACTTCTCAGTATTCTGGCCGTCTTCAATAATGCTGTCGTTTGGATGGTTTCCACTCGTCCGTCAACTTCCAAATTCTCCAGGTCCTTTTATAATCCTTTAGTTATTTTGCCAAAAGCACCAATCACAATTGGTATAATCGCCAATTTCATGTTCCATAGTTTTTTCAATTCTCTAGCAAGTTCGAGGTACTTATCCTTCTTTTCATATTCTTTCAGTTTTATTCTGTAATCAGCCGGGACAGAAAAGTCCACAATTTTGCAATTTCTCTTTTTTTTTTGTGGATTATTATAAGGTCTAGTCTTCTGGCCGAAATAAGGTGATCCGTTTGTATGTCAAAGTCCCATAGCAGTTTATGTCTGTCATTTTCTCGGACAGGTGCTGGGTTGTGCATATACCATTAGTTCGTATGGTCAAATTCAAATTTCTTGCACATTTCCCAGGGTAAATTGTCCATTAAGATCTCTGGTCTATGTAAATGTTGCTTTTTTTCTCTATATAAGTATGCATTCTATGTATGTGTATATATATATATATATATATATATATATATATATATATATATATATATATAAAATGATTTCAAATTTGGTATTTAGGCTTTTATTGTTTCATATACCTGTACTCTATCTCTGTCTCGGACTTTTATATGCTCTTCAGGTGATTTTGAATGGCTAAGTTAATTTCAGACTTTTACTTTTATTGTAAAGATTGTTTTGGTGTTGTCTAATTCCAAATTTTGAGTCCCTTAAAGACCTTTTGGAGTAAATTGTCCATAAAGACCTCTGGTCTATGTAAATGCAGCTTTTTTTCGATACATAAGTATGTATTCTATGTATGTATTCTATGTATGTATTTTATGTATGTATTCTATGGACGTATTTTATGTATGTATTTTATGTATGTATTCTATGTATGTATTCTATGGATGTATTCTATGTATGTATTCTATGGACGTATTTTATGTATGTATTTTATGTATGTATTCTATGTATGTATTTTATGTATGTATTTTATGTATGTATTCTATGGATGTATTCTATGTACATATTCTGTGTATGTATTCTATGTATGTATTTTATGGACGTATTCTATGTATGTATTCTATGTATGTATTCTATGTACGTATTCTATGTACGTATGTATGTATGCAAGTATGTGTACACATGTATACATATACATATATTCATGTCAATATGTTTTAGATCGGTTGTTATTGTTTAAGTTTGAATTCCAGACTTAGATCTTTGAATGCCCTATTAATGTTAACTGTCCTTGATGACCTCTGGTCTATTTAGATATTTTGGGGATAAAACAAGTGCGTATTGTGGGTATGCGCATGTGTACACATGTTTGCATGCATGTGCGCGTATGTATACCCACATTTGTACACACATGTATTTTCATGGGTGTTGGGTTAATTTTTATCCTCTTTTGTTCTTTCTTTGTTTCCCTCTCTCTCTGTGCATACATACGTACGAGGATCATTAAATAAGTCGCCAGACTTTTTTCGTATGGGCACTTTTATTGATAGTACACACATGAAACTCTAGTCCCCTTCGAAGTAATCTCCTCTGGCTGCAATGCACTTGTTCTACTGTTCCAACAACTTATGGAAGGCTTCATGGAAGTCCTCTTGTGTGAACGTGTCAATGACCTTCGTCACAGCCTCTTTCATCTCCTCAATTGTCTCTTAACGACAGCCTTTGAGCTTAGGGAATAAGCAAAAGTCACGGGGAGCAAGGTCTGGACTATAGGGAGGGTGAGGAACTGTGTTGATGCCCATCTTGGTCAAATAGTCTGTGACAAGGATGGAGTTGTGGACTGGTGCATTGTCCTGATGGAAATGCCACTGACCAGATTTGAAGAGTGCTGGCCTCTTCCCTAGGAATCTCTTCCTGAACTCCCGTAAAATCCCAAAATAGTAACCCTAACCGTAACCCTTTGACCAATCAACTCTGGTCTATTGACTTCCTTACTCCCGCTGTTGTATTTTGACCTTCGACCCGGCTAAACATGCCATTCCAAAGTGATGCACCGGAAGGAAGTGACACATTCCAATGGCAGTTATGAGAGGAAATCGCGTAGGCGGGCTTGGCCGACGAAATGGGACAAGGTAAAAAATCCCATGGTACACTCATAGACTGATGCACCGGAAGAGAGTGACCTCTGAACTGCATGACAGTAATTTCCGCTTGATGACGATCAAACATGCCATTCGAAAGATTGAGTGGGCGATTGAGTGGGCGTTGAACTATTATATAACTCGGTCAAGACAGGAAATCAGACAGTTGGAGTTCAGATGTGATAGAGACGAGATGTGGTAGGGAAAGCCACACCCGGCCGAAGGGGCTCTCGAGACCCCCGATGGAGTATGGGGAACAGACCAGTTGGTGAAAAAATGCAGTAGAGAAAGCCAGCAGAGTGGGCCCCCGGCCCTCCGGTTGAACATCAGGAGAACGAGAAAGACACAACGCTGATGGCCATAAGAGTGGGGTCAATATATTGCAGTCTTTATTCGGTCTCCAACTTCCTCTCACACGCAAACGTTACAATAAAATGAGAGGTACATATTTTTTTAAAGAAGTCTTCGCTCGTCATTATTCATTGCGTCGGTATGTATCCAGCATATATATATATATATATGTGTGTATATATATATATGTATTATGTATTTGTATAGTTAATCATAGTCATGGTTATTGAGTGGCTATACAACACCACCACACCTCTCATCATCCCTCACAGACTCCCTGCCTTCCTTGAATCTCTTATGTCACTCAAAATCTGATGCTCGATTCATGCAAGATGCTCCAGAAGCAGTCTGAAGCATTCCATACGTTCCTGTGGCATTTTTTCAAGTTTAAAACACAATTTTATTGCATATCATTCTTCTTCAAGTCCAGATTGCATTTTTGAAATTCACCAGCTGTGACAATCAGGCTTTAGTAGGTTGTATTCCAATTGCTGCTGTAGCTGTTCATTTGAACCTGAAATAAAAAAAAGTCAGTCATCTCATAAGATGTATAGCAATAACAGTGAATTTTCAAGAGTCTACGACAATTTTAAATGCCTATACAAAAAAGTCTGGAAACTTATTGAATTTACCACGTATATTTTTTTCAAAGGCATTAGTGAAGGTTTAATATGAATAAGAACGTATTTGAGTTGTATTTTAAGCTAGACAGTGCATTTGGTTTGGTTTGGTTGGGTTTTATGGCATATCAACCATTGTAGGTTATTTAATGCCAAATCCTCTTTATACATATATATTAAATATATAGGATTTGGTTTGGTTGAGTTTTATGGCATATCAACCATTGTAGGTTATTTAATGCCAAATCCTCTTTATACATATATATTAAATATATAGGATTTGGTTTGGTTGGCTTTTATGGCATATCAATCATTGTAGGTTATTTAATGCCAAATCCTCTTAATACATATATATCAAATGTGTAGAAAAACTGCTAACAACGATCCAAGTGGAAGGAATGATTTATTAACGAGTCGACACTATAGCCTTTCGGTTCTACTGAACCATCATCAGGAACATGATGGGCACCCCTCATGGTCCTGATGATGGTTCAGTAGAACCGAAATGCTATAGTGTCGACCCATTAATAAATCATTCCTTCCACTTGGATCGTTGTTAGCAGTTTTACTACATAATGTCGGATTACAATCCTTTATTTTCTCTTCATATATATCAAATATATATGATTTGGTTTGGTTGTTTGGTTGGGTTTTATGGCATATCAAACATTGTAGGTTATTTAATGCCAAATCCTGTTTACACAGATATGTTAAATATATATATGATTTGTAAATACATTTTGTTGATAACATTCTTAAATAAGCCTGAGCTCTTTTTTAGCCTACATTTAAATTTTTTCAAGTATTGTTATATAACTGTCACAATTTATTATCAATCATTTGGCTGCACACAGTTTGATTAAGTTGAGCCATAGATAGGACCCTTTCAGGTGCTACCACTTTAGGTCAGAGTGGACCTGAGATCGATTGCAACGAAGGAATACACCACATTCCCCAAATCTCCTAGGCTGAAGCCTCACCATCAGATTGTTTAATGTCATATCTGGGGCATTCGTTGGTTGGGAGGGGTCTAACCCCTCTGCAGAAATGCAGTCGGTGTATTCTACGGCCCCAGCTGACTAGACTAGTCTCCACACACACACACACACACACACACACACACACACACAGACACACACACAGAGGTCTGTCTGTGGATAACAATATATATATATATATATATATATATATAGTTGTTTGACTGGAACGTTTTCCACATGACCGCCTGAAGATGCCTACTCAGCAATAGTAACTCTCCTTTCATGCCAGAACTTTCTTTATTTTCTGTTTGGCTACCTTAATATATATATATATATATATATATATATGTGTGTGTGTGTGTGTGTGTGTGTGTTATACCTTATCTTGATCTTTCAAAAGGTATCCATGCTGGTTCTCTCCTCGTTTCGTTTTCCTTTCCAAAATTAATCTGATTCTTTTGAAACAGGAGATTTTCTGACGTCATCAGTGAGCAGGTTTCACAGCTAAAATCAGTATAAACACCCTAAAGAAAACAAATAAACGTTTACTTCTAAACATGTTTTCCGAAATTGCATCAGCCGTTTTACTTTTAAAATTAATTTGCAGACATATTCTTTCTTTCTTTCTTTCTTTCTTTCTTTCTTTCGTTTTGTCGTTTTGTCTTTTTATTTATTTTATTTATCTATTTTTTTTATATTTTATTTTTGCTGTTTAAATTAATGTTGCATCTTCGATTTTATAAGTTCATTTTCTAGAAAAGAAAGTCATTTACTTAGTGCTCAGTAAAAAAAATTCGTTTGTGATCTTGACAAATAGTGATGATGAAGAAAAGCTTCTTTTTTTTTTTTTTTAGAAATATAATTTTTCAAATTAGCAAATCGTAATCTGCCGGCGGCTTAGCACTAAAATCCCCGTTATAAAAAAAACAAACCCTAAGTCATCCGTGATGTCAGCTTACAACTTCATACCTACATATCGACTGGAAGTTTTGTTGCCGACACGAGGAATAAAATAATCTCGCGAACTGACATGGTGATAGCTTCCTATCAAAGAAAAAAAAAAAGCATTGTATTTAAAATCTAGATCCGGGCACGTATGCCAGAATATAGCTTGAACTAGTCCGTGGGGTCTAGTGCTATACAAGGAGTGCATAGATGTCAAAAAAGCACCCGAAAACGGCCCACCCGAAAACGGGGGACTTTTGGCCCCGAATCTGCCATTGATTTCGATACCCCATCCGATACGATTGCCAGACGGCCCAGTAAAAGCCGGGGAAGTATGATGGAATGATGTAATATGTGTATTTGGCGGTTTGAGTGTATGTGACTAAAACAGAGAAGAGTTGTGTACACAAAGTAGCGTGATTTTAACTGTCGTTACATTTATTGTCCCAGTTGGTAGAGTGTTCGCCAATGATCCGGGAGACCTGGGTTCAATCCCAGGTCGCATCAAACCAAAAACTTTAAAAATGGTACTTGATACCCCCTTGCTTAACACTCAGCAAGATAAGGTACGTATCGAGGGGAAAGTGGAGCAATCCAGGGAAAGGAGTAGCGCCCTCCCCGACACCTCGGTGTTGTAGCTATTGAAAAGGGAGCCTTCTAGTCGCCCACGACTACGGTCGCCAACTTTACTTTTACATTTATCAAGGGTTTTCGGTCTATTGTCTTCATCTTTTTTGTTATTTTCACAACGTTTCGGCCGATATGTCCTTCGGCCTTCTTCGAACCAAGTCCTTTATTGAATCCACGGGGGTCGCCTGTTCTGATTCCTTTAACCATAATTGGGAACAAGTATTAAGAAGTCCTGTATTGTTACTGACCTGCAGCCAGGATTGAACCTGAAACCTCCAGATGATTGTCTCCTTAGAAGCTTAGGGAACCAACGCCTATAACCGTTACGCTATGTGTCCTGATGGACAACACCAGAGGACATATCGGCCGAAACGATGAAGACAACAGTCCGAAAACCCTTAATGATAAAAATCATCAAACTTATTATATCTCTGTCTAGTCGAGACGGGATGGCCGAAAATAAGATATATCTTATTTGTGTGTCGTAATTATTTCAGTATAAGACGCACTTAAAAGATAAGGTTGCGTATTATACACGAGATATCTATTCTCCCAACTAATCTGTTTGACACTGTCACAGAACATGAATATGTGTTTGTTTATAATATTGTCTCCCTTTATGTGAACCGATTTTTGTAACAAACTTGTTTGGTTCTTGTGTGAACATGTCCGTGTGTTTGCTTTAAATATGGTGTCAATTTTGTGTTTTAAGAGAGAATGCAAACGAGAAAATTTCTTATTTTTGTGAGATTATTTTTACAGCTAGCTTGTTGCATTTGTGTCTAAATATATCTGTGTGTTTGCTGTAAATATTGAGGATATATGGCTCCAAATATTGCGTAAATATTTCTATTTACAATGTAAACATTTATTAATGTGAATATTCATATCTGCATTTGTATTTACATATTACATTTATATATATATATATATATATATATATATATATATATATATATATATATCATTTGGTTCTTTTCTCTCTCTCTCTCTCTCTCTATCTCTCCCAGTCAAAAGTTTATCTTTTCTTTCTTTTCCCTTTCTGTGGTCTACAGAAAGGCCAGGCGATGTATTTGCTTTCCACTTTCACAAAAGTCTCTGGTTGTATTCTTTTATTATCGTCGTTTTGATAACACGTAGCTCCCACGATAAATATCTGAGGTTCTTTTCTTTTCATACAACACCTTCTTCTTAGGTTGTATAGCCACTGTGTATTTCTTGAATCGGCTGGCCGCTGCATGTGTCTCTCTCCGAAGATTTTCGCCGACTCACTTTTTATCAAATTTATATTCTTGGCGCGCGAAAGGGTATTCTTCTGGCGTCCCATCATTCAGCCAATCAGCGACAAACTGAAAAGCATTGTTGTAAGTTCAGAAATGCGAAAAAATGTATAAAACAAAGTATGATGTTGTTGTATATTGACCTCTGACCCGGCCAAACATGCGGAAGTGCATATTCCATTGGCGTGGGCGAGTCTGGCTGACAATATGGGACAGGGTTAATTAAGGGATGATTGTTCTATATTGACCTTCGACCCGGCCAAACATGCCATTCCAAAGTGATGCACCGGGAGGTAGTGACACATTCCGATTGCAATTATGGGAAGAAATCACAACGCTGATGGCCATAAGAGTGGGGGTCAATATATTGCAGTTCTCTTCGGTTTCCAACTCCCTCTCACACACAACACCTTTCAAATAAAGTGAGAGGTATATTTTTCTAAAGAAGTCTTCGTTCGTCTTTATTCATTGCGTCAGTATGTATTCTGCATGTATATGTGTATATATGCATATTTATTATGTGGCTATTCGACAATGTCACCCAGCGTAGTGTACATTTGTTTTAGGATTTGGCTTAATATTAGGGCTAGGTTTAAGGGTGAGTTTTGGTTCTTTGTTTGGTAACTTAAACTTAAAAGTGTGACATCTTATATTGTTCAGTACATTATTTCTATCCTGAACAAGGAAAAGT
Source organism: Sepioteuthis lessoniana (assembly GCA_963585895.1). Lineage (NCBI taxonomy): Eukaryota > Metazoa > Mollusca > Cephalopoda > Myopsida > Loliginidae > Sepioteuthis > Sepioteuthis lessoniana. Next base: position 11,291,353 of record OY757945.1, on the reverse strand, counting down.
TCTCGATTTAACAAATATAAAAGTTATTTCCCTGATATAATAGAATCAATACTATACTCATAATCGCAGTGGAATTCCAACTAGCGTCCAGTTGACAGACAAGGGAGCAAGCCATAACTCAATACGGTCCCTGCATCGCTTGGATCATGATGCAGAATGATAGTTATTTATCTATGTGACAATGCACTGCTGACCGACCCCCACTATCTCGACCTCCTAAACCACTCATGGCCATTCGATCGTCTAGTGGTTTCTCTCATCTCTGGCCAGGGGTATTTCACATTCATTTACGGACACACAAAACACAACATACACAACCGAGAGGGTGGAAGAAAAGAGAACAAAAAAATACGGACTCGGGTTAGCCCCAAGCGCATGTAGGGAGAGGTTTGTGACACTTTTACGTAGCTTTCTGTGCATCTGTGGGCTAGCGCAAGCGTATATTCGAGCGAAATTCTCACAAAGCTACAAGGAATGCTGACTCATGATCTCACGATGGCCAACCCGGCCTCTGAGTCCACAGACCCTAGCTCCTGCTCTCTTCCGCTGACTGCCCTGTTGACTGCCTTGTTCTGTTCTCTTCTGTTGACTGGTCTCTTCTGTTCTCCCTGGGACCTTCCTTCCCTTGTCCTCTCGCGGTCTCGTAGGTAACCTCGTGTGCACGCCCTTTGTGTGGGTTTCGCGCCAAAACCAACAAAGGGATCCTCTGATTGGCACTCACCAACACCCACACCCACACAATGAATGTCTAACATCGTGCCACATCTAGCACCATATCTACACTGAAACCAGTAGGCAATCAGGATTCAAGGAATGAGATCACCCAGATGCAAGAATGGAATATTCCGGAATGCTATAAATACTAATTGCTTTATGCGCAAATTCAGTGATAATTAGCAAGTCAGTTGTTGTTGCTCAACACAACAGTACACTCACACAATTCAACAATAAGATGAGACTGACTATTTTTTCATTTTTTTAATAGTTGTTACTAAATTTTGTGGCAGAGAGAGAGAGAGAGAGAGAGAGAGAGAGAGAGAGAGAGAGAGTATAAAAAGACTTAAGAGACGGTATGACAAGTGTTTAGTTTAGTTTGGTTTGGTTTCTTTGTTTAATGGCATATCAACCTTTGTAGGTTATTTAATGCGAAAGCCATTCTCCTGGAAGAACAGGAGTGGTACTATTTAACCCATAGCTGGTAGGATAAGGGGGTTTATACCTTCCCAAGGGTATTTGCCTGAAGGTGAACGTAATACCACGACTGGAGTACGAACTCGCTTACTAGGATTGCGCAGTCCATCGCTTTAACCATTACACCACGAGGATACCCCCGACAAGTGTTTAGCGCAATCGGATGAGTTTGTGGAAAAGCATGTACATTTCATGTCCGTCTCTGTATGTATGTATGTATGTATCTGTATATGTTTATGTATGTGTATCTGCGTGTTAGAGTGTATGTGTGTGTGTGTGTGAGTGTTTGCATGTGTGTCAGTGTATGTGTGTTGTTAAGAGTATGTCTGTGTGTCTATGTATGTGTGTTAGTGTGAATGTGTGTGTCTGTCTTTGTATGTATGTACATATGTGTGTATGTATATATGTTAATGTATGTGTACAGGGTTTTTGGGTGACGTCACGCACCGGAAGCGTGGGCTGAGATTTGAGAAAAAAACAGTTAGTTGAGTTCCCGCCTCGGAAGAAGAAGGTTGACTTTCAGAGCTGGGCGAGGCCAGACGACTTTGTGCGCTACGGGCACCGCGTGTTGGTTGGGTTGAGAGCTGATGATGTAAAAGCAGTCAGCATAGAAATATTGTGTCTCTCTCTCCTCGTGTCGAAAAACCTTTAAACTCAGAAAGGTGAATAAAAGTTTCGTGCCTGAACCAATTTCGTGAGTTTCGTATTGTTGTATAGTCATATGCAGATTCAGGCAGAATACATAATGGCACAATAATAAAGACGAGCGAAGACTTCATTAAAAAAATATACCTCTCACTTTATTGAAAGGGTTCGAAAAGGGTTACTCAAGGTTTTACTGTAAGAGGGAATTGGAGACTGAACAAAGACTGCAACATATTGACCTCACCAGCCCCTCCGGACATAGCCGTGTGTCGTTCTCGTTCTCCTGGACTGCTGCTCAACCAGAGGGCCGGGGGCCCAGCCTCTCTGGGACATGTTTTCATCCCATCATCTTCTCACCAACTGGTCTCCAAACTCAATCGGGGGTCCCAAAGGCCCCTTCTGCCGGGTGGTGGCTTTCTCTACCACATCTTGTCACCAACTCATCTGATCTCCAGCTCTCTCTCACTCCAACTAACTGACTTCCTGTCTCTCACCGAGTTATATGATAGTTCAATCGCCCACTCAATCTTTGGAATGGTATGTTTGATCGTCATCAAGCGGAAATTACTGTCATGCAGTTCACAGGTCACTCTCTTCCGGTGCATCAGTCTATGCCAGTACCATGGGATTTTACCTTGTCCCATATTGTCAGCCAAGTCCGCCTACGCGATTTCTTCTCATAACTGCCATTGGAATGTGTCACTTCCTTCCGGTGCATCACTTTGGAATGGCATGTTTGGCCGGGTAGAAGGTCAATATAAAACAGCATTTTTAGATTCCCTATATCTATTTTACATATCCATGTATCATGGGTATGTTACAAGGCGACCACACAAGAAAACCTGCTGACAACTTACGGACGTTGTGAGAATGCGAGCCTCGTGACTCTTTTTGACCCATTAGAATATACCACAAGCATCTAAATACATCGTAATTTCTTCTTTCTTTCTTTCTTTCTTTCTTTCTTTCTTTTATAGTAAAATACATCAAATCTCTTCTGATTCACCCACTTAACTCTTCATACACCTAACGACTAAAACACACAAAACACAGACCCACTGACATCGACACTGCAGAAGAAAATAACTGCTACCGGATGTTGACCCAACAACGGCCAGTGTCAAAATGAGAAAATAATGGCTTCTGCGCATAGGCTCCGCGCATAGTCTATCCAAAATCCCCAGAAAATTCTCAGTTATAAAAAAAGGTCTATTTTTCCACCAATCATTTTTTTTTCCACAAGTAGTATTTTCTGGAGCCGGTGTTTGAAGTTGGAAACATAGAAATTGGCCAAGCAGAGGTCACTCCCCAGTTGAATCGTTCGACCAGATCAAAGCAATCGCTTGTCACCGAATAGACAACCCCCGTCAGCCGGTCAGATATTTAATTTTGCTTGTTTATTTTATTTATTCAATAAACAAAATAGACAAATCTTCGTGTCAGTCTTATTTTTCTTGCAACCACACGCTTGTATATCACATTTCTTTCTATCATTCTTTCTTTCTTTCTCGGTAGCCAGTTCGTACACACGTGACTGGGCTTTGTTCCTGATTCTCTTCGTAACCCCTTTTGACCAATTAGAAATACGGCAAGCAGTGCTCCTAAAGTATATGAATACATCGGAATTTCCCTTCTCTCTCTCTCTCTCTCTCTCTCTCTCTCTCTCTCTGCGGCCAGTAAGCACACGCGTGGATGGGATTTACTCCTAACTCGACACGTGATCCCTTTTGACCAGCTTGAGGATACTACAAGCAATACTTCTTAAACATATAAACACATCGAATTTTACTCTCCCCCCCTCTCTCTCTGTAACGTGGCGGGGCTTTGGTCCCGACTCGATACGTGATGTCGTCTTCTCGTAGCAGCGTCTGCTATACACAAACAGCAAACGCGCAACCAAACTATTTATGGAAGCCCTCCTACACAACAATCCCGACAACATAAACGTATTGCCCCACGTGACTTCGACAAACAGTAGTTACTTCGCTCACATAAACAACCAGGAACGAATAATACTCAAAACATATCCCCTTGGGCCCAAGTCCTCCGTGAACTTACCGAAAACTCAGCACCACAGAACGGCCAATCAACAACTTAGCTTCTTCTTAAGCCATCGAAACTAAAATAAGAAAAGGAATAAGGGGGTTCATACATTTCTAAGGGGTAATTGTCTGAAAGTGATCGTAATAGCGCAACTGGAATTCGAACTCGCTTAGTACGATTCTGCAGTCCAGTGCTTTAAACATTATACCACGAGGACACCCCCTGTTTTTTCGTTGGAGTAAAAAAGGTGTTTTGATGTTTAAGAAAAAACGGTAGTCGGTGGGTGAGAGATCCGGAGAATATGGTGAATTTGGCAAAGTCTCATATCCCAAAATACAGTGAGCTTCTGCAGTGTCATCCTCGAAGCATGTGTCCGAGAATTATCATGAAACAAAAATCGGACTTGGTCGAATAACCAGTGCCGGTCGCATTTCGCTTAACTGAACATTAATTTCATCCAGTTAGAGGATACTACAAGCAATGCTTCCAAATCATACATCAAAATTTAATCTCTGTCTGTCTGTCTGTCTGTCTCTCTCGGCAGCCAGTGAGCATACGCGTGTCTATGCTTTGGTCCTGACTCGACACGTGATGTCGCCATCTCGTAGCAGCGTCTGCTAAACACATACAACGAACGCTCAACCTATTTGCCAACCCCTCGGCTCAGGCAGGATATGACACAAGGTCAACTTTTAAGCGGAGTTTAACAGGTTTGAATTCAGAGTTTCCCTTCTCCTAGACTAGTTGCCTCACCAAGGCTGAAGAACCTAGTCTGCCGTACTATTTACTCATAGCTGGAGGGAGAATAATTGGATTCATACCTTTCCCAAGGGTATTAGTGCTATGTGAAATGCAATCAGTCTCGTCCAGGATTTGAACTCTTGTCCCCGCGTCCATTTCCTACTACGATAACCATTACACCACGGGCAACGAACACTCAACCAAACAATTTATGGAAGCCCTCCTACACAACAATCTTGACAACATAAAAAAGTGAAAGTGCTTTTGTGCTTCGTCAAGTTCAGGTCATTTAGCTAATCACTTATTGTCATAAAAGATCCATTTTTCCTCTCAAGTTATTTATTCGATCAAGAAATGGATCATTCCAGATCCACGGAAATAGCATCGAACACACTTCAAAACATTAAGCTCTTTGAATTTTCTCTGAGTTCATGTGGAACCCATTTATCAAGATTCTTCACATTGCCAATTTTCTTTGAGATGAACCGATATTGTTGCAATGCCGACAATTATTTCTTGAAATGTTTCACTGACACTTTGACGTGGGTTTTGCTCAACAAGTGTTTTCAGGTTGTCATTAATTGCGGATAGACGTCCTCTGTCTTCTGAATCTTCAAGATTCGTATCCCCACAACGAAACCTTTGAAACCAGTCCGATCACAAGATTCTTCATCCTCCATTGTTATACTTTTTCCGGTGAAGTGGGGGTGCATAATAAGTGAAAGTAAAGTAAATAAAGTTGTCTCCCTTTAGTCGAGGGCGACCAGAAGGCTCCCTTTTCTATAGCTACTACACCGAAGAGTAGGGGAGGCCGCTACTCTTTTCCCTGGATTGCTCCACTTTACCCTTGATATGTACCATATATTGCTGAGTGTTAAGCAAGGAGGTATCAAGTACCATTTTTAAAGTCTTTGGTATGACGCGACCTGGGATTGAACCCAGGTCTCCCGGACAATTGTCGAAAGTCAACTTAAATAAACGGTTACTAATATCGAAAAGACCACTGAGTCAGGTTTGGCCTGTCGGCTGGGGCTGTAGAATTCACTGACTGCATCTCTGCAGAGGGGTAAGAGCGCCCTCCCAAACAAGTGTCCTGGATATGAAAATAAACAATCAGATGGCGAGGTTCCAGTAATGATTGAGATTTGGGGAATGCGGAGTACTTCTTCATTGCTATTACTCCCAGGTCCACTCTAGCCCGGAGTGGTAGCACCTGATAAGGGTCTTATCGATGGGTCAAATCGAACTAAACTGTGTATTTATGCTAAACTGATTTGCTTGAAATAGAACTGTTTTTGACATTGAACCTGTGTACTTATGCTAAACTGAATTATTTGAAATAGAACTGTTTTTGACATTGAACCTGTGTATTTATGCTAAACTGAATTGTTTGAAATAGAACTGTTCATATGTATAAAATAGGTTTGGCTTTAATAACCTACAATGGTTGATGTGCCATAAAAGCAAACCAAACCAAACTAAGTCAAGTCATTCTCTCATCTCCCCAATTATACTTCAGACTCTCTTCCTCTCTTAGCATGGGAAAGAAAAGGAAGGGCAACATCATTACCTGTTAACAGATAGTCACGTGGCTGCTCGAACCGGATCTTTGAAATAGCCTAAGTCAAGACACGGTCGCCGAAGAAACAGGACGGAAATATTCGAAAAGGCTGAAAATCATCTCTACTTTCACCGTTGGTCTTCGAACCCCTGTAGAGCGAATTTCGACCCGTTCACTCCAGGAAGAAGAAACATCAGTTTTGTCTGTTGTATATTGACCCTTGACCGAGCCGTCAATCAGAGATGCATCTGTGTAAATAAGCGGAAGAAGAAGCGGAAACAAGTGGGTGTTATGAAAGAATATAGGCAGGTGCCGGCGGCCGTTGAGTTAGTTGGACACAGGAAGGCTAGAATGAGGGCCAGCTTGCAGACTGAGGGCTGTAGCCCTTATTGACCCTCAGTTGAGCACCCCCAGCCAAGATGCGGAAGATAATACAGCGTGCTATGGTCAAGAGAAGAAGTTGGGTCAATATAGCTGTCTGTCCCTGTTTCCACTCATCTCTCACACACAACTGAACCATTAACCCTTTCGAGAATAAAGTGTGAGAGATACATGTTTTTGTAAAGGAGTGTTTCTCGTTCGTTCATTGAATTTCGTATTTTGATTATGTTTCCGCTTATATTTGTATTACAGCTCTACAACTTTCTATGAACCTTCAAACTAATTCGGCGATAATAATAACCCAGCTGAATATAACCAACATGAACCGTATTGATCTGGGTGAAAAAAGATAATACATTATACATCTCATTCACTCTATCTTATATATCTCCAATAAACAAAGAACTTATATGCTACATATATGCACATTATGCAATGTCTTCTTTTAGTTGATCTGGTGTAATATATAGATATATATTTCTTTTAAATACCCTGTCCGGTGACAAAAGCTGCTTGGTAGCGCCAGGAGTGGCAGTACCGCCTTGAGCTACCGAAACTGTGTTATCGCCCTTGGTTGGCGGCTGATGAGGACAGAGTATCGCACGTGCTTTCACACATTGTATGATGAAAAAAAGAATTGTTACATATATGCACATTATGTAATGTCTTCTTTTAGTTGATCTGGTGTATATATAGATATATATTTCTTTTAAATACCCTGTCCGGTGACAAAAGCTGCTTGGTAGCGCCAGGAGTGGCAGTACCGCCTTGAGCTACCGAAACTGTGTTATCACCCCTGGTTGGCGGCTGATGAGGACAGAGTATCACACGTGCTTTCACACGTTGTATGATGAAAAAAAAATTGTTACATATATGCACATTATGTAATGTCTGCTTTTAGTTGATCTGGTGGAATATATAGATATATATTTCTTTTAAATATCCTGTCCGGTGACAAAAGCTGCTTGGTAGCGCCAGGAGTGGCAGTACCGCCTTGAGCTACCGAAACTGTGTTATCACCCCTGGTTGGCGGCTGATGAGGACAGAGTATCACACGCGCTTTCACACGATGTATGATGAAAAAAGATTGTTACATATATGCACTCACCACAGACAGTTTTTCTTTCTTTCTTTCCATATTGTTAGGGAATGAAAAAAAAAACTTATTACATTTTGAATCACGTGATTGTCTAATTGATTTCGCTGGTCTTAACGCTTTTTTCGGGTGTATTGAATGTTCTCTCTCTCAATCTTATAATACCAAGGTGAACCTTTCGAAATAGAAAAAGGAAACAAATAAGACACGATCACTTTATCTTTTTTATTACTTATATGCGACACATGATCGGGATACTGGATTTCTTATCGTTAGAATTTCATATCGAGTTGAGTCATTCCTCACCCCCGTAGCAATTTACTGAACATTTTGCTCAGATGTGGCACAAGGCCATATGAATGGGGCACCCAATGAGACTCGAACTCACTCGTGAAGGTTTGCTAGTCTAGCTTGCTAACCATTACACCACCCAATGTGCCCCATCCCTCACCCCCGTACCGTAACACTATGCTCAGTTGATATTGGCAGCTGTTCAAACTCGTGCAAAATCGAATTCTGGACGAAGTGATTGAAAATTACAAAGAGGACACACTTATCGTTAGAAATGTGACTTTTTAAAAAAATACTGACACAATTAAAATAATACCGAAGACCATAATTTAAACAGTTTATGCAAAAATCAGATTGCCCCGTCGGTTAGGCAGGGTCTCTAAAATACACTGACTACATCTCTGCAGAGGGGTAAGACTCCTCCAAAAAGTGTCTGGTGGTCCAGTCGGCTGGGTCTGTAGAATACACCGACTCCTTCTCTGCAGAAGAGTAAGACTCTCCCAACGAATGTCCTGGTTATGACACTTAACAATCTGATGGTGAAGTTCCAGTAAGGCTGGAGCTTTGGGGAATGCGGAGTACCCATTTATTGCCATCGTTCCTAGGTCCACTCTAGCTCGGAGTGGTAGCACCTGGTAGGGTCCTAACTATGGGTCAAATACAATTAAACTGTATTGTTTGAGATGGGACTGTTTTGACATATAAACTGCCTTCTTATGCTAAACTAGACGGCTTGAAATAGAACTTTTTAGACATTTAAACTGCTTATTTATGCTAAATTGAATTGTTTGAAATAGAACTGTTCGACAAAACTGAATAGCTTGAAATGGAAATGTGTTTGACAATTAAACTGTATACTTATGCTAAACTGAATTGTTTGAAATAGAACTGTTTATTTGTATAAAAATGTATTTAGCACGCGCACGTCCCCTCGAGCCAACCCGCTGGTTCGGGCACCGCCCAACAAAGGTAGACTTGAGGCCTTAAGGCCCCCGCTTCGGGTTGGCCACCTTTGGGTGGGCAAGCTACATAATAATCCAGCAGGGCTCGTGCCCGACCATTCCCTCCTCTAAAACCCCACTATAATCGACCTTTGGGTCATTGGCCTTGTGTCAAGTCCTGTCTGGTTGGAGGCAGAGGCGTGTATCGGCATTAAATAACTGACAAAGGTTGATATGCCATAAAACAGCAAACAGTATTTTTCGAACAACTTTGTCTGATTGCGATAAAAATGAGTGTTTATTACACCGGGAGACTGGGCTCGAAACTCAAACCCTTAATCTGCAGTTTCTTTTCTAAGGACTCAGTCAGATCTACGGGCTTAAGTTGTTGATAAGAAAGAAGGAAAAAAAACAGAATATTAATGTGGAAGACATGAAAGACGAAAACCATTCTCGGAAAAAAATCTAATCTTATAAAAGCAGAAAATGATAAAGAAAGAATAAATAAATAAATAAATAAATAAGCACAAAATTTGATTATAGATTAAGATTCTAATCACTTCCTCTACTAAAAACAAAGATGTTTTGGCGTTTGGCCAATCAAGAAACCGTCATTACTGTCAATACAACTACTTGATCGGCTTTTCCGTTGAGTCATGTCGAAAGGGATGATGGGTAAAAGTTGTCGGTTGTCAGCGATAGGATTTGAATTGTTGCGTCGAGATGCGATGAAAGCGATCTTATCAATTACGAACCGCAGGCTCTGCAAGGAACTGGGGTATTAAAACAAGATCAATTATGAACTGAAAACAAACAGAGAAGACCTTGGTGGGTTCGTTTTTGAAATCAGAAAAACCAACAAGTGACTTGAGAGAGAGAAAGAGAGAGGGACAGAGACAGACAGACAGACAGACAGACGGACTGAAGGGAGAAAAAAATGTTAGAGAAATAAAAAAAGGGGTAAAATATAAAAGAGAAGGAAATATCAAGAAGAGAGAGAGACAGAGACAGAGACGAGAGAGAGAGAGAGAGAGAGAGACACACACACACACACACACACACACACAGTCAGACAGACAGACAGACAGTCGGACTGGAGGGAGAAAAAATGTTAGAGAAATAAAAAAGGGGTAAAATATAAAAGAGAAGGAAATATAAAGAAGAGAGAGAGACAGACAGACAGAGACAGAGACAGAGAGATAGAGACGAGAGAGAGACACACACAGACAGACAGACAGACAGACAGAAGGGAGAAAAATGCCAGAGAAATAAAAAAAAGTGTGTAAAATATTAAAGAGATGGAAATATCGAGAGAGAGAGAGAGAGACAGAGAGAGACAGAGAGACAAACAGACAAAAGGGAGAAAAATGCCAGAGAAATAAAAAAGGGGGTAAAATATTAAAGAGAAGGAAATATCGAGAGAGAGGGAGAGAGAGAGAGAGAGATACTGAAGGGAGAAAAATGTTAGAGAAATAAAAAAGGGGGTAAAATATAAAAGAGAAGGAAATATCGAGAGAGAGAGAGAGAGAGACAGAGAGAGAGACAGAGACAGAGAGACAAACAGACAAAAGGGAGAAAAATGCCAGAGAAATAAAAAAGGGGGTAAAATATTAAAGAGAAGGAAATATCAAGAGAGAGAGAGAGAGACAGACACGAGAGAGAGACAGAGACGAGAGAGAGAGAGACAGACAGACAGACAAAAGGGAGAAAAATGTTAGAGAAATAAAAAAAGGGGGTAAAATATTTAAGAGAAGGAAATTTCGAGACGAGAGAGGGAGGTTCTGGTTAGTAGTTGTTTTAACAGCATGTAAACCTTTCGGTTGTTTTCTGCCAAAGTCCGTTTAGCAATTAGACTCTCCAAATATATAAGCGAGAAAAATGTATCATGCCACACCTTGCTTGATTATCCTATGCAAATGTCCGTTTAAGAATAATGACCGCCAATTATATACACTACAAAAATCTATCATGTCAACCCTTGTACATATTCTTATGAATCTTTTTTTAAGTAGAGGAATTAATATTGTGAATTGAATTACCATGACCAGAAAAATCTGCCGAACACCTACGCACAATATACGGGAATACTGGACAGCTGATTCGACCTTATTAGGTCTCATCAGCAGTGTATACTGTAATCTCCACCACTGGAGATCGAACCAGCGACCGCAGATTACAGTGCTGAAACTCTACAACTGAGCCTCCAGTTCATATCGCACACAAGTTTCGCTAAATAAACTAGTCATGGTAATTGCGCGGCCAAATGTCAGCCCTTGTTGGGTTATTTTATGCCAAAGTCAGTTTGACAATTATTCTCTGCAATTATATACATTACATCTATCATGTCAACCGTTGTCGGGTTATTTTATACCAAAGTGTTTGCAAATGGCCCGGGAGACCAGGGTTCAATCCCAGGTCGAGCCATACCAAAGACATTAAAAATGGTACTTAATACTTCCTTGCTTAACAATCAGCATTATAAGGTACGTATCAAGGGTAAAGTGGAGCAATCTGGGGGAAGGAGTAGCGCCCTCCCCCACACCGGGGTGTAGTAGCTATTGAAAAAGGAGCCTTAGAATCGCCCTCGACTAAAGGGAGACAACTTTACTTACTTTATATACACTCCAAAAATGTATCATGTCAGCCCTTGTTGGGTTATCTTATGCCAAAGTCAGTTTAACAATTATTCTCTGCAATTATATACATTACAAAAAATGTATAGTGTCAACCCTTGCTAGGTTATTTTATGCCAAAGTCAGTTTAATAACCATGATCTCCAATTATATAAGCTCCAAAAATGTATCATGTCAGCCCTTGTTAGGTTATTGTATGCCAAAGTCAGTTTAACAATATGGATCTCCAATTATATACACTGCAAAAATGTATCCGTACAATAATTTTAAACAGCAAATTGCGGCGCCGATTTCGATCTGGCATATAAGTCGACCTCAAGATTTTTCGCTAAAGAAATTGTCCTTTTGTCTGATTTTACGTTTAAAGTTCCTTGTACTATTTTTATCATTAAGGGTTTTCGGGCTATTGTCTTCATCTTTATTGTTATTTCCACAACGTTTCGGCCGATATGACCTCTGGCCTTCTTCAGGTGTTTGTTGAACTCGGAAACCTACACAGAACTTCGAACTACGTCCTTTATTGAATCCACGGGGGTCGCCTGTTCTGATTCCGTTAGCCATAACCGGGTACAAGTGTTAAGTATTCCTGCATTGTTACTCGCCTGTTGTGTGGATTGAACCTGAAACCTCCAGATGACTGTCTCCTTAGAAGCTTAGGGAACCAACGCCTATAACCGTTACGCCATGTGTCCTGCCATGTGTCCTTGTACTTAAGCTGACCCTAGTTTTATGTGCTTGAATAGTTCCTAGTGCTTTTATTTTGAAAGCTAAAGAAGAAACAGGCAAGAATACACCAAAAACAAATATTTTCCCAGGAAACTTTCGTACTCACATCAGAGTACATTACACAGACTGATGCCTTCTTTTTTATTTTCAAACTAAGTTTTTAAAGTACACAAATAAATATCTTGATAGATTACTTTTTGATTTATTTTGCTTTAATGGCATATCAACTATTGTAGGTTATTTAATGCCAAACCCATTTTTATACATACAAACATTTCTATTTCAAATAATTCAGTTTAAATGTCAAAACAGTTCTATTTCAAGCAATTCTGTTTAGCATAAGTACACAGTTTAGTTCTATTAGACCAATAGATAGGACCCTATCAGCTGCTACCATTCCGGGCCAGAGTGGACCTGGGAGCGATGGCAATGAAGGGGTACTTTGCATTCCATAAAGCTCCAGCATTACTGGAGCCTCACCATCAGATTTTTTAGTGTCATATGCAGGACACTTGTTAGAGGAGTATTACTCCTTTACAGAGAGGCAGTCGGTGTATTCTACAGCCCCAGCCGACTGGGCCATATCTTGATAGATGTATTCGCTTCTGTTGTACATATACTAAAATTTATTGATCTTAAAATGTATATTGGTAATTAATATGTGTTGTGAGTAAACTTCAAAGTTTTATTTACTGAGTTCGAAACATCTTATTGGTTAGAGGAAAAAATCTTCTGTTGTTTAAGCAGAAAATGATGCGGGTAAAAATACGTAGAACACAGAAACGAGCTCATAAATGATGTACTCCTATGGACCCCCACATATGGCCGGGCAAAAGCAGGACGACCAGCTTGAACATACATTCAGCAGCTATGAGAGGATACGGGATGTAGCCCTGAAGACCTACCAGAGGTGATGAACGATAGGGAGAAGTGGCGAGAGAGGATCAGGGATATCCGTGCTCGCGGCACGACATGATGATGATGTTGTTAATAGGTTCGTTCAATAGCATTCTTCCTCGCCTTCTCTTTTTTTTTTGTCGCTATCAAACGTCTTTTTTCTGTACCACTTTTTCCAATCGCGTACTTCAGCTAGCGTACGTAGAAAAGGTTCACCTTCCTCTTCTTGGCGATGACGGCGGTATTGTTATCGTCGGCTTGTTGATACTTTCATATCAGTCGGATTGCTATGACAGGCTGGGGTATGACATGGGTCGGGGCGTGCGCCTCTATTGAAACCTGTTTGAAAACCTGTCTTGAACTGCCAAAATCTCGCTATTTGATTTTCTGATATAGCTATTTGATGGATCAATTCGAAGGTTCCTGAAGGTTCGATGATCACCAGTGGAACAGTAGTGCAACACGTGAAAGTTCACGCGGGATTATATTAAAATCACGCTTGAACTCTACAGGTCACTCTGCCTGCACGAGCGAGGTTCGTGACATTTTTGATCGTCAGACCTTTGTACCCAATGACTGATGACAGCTGATGTGCTCGAATGTTCTTTAACCTTGAGACCACTGCAATTTAATGACGGCGCCCGTCTGTAATATTACATATGGTGTACGTATTTTTTCTATGAAATAAGAATTACATCAGCCATTTATGAAACATGCAAATACTACACATTAGACCTCATATTCACATAAATTCACAATCTATTGCGCTATTACGAAATTGCATAGAAAAACAACGTAGTTTTCTGACTGGGCATCTAGGTGCTGTGACGTTTCAATTAGTGTTCACAGACAGTTGTTGGAAACCTTGTTTAATATAATACTTAATAAGTATTAGGGTTTCATAATTTCTTTATTAAGCTCTATATTAATTTGTAAAATATGTTCACCGAGCACGAATTTAAGTTAGAACTGTTTGTGATAGTCTGTGTTACGGTAAGTGGTAAAGTTTTAGATTTTAGACCTACCGTCGAGCTCAAGTTATGAAAATATAGTTTTAGATTTAAATCTGATCTATTTGTACACTGCAATTTACTATGAATACTTCATACTTAGTTGCAATATCAATGTTTTGAGAGGCAATGTATTAATAAAATTCATAATCGTTTTAAACAGGTAAACACTTCATATCTAGTTGCAATATCAAATGTTTTAAGAGTCAATGTTTTATTAAAGTTCACAATCATTTTAAACAGGTAAACACTTCATACTTAGTTGCAATCAGGGGCGGAGACGGGACTAGTGCTACTCGTGTCCGGCACGACCAATAACTCGGTCAATGTTATTCAAAATGGATTAAAAATCATCCATTAATTTCAAGCAAACATACTTAGTCTGATCTCAATTAAATTACGTATCTTTTCAAGTTTCGATAACTAAGTAGCCAAAAGTTCATAAATATATCTGGGAATAATACAACGATGCTGTTTTGAACGGATGGTCTTTGTCCGGCCACCGTCAGATTCATTGAACATTCCATAAAATCGGCTATAAAGTTGAACGCCCGATCTGTGCCAGGCACTAGACCCTTATAATAACAGTAATGTTAGAGAAATACGCTTTTGACTGTAGCCAATAGCAAGAGCAACCCTACCACTGTGCTAAAAAATCTTAGCACGTGAGACTGTTGATAGATATATTGGGAAGAGGGAGAGGGACAGAGAGAGAGAGAGAGAGAGAGAGAGAGAGAGAGAGAGAGGGGGGGTAGCAGATTAGAGCAGTCGCCGACGTCATCATCATCGCTATGGTAAATGTTGGTTAAACGGCGTGTTTTAAATCGTTTTTCCACTAACAGATGTCTATTTCTTTAATGAATGTTGCATATATTACATTCTGTAACTAAAATTTGTTTATTTGAATACATTTTCAACAAATAATCTTTATTTTAAGCGAAATTGCAACTACTAGCTGTGTCTGTGTATATTGTCATCAGTTTCTTTATTCTAATAAACATATTTTTCTCGTCATAGTAATGAACATCTTCTCTTTTCTTCTATACTTTTGAAAGGAAAAAAATTATCTTATCTACTGTATTAACAAGACTACAAATTATATAGTATCTTGATTGTTTACAAAAAAAAACACCATGCAAGGTAGGTTTGTCAATCTGTGCTATACAATGGAGAATCACGCAATAGCAACTATGATGAATTACTTTGGGTCCACGGACCACGGGTTGGGAACTGAAGTTGACAGAGTGCAGGTGGGGGGGCACGAGTAGCAAAAATAGGCTAGAGTCACCATTGGTTGCTATATCAAAATTTTAAGAGCCCATGTTTTATTAAAGTTCCCAATCATTTTAAACAGGTAAACACTTCATACTTAGTTGCAATATCAATGTTTTAAGAGTCAGTGTATTAATAAAGTTCACAATCATTTTAAACAGGTAAACACTTTATACTTAGTTGCAATATCAATGTTTTAAGGGCCAATGTATTAATAAAGTTCACAATCATTTTAAACAGGTAAACACTTTATACTTAGTTGCAATATCAATGTTTTAAGAGTCAATGTTTTAATAAAGTTTACAATCATTTTAAACAGGTAAACACTTCATACTTAGTTACAATATTAATGTTTTAAGAGTCAATGTATTAATGAAAGTTTACAATCATCTTTAACAGTTAAATTCACGATTTATCAAGTCGATTATGTAAGAGTTACCTTATTAAAGGACACGTCATTACGTTGAACGTGAACAAGAAAAGAATTTTCTGAAACACACGCGGAGATTGTGTACAATTATAAAACTTAAAATTCAGTGATGATGTATTTGAATTTTATAATACAACCTGTGAAAACACGTACGATACTCAGTCCTTCTCAAGCACCAATCAGGGCTGTATAATTATGAAAGGTAAAATTTAGTGATGATATATATGAGCATCCGAATGAAATGACTGCATTATTGGAACATCGAGATAACGTTTTACGTGGTTAAACATTCAAGAGTAATTTTAAGGTAAACCGTACTGATAAAGATTACTTCTATAAAGATTATAATTATAATTAAATATCATTATAATTATATAATAATTTTGTTTTAATGTTATTATAGTTGCTCACAATTTTTATCCTTTGAGCCTTTCATACTCTTACTTAATTTACTGACATTCAAACAAATAGCAAGAATTCTAATTTCAAAACATTTTCATTAATATCTCTCGATCTATCTACACATGTATGGATGGATATCTACACAGTATTCAGTAAAACTGGATCGAAGAATGATAGGGACGGATGGAAAGAGAGAGAGGGATATATATATATATATATATATATATATATATATATATATATATAGTCATCCACAGACAGACTGTTTCGTTCTATCAGAACTCTTCAGTGTGGCTAGACACGCAGGACGCTCGAAGCCGGAATCGAAACCCGTCCAACTTTACGTTAGACTGTGTTTCAAGCCACTCGTCCACCAAGCGGACCACGTTGGCTAAGGGAATTTGTGTGTCTGTGTGTGTAGTTAAATAGAGAGAGAGAGAGAGAGAGAGAGAGAGAGAGAGAGAGAGAGAGAGAGAGAGAGAGAGAGAGTCTATCACAATCTTTTCCTTTCAGTGTCAAGCCCAATTGTTTAAGACTGTAGAATACACCAACTGCATCTCTACAGATTGATAAGACCACCCCACCACCAACAAGTGCTCTGCATATGACACAAAACAATCTCATGGTGAGGCTCCAGTAATGCTGGAGCTTTGGCGAATGCAGAGTACCCCTTCCTTGCCATTTCTTCCAGGTTCACTCTGCCCGGAGTAGTAGTACCTGATGGGGTCCTATCTAAAGGTCCAATAAAACTGTTTGACATTTAAACTGTGTGTAAACAAATGACTTATGCGAAATTGAATTGTTAGAAATAGAACTGTTTGATCATCTAAGTGCGTGTAAACAAATGACGGATGTTTAATAGAATTGTTAGTGATACATAACGATACTTAGAGCTATTCAACTTTATGACTTATATTTACAAATCATATATATCTAATATATATGTATGAACTGGATTTGGCATTGAATAACCTACAACGGTTGATATGCCATAAAACCAAACCAAACCAAATCCTATATATTCAATATATAAGTATAAAAAGGATTTGGCGTGAAATAACCTACAAGGGTTGATATGCCATAAAACCCAACCAAACCAAATCATATATATTTAATATATGTGTATAAAGAGGATTTGGTATTAAATAACCTACAATGGTTGATATGCCATAAAACCCAACCAAACCAAATCATATATATTTAATATATGTGTATAAAGAGGATTTGGCATTAAATAACTTACAATGGTTGATATGCCATAAAACCCAACCAAACCAAATCATATATATTTAATATATGTCTATAAAGAGGATTTGGCATTAAATAACCTAGAATGGTTGATATGCCATAAAACCCAACCAAACTAAATCATATATATTTAACATATATGTATAAAGAGGGTTTGGCATTAAATAACCTACAATGGTTGATATGCCATAAAACCCAACCAAACTAAATCATATATATTTAATATATGTGTATAAAGAGGATTTGGCATTAAATAACCTAGAATGGTTGATATGCCATAAAACCCAACCAAACTAAATCATATATATTTAATATATATGTATAAAGTAGATTTGGCATTAAATAACCAACAATGGTTGATATGCCATAAAACCCAACCAAACCAAATCATATATATTCAATATATAAGTATAAAGAGGATTTGGCATTAAATAACCTACAAGGGTTGATATACCACAAAACGAAAAGAAACGAAACCAAACCTCTCTCTATCTTTATCTTTTTCTAGCCATCTAGCTATCTAGCTTAATCGCTCTCTCTCTCTCTCTCTCTCTCTCTCTCTCTCTCTCTCTCTCTAATATATATATATATATATATATATATAATGCAATTAGAAGAAAAGTCAAACCTGGTTAAATTGTCGTTATAGATTTATTTCAGCGAAGAATATCATTATACTCTTCGTCTCATCAGGTGACTCCTCACGTTTAATTTGAGGTTGAAAAACAGCAAATATGGATTACAGTCTATATATGTTCATGAAAAAGTCAATAAATAAGATATATATATATATATATATATCATCCAAGATAATTTTCTCATACCATTGAAAGAAAATTGGTTTGGTGATTAGGAAGTCATTTTTCAGGGCGATAATGCATCTATTCACAGAGCACAAGGGATTAAAGCTTTCCTCCAGAAAAAGCATATGAAATCAATGGCTAGATACTTCATAGCACAGAACCCCCCCTTCTCTCTCTCTCTCTCTCTCTCTCTCTCTGTCTCCATCCGTCCCTATGGGGCGTCGGTAAGGCAACCGGTCTCGAAGGAAATCACTGAATTTAAACCTGTTAAACTCCACTTACAAATTGCCTTTGCATTGTATCCTGGACGTCCGTTGGTGTTTATAATATATATATATATATATATATATATAATGCAATTAAAAGAAAAGTCAAACCTGGTTAAATTGTCGTTATAGATTTATTTCGGCAAAGAATATCCTTATACTCTTCGTCTCATCAGGTGACTCCACACGTTTTCTTTGAGATTGAACACCAGCAAATATGGATCACAGTCTATATATGTGGATGAAAAAAACAAACAAACAAAAAACAAGAAAGAAAAAACTATATAAACTTAAATTCTTTGGCGAAAGTAAAAGGGAGTTAAAACAATAAAGTATTAGAAACATTAACAAACCAGAAAAAGGGTGTTCCTGTAAATTAACCCTTCCTAATCTGAACATATGCTAGATTTTTGCAAGCAAGTTGAATTTTATGAATAATGTAAGTCTGTAAACTAAACGATTATCTTCATTTATTTTTCCGTTTACTTCTGATATTACCTCAGCTAATGGGGTCATCATCTTCCTCCTAAAAGAAAAAAAAGTACGCGAATAATCCATACCCATTGTCTTCGGACACTTTGGCCGAGCGGTCTGACACTAAATCTAACGTAAAGTTGGGCGGGTTTCGATCCCAGCTACAAGCGTCCTACGTGTCTAACCACACTGAAGAATTGTGATACAACGAAACAGTCTGTCTGTGGATGACTATATATATATACCTATTGATGTTTCTCTCAATTAATCGATCTATTTCATTCTGTTCGTATCAATCTATTTAACTACACAGACACACACATGTATATATTTCTGTCACTCTCCATCTC
>OY757945.1:11229452-11269452 GCA_963585895.1 Sepioteuthis lessoniana | reverse complement strand
TTTTTTTTTTTGACGTAGCTGTCTTTGCAATCATTTTTCCTGCTTTCTAAATAATTCTATCCACAATCCTCTTTCCTTGTCGTTATATTTTTCTTTCTTGTTTGTACGATGGCCGATGTACTATCTGACTCTTTACGAATACAAATCTGACGTGTTTCTTCTTCTGAGACAGCAGCCTCTTTGAATCATTCCCAGTGTTTTTTGTTTTTTTATTATTTCAAACTTCTTCTTCTTCTTCTTCTTCTTCTTCTTCTTCTTCTTCTTCTTCTTCTTCTTCTGTCAGTAGGGACTGTACAATATACTGACTGCATCTCTCCAGGGGGTACCCAACCAACGTCCTGTAGTCCAGTCAGTTGTAGCTGCAGAATACATAGACTGCATCTCTACAGGGGGGTAAAACTCTCCCAACGTCCAGTGGCCCAGTCGGCTGGAGCTGTAGAATATACTGACGGCATCTCTGCAGAGGGCTAAGATCCGCCCTACGTCCTGTGACCCAGTCGGTTGGCGCTGTAGAATTCACCGACTGCATCTCTGCAGGGAGGTAAAACTCTCCCAACGTCCAGTGGCCCAGTCGGCTAGAGCTGTAGAATATAGTGACTGCATCTCTGCAGAGGGATAAGATTCCCCCACCACAACTGTTCGTGATATAACAATAAACAATTTGATGGTGAGGCTCCAGTAATGCTGGAGCTTTGAGGAAAGAAGATCACCTATTTATTGCCATTGCTCCCAGGTCCACTCTGGCCCGGAGTGGTAGCACCTGATAGTGTCCAATCTATGAGTTAAATATAACTAAACATTGTACTTATGCTAAACTGAATTGTTTGAAATAGAACTGTTTTTACATTTAAAAGTGTGTAAACCAAAAACTTTACCTATGCTACATAGAATCGTTTGAAATTGAACTGTTTTTTAAATATTTAAACCGTATACTTATGCTAAACTGAATAGTTGAAAAAAAAATTACATTTACCTCTGTATATTTCCCAGTCGGCTGGGGTTGTAGAATACACCGACTGCTTCTCTGCAGAGGAGTAAGACCCCTATTCCAACGAGTGTCCTGGTTTAGGGAAACTGTGGGCATGTTTATTGTAAAAAAATGTTATATATAACAATCCAGTTTAGTGTAAGTACAGTTTCAATGTCAAGAACCAGTTCAATTTCAAATAATTCAGTTTAGCATAAGCACACAGTTTAAATGTAAGTATGGTTTAATTGTCAAAAACATTTCTAATTCGAGTTATTCAGTTTAGTTAAGCAGTTCTAATTCAGCTAATTCAGTTTACTCTAAGTACAGATTTTGTTTACACACTGTTAAATATCAAAACAGTTCTATGTTAAACAATTTAGCTTAGTGTAAGTACAGTTTCAATGTCAAAAACAGTTCCATTTCAAATAATTCAGTTCAGCATAAGCACGCAGTTTAAATGCAAGTACGGTTTAATTGTGAAAAACATTTCTATTTCAAGCAATTCAGTTTAATCAAACAATTCAGTATAAGTATGCAGTTAGTTCTATTTAACCCATAGATAGGGCCCTATCAGGTGCTACCACTCCGGGCTAGAGTGGACCTGGGAGCAATGGCAATGAAGGGGTGCTCCGTATTCCCCAAGGCCCCAGCAATCCTGGGATTTCACCATCAGACTGTTTAGTGTTATATCCAGGACATTCATTGGCGGGGTCTTACCGACAGGGCAAGATTTGATTTATGTATAAATTATTGGGTTGAATCATAAATACTTTCTGTTTTAGTCAAATATAATTTATTCAGAAATGATTGAACAATACTTTAATTTCAATCAATAATATATTCGCCATTTTTTTGAATCACCTCTAACCATTCATCAGGTAGCTTGTTGATTCATCTCATGTGAAATTCCA
This sequence comes from Sepioteuthis lessoniana, assembly GCA_963585895.1. Taxonomy (NCBI): domain Eukaryota; kingdom Metazoa; phylum Mollusca; class Cephalopoda; order Myopsida; family Loliginidae; genus Sepioteuthis; species Sepioteuthis lessoniana. The sequence goes on along the minus strand of OY757945.1, from coordinate 11,267,571 downwards.
CAACATTTCGGCCGATATGTCCTCCGGCCTTCTTCAGGTGTTTGTTGAACTCGGGAACCTTCACGGAACTTCGAACTACGTCCTTTATTGAATCCATGGGGGTCGACAGTTCTGATTCCATTAACAACCGGGTACAAGTGTTATTCCAGTATTGTTATTCGCCTGCAGTCGGAATTGAACCTGCAACCTTCCGATGATTGACTCCTTAAAAGCTTAGGGAACCAACGCCTATAACCATTACGCCATGTGTCCTGCCATGTGGCCTTGTACTAAAGCTGATCCTAGTTTTATGTGCTTGTACAAAAAAAAAAAAAAAACAAAAACAAAAAAAAAACAACAACAACAAAAAACAATTACTGACGCCGACTACGCCGATGACATAGCGATTCTGGCAAATACACCCAACCAAGCCGAAACACTACTGCAAAGTTTGGAACGAGCCGCCGCAGGCATTGGCCTCCATGTAAATGCACACAAAACTGAATATATGTGCTATAATCAAACAGTCGACATCTCCACACTAGTCGGAACCTCTCTGAAACTGGTAGACAAGATCACCTGCCTAGGAAGCAGTGTCTCATCAACCGAAAAGGACATCGACACGCGGCTAACGAAGGCATGGACAGCTATCGATAGGCTATCGATCATATGGAAATCAGACCTGACCGATAAAATGAAACGCAGTTTCCTCCAGGCAGCGTTTCGGCCGATATGTCCTCCGGCCTTCTTCAGGTGTTTGTCGAACTCGGGAACCTTCACGGAACTTCGAACTACGTCCTTTATTGAATCCATAGGGCTCGCCTGTTCTGATTCCATTAACAATAACCGGGTACAAGTGTTAAGTATTCCTGTATTGTTATTCGCCTGCAGTCAGGATTGAACCTGCAACCTTCCAATGATTGTCTCCTTAGAAGCTTTGGGAATCAACGCCTATAATGCCAATTAGTTCGAAGTTCAGTGAAGGTTCCCGAGTTTGACAAATACCTGAAGAAGGCCGGAAGACATATCGGCCGAAACGTTATGGAAATAACAATAAAGATGAAGACAATAGTCCGAAAATCCTTAATATATATATATATATATAATAAAAATGAGAGGAAAAGTGGATAAACCAAACACTTACAACGCGTTAGTAGTAATGTTTCAGTCTTTATTTATAGAAGAACTTCTTCAGACTAAACATTTTTTCGAAATATTACTACTAAACCCGTTGTAAGTGTTTGATTTATCCACTTTTCCACTTATTTTTATAATCTTGTCAGATTCACAAAAAGCAACCATTTTTCCATATATATATATATATATATATATATATATAAAGTTGGCAACCTTAGTCGAAGGCTTCCTTTTCAATAGCTATTGCTCCACTTTACCTTACTTTAGAGTTCTGAGCGCTAAGCAAGGCAGCATCAAGTACCATTTGGTATGACTCGACCTGAGATTGAACCCCGGTCTCCCGGACAATTGGCGAACACTCTATTCATTAGCTCAATGGCCCGGTTAGTGGGGGTCCATCAACTCCAACCAAAAACCAAAATACTTGTCCGGAAACTCGAAAAGATTCTAATAAAATTATATAGACAAAATGTGTCTTTATCATTTAATCAAACATGCTTAAATGAAGGGCTGCTGCCCAACCACACGCACACATACACACACACACACACATATATATATATATAGCGATGAAAAGATCTAAACTTTCGGTCATAATGAGAATAAAAACTTAAAAGATGACCGGCTAGCCTACCGGTTTCGATCCTCGCTCAACAGCTAAATCAAAAAAGCAAAAAAATTATCGAGCGGCCCCCATTGGGCGCAAGTTCGCCTCGCGTCTGTGAGCTCTAAAAGTCGAACCTCCTCGTTTGGCGTCTAGTACTCAACTCCCTAACTTTCTTTCAATTCTCCACAAACCTCTGCGCGCTTCCGGTGGGTGACGTCACTCGCACTCCGTCACCCGTTTCGTCTCGGACTATTGTGACATCTGAGTGACACCTCCATTCGCCCGCGCGCACCCGCGTTAACACCTGCCTCAATGTTACACCTAACTAACCCATGTGCTGAGCCGAAAGGTTCTCAGCCTAACTAAACTCAAAGGCATGAACCAAAATCCCTTGGTCATTACGTTACACACGCACCACTTCAGGGAGTTACCTCCTCAACAATGTAATCTGTTGGTCGTGAATGGTGATTTGTAATGCTTGAGGACGGGATCCTTGTGGCTAGCTAAATCAAAAAAGCAAAAAAATTATCGAATGTTGTCTCTCTGTAAAAAGAGAAAATATCTGCTTCGACCTAATATTATTTCGATACAGTCTTCAATTTAATTTTTTCCTTCACGCAACAGCCCCCCCCAATCTTTATTCTATATCATCCTCGATTTAGCTCTGTTGAGCGAGGATCGAAACCAGTTAGCTAGCATGTCACCTTTTAAGCGTTTATACACATTGTAAATAAAACCTTGTGTCTTTTTATCGCTGTTATTAGATTTTGTACAGCGAGAAATACCTTTGAATATATATATATATATATATATATATATATATATATATATATATATATATACCTATTAGAAATAACATCCTTCCGCCTTTTTACCTGTTTAACTTTGTGAACCTTCTCAGCGTTCTCAACTATTTTCTTATCCCCCTATCGTTATCATCTACCCGACATACTTTGACGTACTCCCCTCTCTTTCATCTTTCTCCCCTGTCACTCTTCCTACTACTAATTTCCTCCTATTTTTTTTGTCCCTTTTCTACTTTTATTATTGGAATAAAATAGAACATAAAAGAAAGTTTATCGTTTTTGCCTTCCTTACTCGTGTCAACACGCATAACGAGGATATTATTATTATTATTATTATGATTGACTGTTATTATCATTACTGTTATGTAGCGATATATAATCTTCTTCTTCTTGTTGTCAATTTTATCTTCTTGGGGTCTTCTTCTTCTTCTTCTTCTTCTTCTTCTTCTTGATTTTATCTTGTTTTTTTTTCTTCTTCTGGTCTATTGTATCTTCTTCCTCTTTTTCTCTAGCTTGTTCCTTCTTCTTCTTCTTCTTCTGGTTAATTGTTTCTTCTTCTTCTTCTTCTTCTTCTTCTTCTTCTTTGTTTTACTTCTATTTTTCTTCTTGATTTTATCTTTGTTTTTTCTTCTTCTGGTCTATTGTCTCTTCTTCCTCTTTTTCTCTAGCTTGTTCCTTCTTCTTCTTCTTCTTCTTCTTCTTCTGGTTTCTTCTTCTTCTTCTTCTTCTTCTTCTTCTTCTTCTTCTTCTTCTTCTTCTTCTTCTTCTTCTTCTTCTTTGTTTTACTTCTATTTTTCTTCTTGATTTTATCTTTGTTTTTTCTTCTTCTGGTCTATTGTCTCTTCTTCCTCTTTTCCTCTAGCTTGTTTCTTCTTCTTCTTCTTCTTCTTCTTCTTCTTCTTCTTCTTCTTCTTCTTCTTCTTCTTCTTCTTCTTTGTTTTACTTCTATTTTTCTTCTTGATTTTATCTTTGTCTTTTCTTCTTCTGGTCTATTGTCTCTTCTTCCTCTTTTCCTCTAGCTTGTTTCTTCTTCTTCTTCTTCTTCTTCTTCTTCTTCTTCTTCTTCTTCTTCTTCTTCTTCTTCTTCTTCTTCTTCTTTGTTTTACTTCTATTTTTCTTCTTGATTTTATCTTTGTCTTTTCTTCTTCTGGTCTATTGTCTCTTCTTCCTCTTTTCCTCTAGCTTGTTTCTTCTTCTTCTTCTTCTTCTTCTTCTTCTTCTTCTTCTTCTTCTTCTTCTTCTTCTTCTTCTTCTTTGTTTTACTTCTATTTTTCTTCTTGATTTTATCTTTGTCTTTTCTTCTTCTGGTCTATTGTCTCTTCTTCCTCTTTTCCTCTAGCTTGTTTCTTCTTCTTCTTCTTCTTCTTCTGGTTCCTTCTTCTTCTTCTTCTTCTTCTTCTTCTTCTTCTTCTTCTTCTTTGTTTTACTTCTATTTTTCTTCTTGATTTTATCTTTGTTTTTTTTCTTCTGGTCTATTGTCTCTTCTTCCTCTTTTCCTCTAGCTTCTTCTTCTTCTTCTTCTTCTTCTTCTTCTTCTTCTTCTTCTTCTTCTTCTTCTTCTTCTTCTCCAACTTTTTATTTTATTTTTTCTTATTCGGGGCTATTCTCTCATTTTCATGTTCTTCCTGTTCTTGTTTTTGTTCTTCTTTTTTGTTTACATACAGTTTAAATGTCAAAGCAGTTCTATTTCTAACAATTCAGTTTAGCATAAGTATGCAGTTTAGTTCTATTTAATCCATAGATAGGACCCTATCAGGTGCTACCACTCCGAGACAGGGTGGACTTGAGATCAGTGACAATAAAGGGGTACTCCGCATTCCCCAAAGCTCGAGTATTACTGGAGCCTTACCCTCAGATAGTTTAGTATCATACGCAGGACACTCGCTGGGGTGGGGTCTCTTACCCCTCTGCAGAGATGCCGTGAATTCTACAGCCCCAGCCGACTGGACGACAATCTAACAGTGTAAACAAATGGTCGAAGTTAAATTGAATTATTGGTTTTACATTGCGATATTTGGAACCGAGTAAATAAAACTTGGCGTTCGCAATACTTAAAACCATTTAACAAGCAAATGATCAATATTAAATAGAATTATTAGTGTTAGATAGGAATACTTGAAACCATTTGATTTTGTGCTGACAAAAGCAACACTTGAAACAATTCGTTCAGCTCATTTGAAAATAAAATTACTAAGAAATTATTCACTTACAAATTATATATATATATATATATATATATATATATAGTCATCCACAGACAGATCTGTTTCGTTCTATCTGAACTCATCAGTGTGGCTAGACAGTATCTTCCCGTAGCCGGGATCGAAACCCAGTTGACTCAAACGTCAAACCAAAGCTTCTAACCATATATATATATATATATATGTGTGTGTGTGTGTGTGTGTGTGTGTGTAAACAGGATTTGGTATTAAATAACCATCAAGAGTTGATATGCCATTAAACCAAATAGCCTAAACCTATATCTTCATATAAATGTGCCTATCATTCATATGGGGGTGTCTCCGTAGTGTAATGGTTAAATCGCTGGACTGCTATATCGTCGTAAGCGAGTTCAAACTCTAATCGCATTATTACGTTCACTTTCGGACAAATACCGTTGGGGAAAGGCATGAACCCCCTTATCTTCTCGGCTATGGGTTAAATAGCACCATTACTGTTCTTCGAGAAGGTTGGCTTTGGCATTGGCATTAAATAAGCCAAGAAGGTTGATATGCCATTAAACAAAGAAACCAGAACAAACCTATCATTCATGTGAATCAAACAAGGAAAAAAGAGAAAGACATTTATACATTCAGGAAAGAGAAGGAACAAGACTAACAGCTCTGTTTCCCAACCTTTTGGCTCCCAGCTTATATTGCTATTACGAAAAATCTTACAGATTCTATACTTTTGAAAGAAAGCTCAACAGCTCCAGAATTGGAGTCTCACCATTAAATACAGTTTAGAGTCATATTGTAATATAATATCCGAGGGATTTCGTTTTATGCCTTTGGGTTTAGTTAGGCTGAGAACCTTTCGGCTCAGTGCATGGGTTACTTAGGTGCAACATTAACGCAGGTGTTCACACGCGCGTGCGGAGCGGACGTGTCACTCAGAAATGTCACAATAGCCCAGATGGGAAACGGGGCTACAGAGTGCGGATGACGTCACGCACCGGAAGCGCGCGGTGGATTTTGGGGATTTTGAAAAAGTCAGTTAGTTGAGTCCTGCCTCGGAAGAAAACGGTTGACTTTCGCTTGCTCGCGGAGGCCTTGCATCGGGTGCACACAAGATGGGAGGGGGCAGATGAAAAAGCCAGAATATGTCGAAGAACCTTTAAACTCAAAGGTAATAAAAAGTTTCGTTCCTGAACTAAGAAGTCGTAAGTGTTTTTCGTGTTTCGAGATTCCTATGTTCTATGTATATATGTAATGAATATTCTATGTTCGTTTCCCATACAATATTTAGAACCCAGATAGAATATTGGAATGGAAAAAACATTCTCTGTATATGTTACATACCCATAATATACGGATGTGTGAAATAGACATAGGGAATCTAAAAACACGAAATTGGATCAGGCACGAAACTTTTTATTACCTTTGAGTTAAAGGTAATTCGACATGAAGAGAGAGAGAGAGAGAGAGAGAGAGAGAGAGAGAGAGAGAATCTTTCTATGCTGACTGCTTTTACATCGTCAGCTCTCAATCCAACCAACACGCGGCGCCCGTAGCGCACAAAGTCGTCTGGCCTCGCCCAGGTCTGAATCTCAACTTTCCCGTTCGGACGCAGGAACTCAACTCTCTGCTCTTTCTCAAATCTCAGTCCACGCTTCCGGTGCGTGACGTCATTCACATGCCCTGGTCTCAATTCCTATCTGGGATTTTAACTTTGACATCTCTGAATGACACATCCTCTCCGTGCACGCGCGTGAACACCCGCGTTAACGTTGCACCTAACTAACCCATGCGCTAAGCGAAAGGTTCTCAGCCTAACTAAACCGAAAGGCAATATATACAAAACGAAATCCCTCCGCAATTATATTACATATACAGTTCTGTACGACCAGTATTTAGCCACGAGCCTGCCTTGTCTGCTGGGGCTGTAGAATACACTGATTGCACGTGTTACGTAGTCATATACACGAATATGGCCATGTGCGAAACAGACATTTTATGTTCATAACGATAGAACATATAAAGAACATAGGAATCTCGAAATTCGAAAACACGTAACGACTTCTTGTTCAGGTACGAAACCTTTTTATTAACTTTGAGTTAAAGGTTTCGACATCTGGAGGAGGGACACAATCTTCTATACTGTCTTATTCATTTGGCCTCGAGCGGCCCCCATTGGGCGCAAGTTCGCCTCGCGTCTGCGAGCTCCAAAAGTCGAACCTCCTCGTTTGGCGTCTAGTACTCAACTCCCTAACTTTCTTTCAATTCTCCACAAACCTCTGCGCGCTTCCGGTGCGTGACGTCACTCGCACTCCGTCACCCGTTTCGTCTCGGACTATTGTGACATCTGAGTGACAGCTTCATCCGCCCGCGCGCGCCCGCGTTAACACCTACCTCAATGTTGCACCTACCTAACCCATGTGCTGAGCCGAAAGGTTCTCAGCCTAACTAAACTCAAAGGCATGAACCAAAATCCCTTGGCCATTACGTTACACACGCACCACTTCAGGGAGTTACCTCCTCAACAATGTAATCTTGTTGGTCGTGAATGGTGATTTGTAATGCCTGAGGACGGCATCTTGGTGGCTGAATAGTCTATGATCTGGCCGCCAAAAAGGTCACATGACTTGCAAATACTGTACTTCGGCCCTTACTGAGCAAGATGGTTTGACGGAGAAACTCGTTTTGAACAATTGGCAGGTCATGTCAAGCCCTTGCACTTATATCATTGTCCAGATAATTCTTTTCATTGAACTTGAGGTCTACATCCATCTAGCCCTTCTTTTTATCTTAAAGGTATTAAAAAGTGGTGGCTGATGGTCAATCGCGTAGGGGAAAGCAAAACTTTGTGTGAGAATTAATTTTTTTTATTTATTGTCAACATCTTGGTAGTTTTTGTGTTGTTTCTTCTTTAACTACGTTTCGGCCAAATTTCACCTCTGGCCTTCTTCAGGTGATTTACCACGACCTCGGATAGGAATGCTGAGTCTTGTAACCGTATCCCCAGTAATTACTGCCTTCCATAGTTGTTGTCTATCGCACCACGTTTTTGACCAAGTAAACCTCTGGCCGGCTTGGGTAGGATTTGAAACCGCTATCTTCTGACAATGCTCACCTGGAACCGAAGAGACTCAACGCCTCTATCCGCTGCGCCACGGGCCCCGAAAAAAAATTAATTCTCAGATTAAGGAGCCTCATCTCAAAAGACAATTACAAAACTTTGTGTATTCTGAATATGGGTGTAAACTGCATCTGATAGTGATGTAATATAATGGCCGAGGGGTTTCGTTTTATATATCTTGCTTTTCGATTTAGTTAGGCTGAGAACCTTTCGCTTAGCGCATGGGTTAGTTAGGTGCAACATCAACGCAGGTGTTCACGCGCGCGCGGGTAGAATGTGTCATTCACAGATGTCAAAATAAAAACCCCAGATAGGAAATTGGACCAGGAGGTGTGAATGACGTCATGCACCGAAAGCGTGCGCGGAGGATTTTGGGGATTTGAAAAAGTCAGAGAGTTGAGTTTTAGCGTCCGAAGAAGACGGTTGACTTTCGGAGCTCACCGAGGCCTTGTGACGGGTGCCGCACGTGGTGGTGGTGGTGGGGGGGGGCAGATGGAAAAGTCAGCATAGAAAGAATGTGTATCTCTCTCCTTATGTCGAAAAACCTTTTAACTCAAAGGTAATAAAAAGTTTCGTACCTGAACAAAGAAGTCGTAAGTGTTTTTTGTGTTTCAGAATTCCTGTGTTATCTATATATGAGTTATGAACATTGAATGTATATTTCACATATCCGTGTCATGGGTATATTATTGTGAGGCTCCAGTTCTGGCGTTTCGAGGAGTATGGAGTACTCCTTCATTACCATTACTCTCAGATAAACTCTGTCCCAGAATGGTGGTAGCTATTTTTGTCCGATCTATGCGTCAAAAAGAACCAATGTGCTGGGAATAACTGAACTGCATCAGAGAGTGAAGGTCCAGTTCTGGAGCTTTGGGGATTGTGGAGTACTATTTCATTGCCATTACTGCCAGGTCCACTCTGAGCCAGAGTTGGTAGTAGCTGTTAATGTTTCGTCTATGGCTTAAATAATACTGTTCAGTTATTTACCGAGGATCATTATTTATTATTTGAAACAATACAGCAGAATGAAAATTGTTCGTATCAGATAGGATTAATTGATTAGTAAAATTATTAGTGTTTGATAGGAATACTTGAAACCATTTAACTGTGTGCAAACAAATGATTAATATTAAATAGAATTATTAGTGTTAGGTAGGAATACTTGAAACCATTTAACTGTGTGCAAACAAATAATGAATATTAAATAGAATTATTAGTTTTTGATAGGAATACGTAAAACCATTTAACTGTGTTCAAACAAATGATTCATATTAAATGAAATTATTAGTGTTAGATAAGAATACTTGAAACCATTTAACTGTGCGCAAACAAATGAATAATAGTAAATAGAATTATTAGTGTTAGATAGGAATACTTGAAACCATTTAACTGTGTGCAAACAAATGATTAATAGTAAATAGAATTATTAGTGTTAGATAGGAATACTTGAAACCATTTCACTGTGTGGAAACAAATAATTCATATTAAATAGAATTATTAGTGTTAGATAGGAATACTTAAGACCATTTACCTGTGTGCAAATAAATGATTCATATTAAATGAAATTAATAATGTTTGATAGCAATACTTGAAACTATTTAACTGCCTGTAAGCAAATGTTTAATATTAAATGAAATTTTTTTGTGTGAGATAGTGATATTTGAAACCATTTGATTATGAGCAAACAAATGATTAACATGAAATAGAATTATTATATTTGATGGCAAAACTTGAAACGATTTAACTGTGTGCCAACAAATGATTCATATGAAATAGAATTATTAGTGATAGATAGGAATACTTTAGACCATTTAACTGTGTGCAAACAAATGATTAATAGTAAATAGAATTATTAGTATTTGATGGGAATACTTGAAACCATTTAACTGCATGCAAACAAAGGATTAACATTAAATAGAATTATTAGTGATAGATAGGAATACTTTAAACCATTTAACTGTGTGCAAAAAAATGAGCTCTAATAATTCTTTTAAAAATAAAGTTACCAACAAAATATTCGCTTACAAATTATATATATATATATATATATATATATATACTTTTTCTTTTTTTTTTTTCTTTAAGAAAAACAACGAAACCGGTCACATAGGATTATAAATTTATTTCCATCCTGTTACGCATTTTTGAAATTTCCAAAAACCAGGAAAATTTAAATATTCATTCATGAATAATTTCTTGTCCTGATGGAATTACTCCCAACTCCGATTTAACTGGACCAAAGAATACAATATATATATATATATATATATATAGAGAGAGAGAGAGAGAGAGAGAAGACCAGATTTATATTATCTTTACCATAGCCAAAGCCGTGCAAAATGATAATAATGGAAAAGGCTAATTTTTCTTACCACCCACGAATATCTGCATGTTTCAGGATTTACACACGAACACAAGAAAATTCTTGACATTTTTCGGGATCGTTGTTAGACACACATTTACTTGCTCCCGTCTTCCCCAACATCTGTCTCTCTCAGATATATCTTCCTTCGTGTAACAACATTCATCATTGTCTTAAAAAAAGGTGGGAGTTGGTGATAGGAAGAAATAAACTGCGCTTGCGTTTGTGTTGAAATAAATAGATAAACAAATAAACAAAAGAGAGTCAAAAGTTTTCGCGGTTTTGGTGCTTTTTATTTCTACAATTCATGGCTAATAAAAATGTCTGCTTTATTAGCAACCGGATGCAGCGTTATAGCTTTCTGCGCAGACGCAGTGACTATTTTCCTGATTTACGATTCTGAGGGCCACTCAGTGGGGACATTTTCTTGGCCTTTGCAATGTCTAGCATTCAAAAAGATGTGTCTTTCATCCAATTGTCATCATCATCATCATCGAACCCGTTGCCGTCATTATCCGTCGTATATCGGAGCGAAGTGGTTAACATTCAATATTTGCGACCTCGAAGTAAGCGAGTTCGAACTCCAGTCGCGCTAGTACGTTCACATTCGGACTAATACCCAAGGAAAAGGTTTGAACCCCCTTATCCCCCTCGCTATAGCTTATATAGTATCATTGCTGTTTTTCTACAGAGATCACTTGGGCATTAGATAACCCACAAATGTTGATATGCCATTTAATAAAAAGCAAAAAACAAAATAAAACAAAACAAACCAAATGGTAGATTGTTAATCCATAAGACGGAAAACATTATTATTATTTTATTTCTTGGAGAGTTTTTCACATGGGCGTCGGGTGATGATCGTCTTCTTCTTCTTCTCCCGTCCCCATAATTTCTTCTTCTTCTTCTTCTTCTTCTTCTTCTTCTTCTTCTTCTTCTTCTTCTTCTTCTTCCCGTCCCAATAATTTCTTCTCCTTCTTCTTCTTCTTCTTCTTCTTCTTCTTCTTGTCCCCGTAATTTCTTCTTCTTCTTCTTCTTCTTCTTCTTCTTCTTCTTCTTCTTCTTGTCCCCGTAATTTCTTCTTCTTCTTCTTCTTCTTCTTCTTCTTATTATTATTATTATTATTATTATTATTATTATTATCTACTCCTCTAGAGTTTTTCACATCAGTATTAGCTGATGGTTTTTCGCTGGAGTTTGAGTGACAGCAAATCTCCTCAAGTCTCCAGGACTCGTCTCAGTATTCTGGCCGTCCTCAGCAATGCTGTCGTTTGGATAGTCTCCACCCGCCCGCTAACTTCCAAGTCCTCCAGGCCCTTTAATAATCCTTTAGTTACTGTGCCTAACGCACCAATCACAATTGGCACAATCGTTACTTTCATGATCCACAGTTTTTTCAATTCTTTAGCAAGGTCGAAGTACTTATCCTTCTTTTCACTTTCCTTCAGATTTATTCTGTGGTCCGCCGGGACAGCAAAGTCAACAATTTTGCAGATTCTCTTTCTTTTATTGATTATTATGAGGTCTGGTCTTCTGGCCGGGATTAGGTGATCCGTTTGTATGTTAAAGTCCCATATTATTATTATTATTATTATTATTATTATTATTATTATTATTATTATTATTATTATTATTATTCCTTCTTGTATTATATCATTGCTTCACGTATTTCCGTGTGTCCACCTGGTGTTTGAACGACAACAAACCTCCTAAAAATTTCAAAATCTTTCTATCTATCTATCTATCTATCTATGGAAGAAAATAATGGATAGTAATCCGACAATTTGTGAAGAAAAATTGACAACAAATAATCCAAATAGAAAGTAGGGATTTATAGAGAAACAAAGTCAGTCGACACTATAGCGTTTCGGTTCTGCTGAACCATCATCAGGACTGTGAGGGGTTTTATTAGTGATGTTAAGTGTAGATGGATGTATAAAAAGTGTAAAAATATATAAAAATTTGGAAAAGTTGTCCCACAAGAAAAGTTGGCTGTTTTTGATCAGAAAAATTGGCCGTTTGATATATGAATCAGCGTTCGTTTCTTTAAAATACGTCACCTGATATTAGAAACATTGTGCATAATCCACGTTCCGTTAGTTCATCACGAGATTTCGAACCATTCCTCGTTTTCGACGAAATTCAAATCATATAAATCTGTTTTGTTTTTTTTTATTAATGTATATGCCTAGGAAAATCCCAAAACATGAATACAAGCCTCAAGGCACAGAACCGAAACGCTATAGTGTCGACAGACTTTGTTTCTCTATAAATCCCCACTTTCTATTTGGATTACTTGTGGTCAATTTTTCTTCACATATCTATCTATCTAAGCCCAGTCTGCTGGGGATGTAGAATACGCCGATTGGATCTCTGCAAAGGAGTAAGAACCCTTCCCTTCCACAACGAGTGTCCTGGACATAACACTAAACTACTTGATAGTGAGCCTTCATTTCTAGAGCTTTGAGGAATGTGGAGTAGCTCTTCATTGTCATTACTCCCAGGTCCACTATGTACCGGAGTGGTCGTATCTATCAGGGTCTCATCGATGGGACAAATAGAACTGCATAATCATTCATTATATTCAGAATCATTTGACTGTGTGCAACCAATTGATTAATCTTAAATTAGATAAAAATCATTGAAACAATTTAACTGTGTGCAAACAATACATCGCAATACTTGAGATTATTTAACAGTGTGCAAACAAATGAGCTTTGGCTCGTTTAAAATGTCACCAACAAAATATTTGTTTACAAATCATGTATATATACATATATATATATATATAATAAAGTAAAGTTGGCGACCATAGTCGAAGGTGACCCGAAGGCTTCCTTTTCGATAGCTACTACACCAAGGTGTAGGGGAGGGTGCTACTCCTTTCCCTGGATTGCTCCACTTTACCTTTGATCCGTACCTTATAATGCTGAGTGTTAAGCCAGGAACCATCAAGTACCATTTTTTGAGTCTTTGGTATGACTCAACCTGGGATTGAACCCAAGTCTCCCGGGCCATTGGCGAATATATATAATTCGAGGAGAAAATCCAAGGGGAATAGGAGTGTCCAATTTGATTGTCCAATGCCAACGGCTATCGATGTATAATTAACTTGCGATTAAGAATACATAAAAACTCAACGGTCAAAAAAATTATATAGAAATAAAAAGAAAAAAATTAGTTTTTGGTGTTATTGTATGGAGAAAAGCTTGGTAGCAATTACACAAGAATGCTGCGAGGTATTTTGAACAAGTCCTGGAGGCAACACCCCACACAAAACAACAGCTGTACGACCACCTACCACCCATCACGAAAACTATCAAAGTTAGACGAACTAGACATGCAAGACACTGCTGGAGAAGTAAGGACGATCTCATAAGCGATATACTCCTGTGGACCATTCAAACGGACGAGCAAAGGCAGGACGACCAGCTAGAACACCTGCTGATACAGTATGTAGCCTTGAAGACCTCCCGGGAGCGATGGACGATAGAGACGGGTGGCGAGAGAGGGTCAGGTAGATCCGTGCTGGCAGGATGACATGATGATGATGATGATAAATTTATTTCTGGTCTTGATAACCATCATCAGATGTTAAATGAAAAAAAATGTTTGGGTGTTCTTATATTGACCTCATGAGTAGAGTGTTCAATCCCAGCTTGAGTCATGCCAAAGACTCAAGAATGGTACTTGATGCTCCCTTGCTTAGCACTCAGGTAAGGTAAGGATCAAGGGTAAAATGGAGCAATACAAAGAATGGAGTATCGCCCTCAGTGTGCTCGCTATTCAAAAGGGAGCCTTCGGGTCACTCTTGACTAAGGTCACCGACTTTATTTTTATATTGCTTCTGGTGAGAATAGAATTTTTTTAAAATCTTTAATTTTTTGATTAGAATATTTTTTTAATTAAAATAATTTCATATATATTTTTTTTTCGTATTTTTACGGTGAAGATATCACGGTAAAATTTTTTCTTTCCACAGTTTTTTTTTCAGTTCTGTGGCAATGTCCAAGTAGTCGTTAGTTTTAACATTTTCTTTTAATTTCACTTTGTGGTCAACCGGAACAGCAAAATCCACTGGATGAAAAATTATTTCTTTCATGTTAATCAGCACTAGGTCTAGTCGTCTGGCCGGGATTGGGTGATCCGTTTGTATTTCAAAATCTCAGAGGATTTCATGCGTCTCATTCTCTATGACGAATTCTGGTTTGTACATATACCTGCTGGTAAGTATGATCATCAACAATCTTTTGCACAATTCCCGGTAGATCCCCTTCCCAACCCAGTCGTGTCTAGACTTGTATTTATTTTGTACTTGTTTGCTATATTCATTTAATTTGTGATTAATCATTTCGTATTTATCTAATCCCAAATCCTGTTTATCATCATCATCATCATCATCATCATCTTGCGCTATCAGCACGGATATTTCTGACCCTTCCTATCGTCCATTGCTTTTGGCTGGTCTTCCGGGCAACATCCAGTATCGGCACAGAGCTGCAGAATGTAGGTTCGAGCCGGACGTCCTACCTTTGCTCGTCCCTGTGAAGGGGTCCACCGGTGTACATCACTTACGAGCTCGTCCCTACTTCTCCAGCAGTGTCCCGCATATCTGGTTCGTCTTATTTTGATAGTTTACGTGACGGGTGGTTGGTGGCAGTACAGTTGCTGTTTCCTGTTTATATATATATATATATATATATATAGTCAGCCACAGACATATCTGCTTCGTTCCTTCAGAACTCTTCAGTGTGACTAGACAGGCTAGATTCCCGAAGCTGGGATCGAAAACCGGTGATATATATTTTAAACTAATAGTTTGTAAGTAACATTTTTCTCAAGCCAGAGTTCATTTGTTTGCGGACAGTTAAATAGTTTCAAGTATAGAAAATAATCAAACATTTCTATTTGACGCACAGATGGATACTAACACACTGGATCAGAGTCGACCTGGGAGTAATGGCAATAAAGGAGTACTCTACATTACCAAAATCTCCAGAACTAGAGCCTCACCATCAGATGCAGTTTAGTGTCATACCCAGCACATTCATTTGGGGATGAGGTGTGGGGGTTCTTACCCCTTAGCTGAGATGCAGTCAGCGTATTCTACGGCCCCAGCCAGCTGGACTAGATAATTATTAGTTACTTAAAAGCATATAATCATAGGTATTAGATAGGAATACTTGAAACCATTCAACTGTGTGCAAATTATTTGTATTAGATAGGAATACTTGAAATAATACCACTGTGTGAAAATTATTTGTATTTGATAGGAATACTTGAAACCATACAATTTAAAAAAAGTAAAGTTCGTGACCGTAGTCGAGGAAAACCCGAAGCCTCTCTTTTCAATAGCTACAACACCGAGGTGTAAGGGAGGGCGCTACTCCTTCCCCTGGATTGCTCCACTTTACCCTTGGACCCAGGAGGTATCAAGTACCGTTGTTTTAAGTCTTTGGTATGACGTAACCTGGGACTGAACTCTGGTCTCCTGGGCTATTGGCGAACACTCTACCCACTAGCGCAATGAAACCATACAACTGTGTGCAAATTATTTGTATAAGATAGGAATACTTTAAACCATACAACTGTGTGCAAATTATTTGTATTAGATGGGAATACTTGATATCATAGAACTACGGCAAATTATTTGTATTAGATAGGAATACTTTAAACCATAAAAATCTTTGCAACTTATTTGTATTAGATGGGAATACTTGAAACCATACAGCTGTGTGCAAATTATTTGTATAAGATAGGAATACTTGAAACCATACAGCTGTGTGCAAATTATTTGCATTAGATGGGAATACTTGATATCAAAGAACTGCGGCAAATTATTTGTATTAGATAGGAATACTTATAACCATACAACTATGTGCAAACTATTTGTATTAGATAGGAATACTTGAAACCATACAACTGTGTGCAAATTATTTGTTTTAGATGGGAATACTTGATATCATAGAACTACGGCAAATTATTTGTATTAGATAAGAATTCTGGAAACCATACAACTATGTGTAAATTATTTGTATTAGATAGGAATACTTGAAACTATACAACTGTGACCAAATTATTTGTATTAGATAGGAATACTTGAGCCCATAAAAATCTGTGCAAATTATTTTTATTAGATAGGAATACTTAAAACCATAAAAATCTTTGCAAATTATTTGTATTAGGTAGGAGTACTTGAAACCATACAGCTGTGTGCAAATTTTTTGTATTAGATGGGAATACTTGATATCATAGAACTACGGCAAATTATTTGTATTATATAGGAATACTTAAAACCATACAACTGTGTACAAATTATTTGAATTAGATTGGAATACATGAGGACACAAAACTGTTCATAAAACTCTTTTAAAATAACAGCACAGAAAATGTCGAATATGAAGGTGGAATGAGCGTAATCCCCTAACCCCTAGGAATAAGGTAAGTCTCGAAGTGTTGATATGCAGTTAAACCAAGGCTATAAATCAATTAAACAATTAAGTTACGATGAAAAAAAAGAAAAACGTGGATGTTGTATTTTTTGAGTGAGGAATATCAAAGCTTTGCTTTTATTTTCTTATTTCATTTTTTTTTATCGACTTCACCTTTTCGACTTACAAATCAGTTTGTTCTCTTAGATTGCAATGGAAGGAGACAGAAGGGAGACAAAGAAGATACATTAAAGGGGAAAGAATCTGAAAAATTTTGCATAACTTGCTTCAGCAGGTATGCCAATCATCAACGTGTGTATATATATATATATAAATATGTGTGCGTGTGTGTGTGGTGTGTGTATATATATATATATATATATATATAAAGGGTGTGTGAGCAAGTTCGCACGCATGAGCGTATGAGCATGTGTGTGCGCGTGCGCGTACGTATATAATTGTGTATGCATATGTGCGTGTGTGCGTTTGTGTGTGTGTGTTTGTGTATGTGTGTGCGCGTGCGTGTGTATCTTTGTGTGTCTGTGTGTGCGCACCTGCGTGTGGATCTGTATTTGTATATGCGTGTCTGTGTGCATATACGAATGTATACATATGTGTATATGCGCACACGCGCTCGTGTGTGCGCGTGTGTGTGTGTGTTTCTTCATGTGTAAGTGTGTATGTGTGCGCGCGTGTGCGTTCATCTCTGGTCGCGCATGCGCACGCGCATGCGAGGCTAGGAAAGGTGGCGGTTAGAGGTGGTTCCCTTAATGCTCACGTGACCTAAATCGTTTCTCGTCGGCCTTGAATTTCTCTCCAAGCCGACTTTTCGGGAAAAAAAAAAAAAACATTAATGACAACAACAACAAAATGTTAAGAAAAGAAAGGAAACATTTAAGCTAATCAGGGTTTTGAAGGACTTGGACCCTGCTGTCAAAAGCGCTTAAGAAAGAAAGAAAGAAAGAAAGAAAGAAAGAAAAAGGAAAAGAAGGAATAAGGGAAAGAAAGAAAGAAAGAAAGAAAGAAAAAGGAAAAGAAAGAAAAAGGAAAAGAGAGAAAGAAAAAGAAAGAAAATAAAAGAAAAAGGAAAAGAAAAAAGGAAAGAAAGAAAAAGAAAGAAAGAAAGAAACACAGTAGGGAACGAGAAACAAAGAAAGAAAAAAGAAAGAAAGAAAGAAAGAAAGAGAGAAAGTAAAAGGAAAAGAAAGAAAGAAGAGAACGATAAAGAAAAAAAGAAAGAAAGACAGTAGGGAAGGAGAAAGAAAGAAAGAAAGAAAGAAAGAAAGAAAGAAAAGAGGAAATCTCTTTAATTGAAGTGATTTTTCAAAATTCTGTCTTTAAATTATGGATGAGCTTATTACGTTGTCAGTCACGTGACGCCGCGGTTTCAGGTTAATTATGTCGAAAAAGAATTGTGTATTGATATTACAATTTCCGAATATATTAGCAATTTAAACATTCAAGAAGCGGTCAAGGTTTGGTTCGATCCAGTTCACTGTTTTCAGAGAGAGAGAGAGAGAGAGAGAGAGAGAGAGAGAGAGAGAGAGAATTAAGTAATTTTTTTTTTGCTTTCAATTTAGCTTATTCCTCGGAAATTTGTTAGATTTTTAATTTTTCGTTTTCTTTGGTTTCTAAGTAAATTATTAGTTTTATATCTGATATTCGATATTTGGTATTCAACCAATCTCCTACCAAGCCTTCATTTTATTGTGGGAGATCTGCACACAAATCGAGACTCATAAGCAGCCGTCACCCCAAAAAAGAAAAAAAAAAATACTTGATCCTTTCGGCATTTCATATTTTGGGGGTGCTTTAGGCGCCAAGTGATGAATTCAGTCCCGCAAAGCAGATATTGCCTGTGGGTGGGGTGAAGGTCTTCTCGGAAGCGGCGGTCAGTACAATAGAACCCATCCAGTATAACTAACACGTGAACACAAAGTAAGATATCAGTTTACAATGTAATTGTTATAGTAAACTGAACCCTTAATTTCCGTCTACAGACTTTCAATTGGTTGGTTGGTTGGGTTTTATGGCATATCAACCTTTGTAGGTTATTTAACGCCAAATCCATTTTTATGTAAATAATCAGTTCTATTTCAAACAATTCAGTTTAGCATAAGCATGCAGTTTAATTGTCAAAAACATTTCTATTTCAAAATATTCAGTTTATTCGAACAGTTCTAATTCAGTTAATTCAGTTTAGTATAAGCACAGATTTTGTTTACACACATACAGTTAACTGTAAAAAAAGTTCTATATTGAACAAATCAGTTTAGTGTAAGTAGTTTAAATGTCAAAAACAGTTCCATTTTAAACAATTCAGTTTAGCATAAGCAAGCAATTTCAATGTAAGTACACAGTTTATTTGTCAAAAACATTTCTATTTCAAGCTATTCAGTATAGCCAAACAGTTCTAATTCAAACAATTCAGTTTAGCATAAGTATGCAGTTTGTTCTATTTAACCCATAGACAGGGCCCTATCAGGTGCTACCATTCAGGGCCAGAGTAAAGTTGAGAGCAATGGCAATGAAGGGGTACTCTGCATTCCCCAAAACTCCAGCATCACTGGAGCCTCACCATTAGATTGTTTAGTGTCATATCCAGGACACTCGTTGGTGGGGTGGGGGTCTTAGGCTCCTGCAGAGAAACAGGCGGTGTATTCTGCAGTCCCAGACGACTGGGAAATTTTAATTCTTTGATTATCACAGAATAAGTTATGTTCTTATCTGTAAGTTGGTCGTTATTTACAATAAAAGACATAAAAGTAGCTTTATATTTGGATTTAGAAGAGATCTTAAATAAAATACGGTTTTAGGATGGTCATTATTAAACATACGAGGATCATTCAATAAGTTTCGAGACTTTTTTCGTATGGGCACTTTTATTGATAGTATACACACGAAACCCTAGTCCTTGCCCATTCGGCTGGGGCTGTAGAATACACCGACTGCTTCTCTGCAGAGGGGTAAGACCCTCTCCCAACGAGTGTCCTGATATGACACTAAACAATCTGATGGTGAGGTTCCAGCAATGCTGGAGCTTTGGGGAATGCGGAGTACCCCTTCATTGCCATTGCTCCCAGGTCCACTCTGGCCCGGAGTGGTAGCACCTGATAGGGTCCTATCTATGGGTTAAATAGAATTAACAGCATACTTTTGCTAAAATGAATTGTTTGAGTAAAACTGAATAGTTTGAAATAGAAATGACTTTTACAATTAAACCGTACTTACATTTAAACTGCGTGCATATGCTTAACTGAATTATTTGAAATAGAACTGTTTTTCGACATTAAAATTGTATTTACACTTAACCGAATTGTTACATACAACTGCTTGAATAGTTAGAAATAGAAATGTTTTTTGACCATTAAACTGTGTACTTATGCGAAACTGAATTGTTTTAAATAGAACAGATTATTTACATAAAAATGGATTTGGCGTTAAATAACCTACAAAGGTTGATATGCCATAAAACCCAACAAACCAACAAACCAAACCCTAGTCCACTTCGATAAAATTTCCTCCGGCTGCAATGCACTTGTTGTAAAGTTCCAACAACTTCTGGAAAGCCCCATGGATGTCCTCTGGTGTGAGCGTGTCAATGACCTATTTCATCCCCTCAATTGTCTCATAACGACAGCCTCTGAGCTTAGGGAATTACCAAAAGTCACAGGGAGCAAGGTTTGGGCTAATAGGGAAGGTGAGGAATTGTCTTGATGCCCATCTTGGACAAATAGTCTGTGACAAGGATGGAGTTGTGAACTGGTGCATTGTCCAGGTGGAAATGCCACTGAGTCGATTTGAAGAGTGCTGGCCTCTTCCCGGTGAATCTCTTCCTGAACCCCCTTAAAACCTCAACATAGTAACCCTAAGCCTAACCCTTTGGCCTATCAACTCTGGTATAACGACTTCCTTACTCCTCCCACAACTCTTTAGTAGGGTGTATTCCAATTGCTGCTATAGCTGTTCATTTGAACCTGAAATCATAAAAATTGGTCAGTCATCTCATAAGATGTATAGCAATAACATACTGAATTTTCAAGTGTCTACAACAATTTTAAATGCTTGGACAAAAATGAAGGCACCACGCACTTTTATTTTTAATTACAAATCTCACGTGAAAAGACCTGGACATGGCTAGAAAAGAGAAACCTTAAGGTCGAAACCGAATTTGGCCCAGTCGGCTGCATCTCTGCAGAGGAGTAAGACTTCCCCAACGAGTGTCCTGTGGCCCTGTCGACTGGGGCTGTAGAATATACCGACTGCATCTCTGCAGAGGGGTAAGACTCCCCCAACGAGTGTCCTGGATATGAAACTAAACAATCTGATGGTGAGGTTTCATTAATGCTGGAGCTTTGGGGAATGCGGAGTACTCCTTTACTGCCATCGCTCCCAGGTCCACTCTGGCCCGGAGTGCTAGCACCTGATAGAGTCCTACAATGGGTTAAATAGAACTAAACTGTGTACTTATGCTAAACTGAATTGGTTGAAATAGAACTGTTTTTACATTTAGCTGCGTGTAAACAAGAAACTATACTTATGCTAAACTGAATTGTTAGAAATAGAACTGTTTATATGTATAAAAATGGATTTGGCTTTAAATAACTTATAATGTTTGATATGCCGTAAAACTTAGCCTAACCAAACCAAACTAAACACACACACACACACACACACGCAGATGTATATACTTGAGGGTCTTTGGAAAAGTTCTAAACTAAATGCAGGGTTTATATTTGTCGTTCACTTCTCCCCTGCAGAGAAATCTGGATTAGTTTTTCTAGTTTTACAAGAATTAGTAAAGTCGTGACACAACAAAAATATTTTGCTTTGGGTCTTCTTTCTGGGCGAGGCTTACAATTTTTTGAACGGCCCTTATATATATATATATATATATATATATATATTGCTGATTAAATGAAGATATTTCTTTGCCCAGTCGGCTGGGTCTGTAGAATACACCGACTGCACTTCTGCAGAAGAATAAGACCTCTCCATGAGTGCATAGGCTGCAATCGTTCAAAACAAGACACTAAGCCTTTATAGATAAACGACAAAAACAAATAAATATTTCTCTTAGAAATATCTTCGTGTTGTTTATTGTTTGTTTGGGTTTTATGGCATATCAACCTTTGTAGGTTATTTGACGCCAAATCCATTTTTATGCAAATTTCAAACAATTCAGTTTAGTATGAGTACACAGTTTGTCAAAAACATTTCTATTTCAAACAATTCAGTTTATTCAAACAAATCTAATTCAGCTAATTTTGTTTACACACAGTTAAATGTCAAAACAGTTTTATATATATATATATATATATATATATATATATATATATATATATATATATAATTCAGTTTAGTGTAAGTACAGTTTCAATGTCAAAAACAGTTCCATTTCAAACAATTCAGTTTAGAATAATAATAGATAATAATAATAATAGATAACACAATTTCGGCCGCCTCGAGCTACCGAAACTGTGTTATCACCCCTGGATGGCGGCTGATGAGGATATGGTATAGCACGTGCTTTCACACGTTGTATGATGAAAATTTAAAATATATATATATATATATATATATATATATATATATAATTCAGTTTAGTGTAAGTACAGTTTCAATGTCAAAAACAGTTCAATTTCAAACAATTCAGTTTAGAATAAGTACGCAGTTTAAATGTAAGTACAGTATGTCAAAAACATTTCTCTTTCAAGCTATTCAGTTTAGTCAAACAGTTCTAATTCAAACAAATCAGTTTGGCATAAGTATGCAGTTAGTTCTATTTAATTCATGGATAGGGCCTTATCAGGTGCTACCATTCCGGGCCAGAGTGAACCTGGAAGCAATGGCAATGAAGGGGTACTCCACAAAGCTATATCATTACTGGAGCCTCACCATCAGATTGTTTAGATACATAATCAGGAAACTCGTTGAGGAGGTGTCTTACCCCTCTGCAAAGATGCAGTCGGTGTATTCTACAGCCCAAGTCGACTGGGAAACACTTATGACCTTCTAATTTTCTTGTCGTTCTTCTTATTGCGAAAGGTACTATTTACCAACCCCTCCGCTCGGGCAGGATATGACACGAGGTCAATTTTTAAGCGGAGTTCAACAGGTTTTGAATTCAGAGTTTTCCTTCTCCTAGACTAGTTGCCTCACCAAGGCTGAAGAACCTAGTCCGTCCTACTATTTACCCATAGCTGGAGGGAGAATAAGGGGGTGCCCTCTTGTACATGGTGTAACGTGAAAAAGATATCTCCAAAAAGAAAAATAATCCAAGTTCGAATTCTGGATGAGGCACCTGACAATTCATTTATGCTTATTCTCTTTGAAGATGACATTAATACTTAAAAAAGAAATTACGAGGGTCATTCAATAAATATGGTGAAATACTGTATAACGATTTGGCAATAGGAAGCACTGTTTACAGTTGACCTTTCGCAAGGGTGTCCTCGTGGTGTAATGGTTAAAGAGATGGATTGCGGAATAGTAGTAAGCGAGTTCGTACTCCAGTCGCGCTATTACGTTCACTTTCGGACAAATATCCTTGGGAAAGGTATGAACCCCCTTATCCTCCCAGTTATGGGTTAAATAGTGCCACTACTGTTCTTCTCGGAGAATGGCTTTGGCATTAAATAACCTACAAAGGTTGATATGCCATTAAACAAAGAAACCAAACCATCTAACAGTTCAGACTGTGCTTGTAAGTAATCACAATGAAGGAGTACTCTCCACTTCCCAGAACTGGAGCCTCATAACCAGATGCAATTAAGTGTCATACACAGGATCCCCCTTTATGGAGGTGGGCGGGCCTTTCCTCTCTACAGGGGATAAAGTTAGCGTATTCTAAACCTCGCTGACAGGTTATGGTCCTTTTACACACACACGCACACACTATATATATATATATATATATATATATATATATATATATATATATATAATGTAATGGGTTAAATAGCATCACTACTGTTCTTCTAGAAGGATGTCCTTGGCATTAAATAACCTACGAAGATTGATATGCCATTAGATAAAGAAACCGAAACCTGTTGTCAAGATTGAACCTGCAGCTTCCTGATGATCTTACTAAGATGTTCTTTTTAAACAAGGCCGGATTTTCTGACGGGGATTTGAGGATCCGTTTGTATCAGAAATTATTTTCACTTGATGCGATTTTTTTCTTTTTTTCTTTTTGCAAGTGACAGCAATAAATATTGTCCTATTCATACATATAATGTATAGAATAAATACTTCCGGTTATTTGGTGTTATCTCCCCGTATAAGTACTCATTTCAAGGATAAAAAATAGTTGTCCCTAGTTTCCGAGGGACAAGTACTACAGAGAAGAATTGAAGAACAGTAACACCCTTCATCACTTGATACACTCTGACGAATTTAAGTAAAGGATCCTTATCTCATAGTTCGAACTAGATGGAACTAAGGAAGCCTTGTTTCTTGATTGACCCCCTTTTTTCCCTATTTTTTTTTAATGTTCAAATAAATCGAGAACTTGGGAACATTAAACTCTGTTGTATATTTTCGTCGTCATTACTGTCCGTAAGTAAAGTTATCTCCCTATAGTCGACCCTAAGGCTCCCTTTTCGATAGCTACTACACCAAAGTGTAGGGGGGGCGCTCCTCCTTTCCCTAGATTGCTCCACTTTACCCTTGATACGTACCTGATAAGGCTGAGTGTTAAGCAGAGGTATCAAGTACCATTTTAAAAGTCTTTGGTATGACTCGAGCTGGGATTGAACCCAGGTCTCCCGGACCATTGGCGGACACTCAACCGACTTAGTCAAAGAGCATTGGTCTAATGGTTAGAGTGTTCGACAATGGCCCGGGATACCCGGGTTCAATTCCAGGTCGAGTCGTACAAAAACTCAAAAAATGGTACTTGATGTTACCTTGTTTAACACTCAGCAATATAAGGCACGTATCAAGGGTAAAATACGTCTTAATTACATTGATATTTCTAAAATTTGAAAATGGTGACCCTTGATATGTACCTTATAAGGCTGAGTGTTAGGTAAAGAGGTATCAAGTACCATTTTTAAAGTTTTTGGTATGACTGGAACTGGGATTGAACCCAAGTCTCCCGGACTATTGGCGATTGGTACTTTTATACGACTTAGTACTTTTTTATATACAATTTGGTACTTCTACGCCAAGTCCTAAAATATCTTTTTAGATATTCACAAAACTGTCAAGCGTCTTCTCTTTCGAAAAGAAGATATACATTAGAAAAACTATCATTATTACTCCTTGCGAGTACTTCCCTAATTAGCTGGGGCTATAGAATACGCCAACTGCACCTTTGCCCAACGATTGTCCAGGGTATGACACAAAACTGCATCTAAAGGCGAAGCTCCAGTCCTGGAACATTGGGGAATGTGGAGTACCCCTCCACTGCCATTACTCACCTGTAAACACTGACCCAGAGTAGTAGTAGCTGTTAAGGTCCCATGTATGGGTCAAATAGAACCGTTCAATCATTCACTAAGGATTATTATTAGAGCTTTTCACATCAGCATTAGCCGATGGTTTTTCACTGGAGTCTGAGTGACAGCAAGTCTCCTCAAGTCTCTAGGACTCTTCTCAGTATTCTGGCCGTTATCAATAACGCTGTCGTTTGAATGGTCTCCACTCGTCCGCCAACGTCCAAGTCCTCCAGTCCCTTTAGTAATCCTTTAGTTACTGTTCCAAACGCACCAATTACAATTGGTATAATTGTCACCTGCATGTTCCACAGTTTTTTTTCAATTCCCTAGCAAGGTGGAGGTACTTATCCTTCTTTTCACATTCTTTCAGTTTTACTCTGTGGTCAGCCGGGACAGCAAAGTCGACTATTTTGTAAGTTCTCTTTTTTTGTTGTTGGTTATCATTAAGTCTAGTCTTCTATTATTATTATTATTATTATTATTATTAGTTATTTGAAATCATACACCTATGCGTAAATTATTTTTTTACATTAGAATACGAGGTAAATAGAATTACCTATTTTAGATAACAATACTTAAAACCATTTAATTGTGTACAAACAAAGGATTAATTTGAAATAGAATTATTAGTATTAGATATGAATACTTGAAACCATTCAAATGTGTGCAAACAAACGATTAATACCAGACATACTTATTAGTGTTTGATAATAATACTTGAAAACGTTTAACTGTTAGCAAATAAATGATTGATATCAAATAGAATTATTAGTGTTAGATAGGAATACTTGAAACCATTGAACTGTGTGGAAACAAATGATTGATATTAAATAAAATTATTTGTATTAGATAGGAATACTAGAAACCATTTAACTCTGTGCAAAAAATGATTAATATTAAATAGAATTATAAGCGTTAGATAGCAATACTTGAAACCATTTATCTGTGTGGAAACAAATAATTAATATTAAATAGAATTATTAGTGTTAGATGAGAATGCTTGAAACAATTTAACTATGTGCAAACAAATGAGCTTTAACAACTCGTTTAAAAACAGAAATTTTTACCAACAAAAAAAATTATTAAATAAGAGAAGTGAATTAATAGCTAGGGTGTAGACATAGGGCTAAATTTAAACTATAGATAATTAACTAAATTTAAAAATAAAGCATAGAGTTAAATTGAGAATTAATGTAAAAGAATAAATAAAATAAAATGTTAGATAGAAAATTGTGAAAAAAACATATAATACATACGTACTACTCATAAAAAGTATAACTGATTAATGGTTTCTAAATAGTTTTGAAATTTTAAAATATTTTAAATAAAATAAATACTTGTTTTAGTTAAATATATCTATTACTGTATCATTACGTAAGGTTATTAATTAAAGTTTAAATCTAATTGAATATAAAATCTGTAATTTAGGTCGAAATGTAATTAAAAAATTAAAAAATTTTTAAAAATAAATTTACTACATTTCTAACCGAAATCAAAATTAAAAACGGAAGTGGGCTTAATGAGGAGATAACTCTTCACCCCTCTTCTATCCCCTCCCACTTTTTCTGTGTCTATTCTAGTTTTTTTTATCTAAAAGATCTGAAGAGGTCCTGTTAATTTTTTTTCGTGTTTTTGAAAATTTCAAAAATGCGTAACAGGATGGAAATAAATTTACAATCCTATGTGACCGGTTTTGTTGTTTTTCTTAAAGAAAGTATATATATATATATATATATAAAGTAAATTGGCAGAACGTAGTTGAGGGCGACCTGAAGGCTTCCTTTTTAGTAGTTATAACACCGAGATGTACGAGATCCTCTACTATCTTCAGTTTCCCCAGTGTCTTTTCTATATTTTCTGGGAATGTGCCAAGTTCTTTCACCAGCACGTTGTGAAACATTTTGAATTCTCTGGCAAAGGTAAAACATTCGTCTATCTTTTTGTTTTTTTAATTTCTTTTTTACTTTCATTTTGAGTTTTCTAGCAAAGGTAAAACATTCGTCTATCTTTTTGTTTTTTTAATTTTTTTTTTTACTTTCATTCTGAGTTTTCTGGCAAAGGTAAAACATTCGTCTATCTTTTTGCTTTTTAAATTTTCTTTTACTTTCATTTTGAGTTTTCTGGCAAAGGTAAAACATTCGTCTATCTTTTTGTTTTTTTAATTTTTTTTTTACTTTCATTTTGAGTTTTCTGGCAAAGGTAAAACATTCGTCTATCTTTTTACTTTACACACACACACACACACACACACACACACATATATATATATATATATATATATATATATATATATATATATCCTGGACCAGGCTAATTGCATTTTATATAGCACTAATACCCTTGGGAAAGGTATGAATCCAATTATTCTCCCTCCAGCTATGGGTGAATAGTACGATAGTTTGGGTTCTTCAGCCTTCCTGAGGCAACTAGTCTAGGAGAAGGAAAACTCTGAATTCAAACCTGTTAAACTCCGCTTAAAAATTGACCTTGTGTCATATTCTACCCTAGCGGAGGGGTTGGTAAATATGGATATATATATATATTAGTAAGTTGGCCAACCGCCAACCGTTCTTTAAAAAAGTATACCTCTCACTTTATTGTAAGGTTTGCGTGTGAGACGGAATTGGAGGCCGAACAAAGACTGCAACATATTGACCTCACCAGCCCCTCCGAACATAACCGTGTGTCGTTTTCGTTCTCCTGATGCTCAACCGGAGGCCCGGGGTCTCAGCTTTCTGCTGGCTTTCTCTACCACATCTTGTCTCTAACTCATCTGATCTCCAACTCGTCTGGTCCCCAACTCCATGGGGGTCCCGAGGGCTCCTTGTGCCGGGTGGTGGCTTTCCTTACCACATATTGTCTCCAACTCGTCTGATCCCCAACTCTCTGACTTCCTGTCTCACCGAGTTATATAATAGTTCAATCGCCCACTCAATCTTTGGAATGGCATGTTTAATCGGCATCAAGCGGAAATAACTGTCATGCTGTTCAGAGGTCACTCTCTTCCGGTGCATCAGTCTATGAGTGTATCATGGGCTTTTAACTTGTCCCATTTCGTCAGCCAAATCCGCATACGTGATTTCTTTCGATTACTGGCCATTGGAATGTGTCACTTCCTTCCGGTGCATCACTTTGGAATGGCATGTTTGGCCGGGTCGAAGGTCAATACACAAAACCTATAGCTGAGAGAAGAATAAATAAATTGTCCAAGATTCGAACTCGGAACATCAATTCCCCTATCTATGTTGATAACCGTTGTGCGCGCATTTTTATACGTGTCTGGTTTGTATATTTTTCTTTCGCATATTCTACTGTTATATTTGCGTAAATCATTATCAAAATATCTTGATATTTGATAACAACTAAAAAGAAACAAAAAACCAGTGGGCTAGGGCCGTAGAATACACCGACTGTATCTCTACTGAGGGGTAAGACCCCAACCACCACCAACAACAACGAGTGTGCTGGATATGACACTGAACAATCTGATAGTGAGGCTTCAGTAATGCTGGAGCTTTGGGAAATGTGGAGTATCCCTTCATTGCTATCACTCCTAGGTCCACTCTGACCCGGAGTGGTAGCACCTGTTTAGGGTCTTATCGATGGGTCAAATAGAACCAATGTCTTGCGTAAGACAATAAAGTGGTAAGACTTCAGTCCTGGAGCTTTGGGAAATGTTGAGTAACTTTTCATTGCCATCGCTTCCAGGTCCACTCTGGCCCGGAGTGGTAGTACCTGATAAGGGTACGATGGATGGGTCAAAATAAATGTTTGACATTGAATACAAACAAATAACTTATAAACAATTGTAAATAGAATTATTCGCGTTTGATATGTTGCATAGACACAACCATAATACATATACAACTATACACATATACATGCGGAAACAAAATCAACAATAAATACGAGCGAGCACACTTCTTTAGAAAAATATACCTCTCACACTTTATTCGAAATGGTTGGAAAGGGTTGCGAAAGGGTCATGTGTGAGAGGTGAGTTGGAGACTGAACAAACTGCAACATATTGACCCCCAGTTCCTCCGTCTTTAGCAGCACCTCTTTCTCATCCTGCGGGGCTGCTCAACCGGGGGTCCTGAGGCCCCCTCTCTACTGGGAACTGGTTCTCACTACCTCGAACTGCAACAAACTGACTCCAACTAACTGAACCTGTCTGTGGCCCCGGGTTATATAATTGTTTAACACCCATCCGCTTCTTGTGGGCGTCACATCTGCACCCAATTCAACCTGTCCACAGTCAAGGTTATACCCTGATATCTTCGACCGGATGCACCTGTTCCTTGATCGACGGCTGGGTCGGAGGTCAATATGTTACAGATAGAAATACTCAAAACCATTTAACAGTGTGTAAAAGAATGAGCTTTGTCTCGTTTTAAAATGTTATCAACAAAATCTTTACAAATCGTACATATTCAATACGTATATATCATCATCATCATCATCTTGTCGTGCCACCAACACGGATATCCCTGACCCTCTCTCGCCACTCCACACTATCGTTCATCGCTTCTGGTAGGTCTTCAGGGCTACATCCCGTATCGGCACAGAGCTGCTATATGTAGGCTCGAGCTGGTCGCTCTGCTTTTGCTCGGCTGTGTGAGGGGGTCCATCACTTATGAGCTCTTCCTTGCTTCTCCAGCAGTGTCCTGCATGTCTGGTTCGTCAAACTTTGATAGTTTTCGTGATGAGTGGTAGGTGGCCGTATAGCTGCTGCTTTGTGGGGCGTTGCCTCCAGGACTTGTTCAATATTGCTCGCAGCATTCTCGTGTAGTTGATGCCATAAAACCAAAACAAAACAAACTAAAAAGACATTGCAAACATTACATCGATATTTCTAACATCAGATATGAATTTATTGCAAATTCTTACATTTACAACTGAGCACAAGGCCCTTAGGTTATTTCTAAAATCAGATAGATATTCATTTTCTCGCAAAAAACAAATTGCTCTTCTTTTCAACGGTGACCTCAATCTATTCAATTTTTGAGAATATTTTTTAGGAAAATTTATCTCGTAAACAAACTATTAATAAGGTAACCCTGTATGATCTGTGTTTCTAGGAGAAGGGATAGGCACTGCCATGTACCCTCTCTTCATTCCTGTGAAGAACCGCTTGGATTGGTGACTCGAAGATCTAAAAATGTTATGGGACTATCATAACAATCCATAATTGATTCATTGACCCATAGATAAACCCTATCAGGTGCTACCACTCCAGGTATAGAGTGGACCTGGGAGTAATGGCAGTAAAGAGGTACTCCACATTTCCCAAAGCTCTAGGATTGGTGACTCACCATCAGATTGTCTAGTGTCATATCAGGACACTCGTTAGGGAGCGATCTTACCCCTCTGCAGAGATATTCGTATCTTATTATTTCCAGAGGTAACTGGACCAATTGCTTTCGACTGGATCCCTCGCCTTAAGGGGCCCTACGCAAGTGGGTAATTTACTTTCGTCTTGTCAAATACACAGCAACACACTGCTATATATATGTTTTCTAGTGGGTCCGTCACCTCACAAGGCCGGCCCTGGTTACATTTTGTGTGTGATATATATATATATATATATATATATATATATATATATATATATAATACTTAGTATTATAAGTGTTGCTTAACACTCAGCATTATAAGTTAGAGATCAAATATAAAGTGGAACTATCTAGGGAAATGAGTAGTACCCTCCTATATACCTTGGAAAAAGGAGCCATCGGGTCACCCACGACTACAGTCGCCAACTTTACTAACTTTTAATATATATATATATTAGGAGGTGCCCGTGGTGTAATGTTTATCGTCGTAGGAAATGGACACGGCGACACGTGTTCAAATCCTGGACGAGACTGACTGCATTTCACATAGCACTAATACCCTTAGGAAAGGTATGAATCCAATTATTCTCCCTCCAGCTATGGGTAAATAGTAGGGCAGACTAGCCTTGGTGAAGCAACTAGTCTAGGAGAAGGAAAACTCTGAATTCAAACCTGTTAAACTCCGTTTAAAAAATTGACCTTGTGTCAAATCCTGCTCGAGCGGAGAGATTGAAGGAGGTGCCCGTGGTGTAATGGTTATCGTCGTAGGAAATGGCCACGGCGACACGTGTTCAAATCCTGGACGAGACTGACTGCATTTCACATAGCACTAATACCCTTGGGAAAGGTATGAATCCAATTAATCTCCCTCCAGCTATGGGTAAATAGTAGGGCAGACTAGATTCTTCAGCCTAAGGCAACTAGTCTAGGAGAAGGAAAACTATGAATTCCAATCTGTTAAACTCCGCTTAAAAATTGACCTTGTGTCGTATCCTGCCCTAGCGGAGGGGTTGGTAAATAACCAATATATATACATACATATATATATATATATATATATATATATATATGCAACAACTCTTCAAGGATTTAATCAATGTGGACAACATCTTTCCAGGACTCTGCTCAGTATTCTTGCTGGTCTCCGTCGTGCTGTTGTCCGGACAGACTTAATTCTTCTTCCGATCTCAAGTTCCTTAAAGTCTCTTTTCTTGAGTCTTGTTCCGAGGGCCCCCATCAATTACTGGCATCACTGTCACCTTCATGTTCCAAAACTCTTCCCAATTCACCAGGACCCTTCCCAGTATTTTAGCTGATCTAATTTCATTCGTCCGTATTTTTGTACCTAGTTACGGTTAACAGAACAAGAATAATTTACCCCCGGGGATCAAATAAAGGGTTCATTTCAAAGTTCTGAGATGGTTCCCAAATTCGACACGAGGTCTCCCGGGTTCGACCATGAAGTTCCCGAGTTCGATAAGAAACGCCTGAAGAAGCCCGTAGTGTGTATAGACCGAAACGTTGTGTATATACCAATAAAGATGAGAACAGTAATCCGAATACTCTAAATAATATGATATCATTAAGTCTGAAATCTTTCTAGGCGTCTCTAATCCGTGCAAATCTGAATAATTGATATATATTTTGTCAATAATAAAATACATCTAAATTTTTATCTTTTATCTATTTTTTTTTTTATTTGAGTATATTATTATAAAAATATTATCTTAATAGATACATGTTTACAATTTAAAAGACACTACAAGCATTACATCGATATTTCTAAAATTAGCTAAATATTTATTTTCTCGCTAAGTAAATTACTCTTCAGTCGATTCAATATCTGCAAACAAATAATGTCAACCCCTGAATTTTGCTGTTTCAACCGACTCCATTGTGAAAATGAAAGTAAAAAGATTTACAAATACTTAGATCTTGCCAGAAAGCTGAAAAAGCCCTTTCCAAATTCGGCTCCCCAGTTCGACAATATGGTTCCCGAGTTCGACAAGTAACACCTGAAAAAGGCCAAAGGAGACATCGGCCGAAACGTTGTGAACATAACAATAAAACAATAGTCCGAATACTGTAAATAATACGATCTCATTTTGTTTGAATACTTTTCTGGTGTCTCTAATCCGTGCAAATCTGAATAATTGACATATCTTTTGGAAATAATAAAAGTAAGTAAAAGTTAGCGATCTTAGTCGGGGGCGACTCAAAGGCTCCCTTTTCAATAGCTACTACACTGAGGTGTAGGGAAGGGCAGTACTCCATTCCCAGAAATGCTCTACTTTACCCTTGATACGTACCTTATATTGGTGAGTGTTAAGCAAGGATGAATCAAGTACCATTTTTAAAGTCTTTGGTATGACTCGGGCTGGGAGTGAATCCAGGTCTCCCGGACCATTGGTGAACACTCAACCCACTTGGTCAAAGAGCATTAGCCTAATGGTTAGAGTGTTCGACAATGGCCCGGGAGACCTGGGTTCAATTCTAGGTCGAGTCATGCCAAAGACTCAAAAAATGATACTTGATGTTACCTTGCTTAACACTCAGCAATATAAGGTACGTATCAAGGGTAAAATACATCTTAATTAAATTGATATTTCTTAAATTTGAAAATGGTGACTTAAGATAATTCAGTTTCTGCAAAGAAATCTTTCTTGGGAAAATTCATCTAACAAATAAACTATCCAAAGAGTGCAATCATACAGTAGTGGTGACACGGTCATAGTTTGAAAGAATTCCCGTTTTATTTTATCAGAAAGATTAAATTTTCATTTGGTCGTTAACCTATCAACAGAAGTCCCAGTTTGGAAATATGAAACTCAATGTATATTTAGAACAAATGTAAATACGTTTTTATATCTAGTCAGCTTCGAAATTCCTCTTAAGAGAACATAGAGACGCATGCGCATCAATATATCTAAGCGCACATACACACACACACTTGCACATAAACGCACACACACACACACACACACACACATACACACACACACACACACACACACTTGTACATTAGCACGCACGCGCATACACACACACGCATATAAACGCGCGCACACATACGAGCAAACACACATACGCGCAAACACACATACACACACATGCACATAAACACGCACACACACACTCACAAAAACACACACGCACACATAAACGTGCGCTCACACACACACATACACACACTTGCACATAAACGTGCATACACACACTCACACACACTCACATAAATACACACACACACACACACGTACATAAACGCACACACACACACACACACACACACACACACACACGCATGCGCGCATAAACGTGCACACATACACAGACACACACGCATTCACACTTGCACATAAACGTACACACACATGCACAGAAACAGAAACACATTCATGTACCCACCCACTTGCACATAAACGCACACACACACATACGCACTTACCTACACATAAATGCACGTACTCTCTCTCTCTCTCTCTTTCTCTCTCACACACACACACACACACACACACACACAAGGTGAGTCCTCGAGATGAAATGATTAAAGCAATGGACTGCGGAATCGTAGTAAGCGAGTTCGAACTCCAGTCGCGCTATTAGGCGTTATAACTTTCGAACAAATACTCTTTGGAAAGGTATGAACCCCCTTATCCTCCCAGCTATGGGTTTAAATAGCACCACTACTGTTCTTCTCGAAGGATGGCTTTGGCATTAAATAACCCACAAAGGTTGATATGCCATTAAACAAAGAAACCAAAGCAAACGTTTCACCACAGCATACGTAAACACACACAGACGTTCAAATACGCGTACACGCCTACTCACACACGGAATACACACTTTCGCATACGCAATACACATACACACACTATCAAGCACACACGCAACTTTGAAAGCACCCACCGGCATATATTCGAAAACACGTACCAATGCGCACACTTGCCATGTATAGGCAAATCCATTCCCCATACACATCAGAGTGACATTACCCGCAATTTTCCCCCCAACCAGCATTAAAGACCCATTCATAAACTTCCACTCCTTGTTTCGTCTTCCCCGACCCAACATCCGCGCCTGGAACCCTCTCCCTTTTCCATTTTCCTCCTGCAACTACTGTTCAGCGAAATCGTTTCAGCTCTTTCTCCCCCACAACCATCACCCTTCTTCTCTTCTTCTTTGCCTTTGTCTTTTTCTTTTTCTACCTCCCTGACTCCGCCTCCGCCTCCCGCTGTAAAGTCCTCCCCCCCACTTTCCTCTCTTTCGCCGACCTTTACAAGGAAGCATCTGTTCTTCGAAGAAAAAGAAAGGCATCTAAAAAAATAAAAATAAAATGAAATAAATAAATAAAGAAAGAAAAAAATAAAGAAAAAAAAAAAAAAAGCCCCCCGCCTTTTTTCTTCTCTTTCACCCCCCCCCCCGTTCCAGTCCAAGAAAAAGCCGCTAAGTTCTACGACGCGAAAAACGTTTTGCGAACCTCTCATAGAACTCGACTCTCCGCAGCAACGACAAAGAGCGTCGTTAACACCACCACGACTATGACCACGACGATTACGAAGACAAATTTTGGTCGGATTTAGCAGAACTAAGAAAACGTCCTTTTAATACCTCTTCAACAGACTCAATCTGGGAATCTATTTATAAACACACGCAAAGACACCCAATCGATACGCTCGCTGTATTAATATACGCTTTAAAATACAAACACACACACACACACACACTCACACAATGTGATTTTACTGGCGGGAAAATAAGACCAAATACAATATTATTCTAAATAATAATAATAATAATAATAATAATAATAATAATAATAATAATAATAATAATAATAATAATAATAATAATAACAACAACAGGCATTGGAATCTGGTACGTTACCCATTGTCGTAAATGTGTGTATAAGCGTTTTAATAATTGGTGTGTGAATTCCACGAAGCAAAAAACAAAAAAACAAAAACAAAAAACAAAAACAGAAGACCTTCATAATTAGATCGAAAGGAGCTCTCAGTGGTTGCACACACACACACACACACACACACACCCACACACACACATTTCGTAAACCCTTTTCCCTCTTAAATACGCCCTAATTAATTTTGCATTCGACCCCGATTTTATAACCTATCACCTTCTCTGACAAAATTGATACGGAAACAAAACAATATTTTACGAAATTTGACAATGGTTAGAATTTTTTTTAAATGATTAAAAAAATTAAAAAAAAAAAAGCAAAAACAAAAAAAAAAACAACAGAAAAAGGACAAAAATCTTATCCCTTACATTCACAAATTTTTACAAACAATTTAATTAAAATTTATAAGTATTTTATAATTTGCCTGAAGCATTGCACAATTTATTTTTATTTTATTGTATGGAATTAATTTAGTGGGGAAATGAAATAAAATTTATAACTAACATTATTTCATTCACACACGAAAGTATTTGTGTTTATCACATCATCCCAATCTCAAATGATTTTTTTCGTTTTTCACTTTTTAAAAGTTTCTTGACGGTGGGATTTCTTGACTACGTTGTCATGACAAACTAGAGAAACATTTTCAACATTCCCAAATAGTTTTTCCAAGGCTTAAAAAAATAATTCCCAATCAGTATCTGATGAAGATCATTCAGGGCGAAACGTCATAATAAATTCGTTTTTCGCGTCTTATTTCCACCCCCCCCCTACACGCTTATACTTATGGTTGATGAATAAAATTATACACATTCTTTAAATATCTCTAAAGAGATTTTTTTTTTTTAATCAAATTTTACTGAGACATCGATATCTAATCACTTAGGACACTCATCCAAGTACTGAGCGGGATCATTACTGCTAAACTTCAGTGATTTAGAGTAACCGATATTTTAGGCGTGTGACCCTATATCAAATAGATAGATAAGAACAGACTGAGATAGATAGATAGATAGATAGATAGATAGATAGAAATCTTTTTAAGAGATCTTACACGTTTGAAAGGCACAAAAAAAAAAACACACGCTCAAAGGACTCAGTAGTCTTTCTGTCTATCTGTCTGTGACTGCCTGTCTCTCTCAATCTGCGCGCGCGTGTGTGTACAGAATATATATATATATATATATATATATATATATAAAAAGGAACTAACATATGCATGAATATAATATGTGATGTTAACGCAAAAATAGATATCTTTAATCTGTGCAAATACTCATGAATTTATTCGCTTGTAAAACCACGTGTATATTTAGGTAAATGTTACACATTTCCTTTGTTCCTTCTTATTTTCTGTTTTCTTTTTTTTTTTTGGCAATTAAATTTCAAAACAAACAAACAAACAAATACATCAAATCCTTATTTAAGTCTACGTTAGATTTGGCACTAAGCTACCAAGGTCGCACACAAGAGCGGGAATATTCATTCATAAATACTTGGTAGTTTTACAACTCGATTCAGTCAGTTTAAACACGCAAGTTTCTTATCTTCAGACTTTAGAAGCGGTTTTCTTCTCGCAGATTAAACCATAGAAATATTAAACAAAATAAAAGAGCTATGAATTTGACAGAAAAAAAAAAAAAAAAAAAAGAATCAACCCGTAAGAGGCAGCAAAAAACCTAAAAACATAGAAAGAATATAACCTCTACCTTTCCTCACCCAAAAGTCTTGGGCAAAGACTTGGTGAAGGATCGTATGATACTGCATGTAAAACTGAAAAATAAACGTCTAATCACTACCTTCATTATATATATATATATATATATATAATCACTACTGTACTTTACCCTAGTTCTTGGGTGAAGTATTAATAGAAATCGAAAGTAAAGCTGAAATTAAGCAATAATAATAATAATAATAGACCACAGCATTTTTAATATCGGCCAGAACATTCAGAAGAGTCTAGGGTGCCCGGGGAGACTTGCTGTCACTCAAACTCCCGTAAAAAAAAAACCCAACTTGTTTGAAGACCACGGAGGGTGAATAATAATAATAATAATAATAATAATAATAATAATAATAATAATAATAATAATAATAATAGACCACAGCATTTTTAATATCGGCCAGAACATTCAGAAGAGTCCAGGGTGCCTGAGGAGACTTGCTGTCACCCAAACTCCCGTAAAAAGTGCCCCCCGCTAAAACTGATGTGAAAACCACGTAAGGTGAATAATAATAATAATAATAATAATAATAATAATAATAATAATAATAATAGACTCGATGAACTGGAAATTAAAGAAAGAATTGAAAGCATCCAGACGACAGTACTACTGAAATCGGCTAGGATACTGAGGAGAGTCCTGCGTACCTGAGGACACTTGCAGACCATCAAACCACAGTGAAAAAAACATCGGAAGGGGTCGGCGGGGAAAATTCTCAATAATAAAAAAATAATAATAACAATAATAATAATGATAACAATAATAAAGTTGTAGATAATCTCTTACTGAGCAATGAAATTAAAGTTTGCGGTAATAACACCGTAGACGTCAGTATATACGGACGCAAACATATAGGAACGAATTCTTTCAAACGAGCACGCGTGCGCACACACACGCATAAAGCCGTGCGCGTGCGCGAACAAAAAAAAAACCAAAAACAAACAAACTTGCTCTTTCTATTTCTCTCTTCCATTTTCTGTCTTTCAAACATTTGTATTTCTCTTCAAAGAAAACAAAAAAAACATTAGAGTTTTATCACGCAGAAATACTTAACTTGCACGATATTTAAAT
>OY757945.1:11201952-11224452 GCA_963585895.1 Sepioteuthis lessoniana | reverse complement strand
GATACTTCAAGGTGAGATCGAAACCCAGCTGAATTTACGTACCTCGG
Organism: Sepioteuthis lessoniana; assembly: GCA_963585895.1. Classification (NCBI taxonomy): domain Eukaryota; kingdom Metazoa; phylum Mollusca; class Cephalopoda; order Myopsida; family Loliginidae; genus Sepioteuthis; species Sepioteuthis lessoniana. The sequence continues at coordinate 11,224,405 of OY757945.1, read as the reverse complement.
ATATGTTACCTCAGAGATATCGTCATCCTCAGCGTTAGCGAAAGAAATTTTTACGAATATATTTATCTACATATACGCTATCGGCTATAAGAGTGCTAAATTCATGAGAAGAACTTTGTATCTACGCGTATGTGGCACCCAGGAATTCCCCTCTCGTGTGCTCAACCCACATGTGGGAGTATATATATATATATATATATATATAACCAAAGATATATATACATATATAAATGTATATACAAATATAAATCGCGTATACATATATATCAATTATATATATATATATATATATATATATATATATATATATATATATATATATATATAAATTCATTCTCTAACATATCTATATCCATATATCTAATTGAACAGTATAGACATTTTTTGTCTACATACTTTTTTGTTAATCCTTCGAGCTGCCGTATCGATCTTATGATATTCGCGGGAATTTGTTGATACGCCTTCCATAATTAGTTATTTCCCAATTCTATTTGGATTACTTGTTGTCAATTTTTCTTCACAAATTGTCGGATTGCTATCCATTATTTTCTTCCATTCTGTCCCATTGACTAACATGATCCAGACCCATTCTCCCACCCCAATATCTCACATCAACAACATCAAGATGTTTTGCAGATGCAGAGACCTACTCAAAAACAAGAAGACTTCTATAACCAACTTTACACAAGAAAAATCATACCTACCTAAATGTCCAGCGTTTTTCATTCATCTCAACATTTTCTTGGATTGCATAAGTCTGTGTCTTGAAACTGACATTCATATTTTAGGATTTTCCTAGGCATATACATTAATATTAATAAAAAAAAAAACAAAAGAAAAAAACAAAAAAAAACCAGATTTATATGATTTAAATTTCGTCGAAAACGAGGAATGGTTCGAAATCTCGTGATGAACGTGGATTCTGCACAATGTTTCTAATATCAGGTGACGTATTTTAAAGAAACGAACGCTGATTCATTGATCAAACGGCCAATTTTTCTTGTCATAAACAGCCAACTTTTCTTGTTGTACAACTTTTCCAAATTTTTATATATTTTTACACTTTTTATACATCCATCTACACTTAACATCACTAATAATACCCCTCACAGACCTGATGATGGTTCAGCAGAACCGAAACGCTATAGTGTCGACTGACTTTGTTTCTCTATAAATCCCCACTTTCTATTTGGATTATTTGTTGTCAATTTTTCTTCACAAATTGTCGGATTACTATCCATTATTTTCTTCCATCACTAAAAATACCGCCAAATTTAGTCCACTACTGACTCACCAACAGACCGAGTGATGATATAAAATATTACACTATATATATCAACAAGATGTGACATTAAATAACCTATAAGGATTGATATGCCCTAAAAACAAACCAAATGTTTTTTTGTTGTTGTTAAAACGCTATTTTAAAAACTAAAAAGAAATCTTCAGGGAACGACCATTTGAAATGTCAGACACAAACAAAAACCCCCAAACTCCAAATTCTTCAAATTCTCTTTATAAAGATTTATAGATCTTTCTTAACCAAGATTAAATTCGAATGAAGCAGACACGTTCTAAAATTTCTTTCACATTTTCCCGCCAATTCTTCCTCCTCCCTTTAGTGGAATTCCTCGCTTTCGTAAATTCCTCTCTCACTTGACTTCCTCCTACTCTTTAATGGTTTAGTTAGCTGGGGCTACAGAAAACACTGACTGCTTTTCTGCAAAGGGGCCAGACTCCCTAACGAGTGTCCTGTGGCCAAGTCAGCTGGGGCTGCAGAATACACCGACTGCTTCCTTGCAGAATGGTTAGACTCCCCCAACGAGTGTCCTGGATATAACACTAAGCAATCTGATGGTGAGGCTCCATTAACGCTGGAGCTTTGAGGAATGCGGAGTACCCCTTTACTACTTTCACTCCCAGGTCCACTCTGGCCCAGAGTGGTAGCACCTGATAGAGTCCAATCTATGGGTCAAATAGAACTGTTTGATATTTGTGTACTGATGCTAAACTGAATAGCTTGAAATAGAACAGTTTTTATATTTAACTGTTTGTAAACAGAAAACTGTATTCATGCTAAACTTAATTGCTTGAAAAAGAACTGTTTTTACATTTAACTTTGCGTAAACAAAAATTGTACATTTGCTAAACTGAATTGTTTGAAATTAAGTGAAATAATTTAACTGTGAGCAAGAAATTAGTTAGGGCTCGTTTAAAAATGATATCAAGAAAATATTTAGAAAATATATATTTAATATATACGTCTGAAAATGATTTGGCATTAAATAACCAACAATGGTTGTTATGCCATAAAACGAAACGAAGGAAACCTACTCTTTAGATAAATGCATACGACTCGTAATTGGGTTTCTCATTTCAAATGTTTGTTCCCCTGAAAATGACTCCAGCTGGAACCGAAAGTACTTGGGAAAAATACGGCGCCTTCCTAAATTCATTATCTCCAGAAGTCAAACGACTCATATAAAAACTTGAACGGACCACAAATAGAATTAGCAGAAGTGAAGCATCTGTCTCATTTGATCAGACACACACACACACGCACACACACATATATATATATATAGAGAGAGAGATACTCCCCTACCCCCGTATGGTTGAGTTCTCTGGCGAAGAAGTAATCGTGTTGCCATTAGCGTTCATTGCAAGCCTTTTCGTATTTGAATTGAGATCTCGGCGGCCGTTGAACGGATGTATGTAAACAATAGTAATTGTGATTCATAACCGTTTAAAATTTATTCGCAGCTAATGGCTGCTCGTGGCTGAATGGTTAGAGGCTTCGGCTTGGCGTTTGAGTTAACCGAGTTTCGATGCCAGCTACGGGAAGCTACTGTCTAGCCACACCGATGAGTTCTGATAGAACGAAACAGATCTGTCTGTGGATGAATATATATATATATATATATATTTGTAAAGAATTTAAATCTTAGTTTTGCCTCATTACTAGAAATTTCTTATGTTATCTATCAGATAAAACACATATTCCTTGAATGTATTTACCCAACCCCTCCGCTCGAGCAGGATATGATCCTAGGTCAAATTTTAAGCCGAATTCAATGGTTCTAAATTCAGAACTTTCCTTCTCCCAGACTGGTTGCAATACCAAGTTTTCACAGCTCAGTCTACTCTACTTCTTATTCATTGTTGGAGGGAGTATAATTAGGCTCTCGGATTTCCCAAAGGTATTAGCACTATGTGAAATGCACACTGCCTCGTCCAGGATTTGAACTTGGGTCTTCGTGTTCATTATCTTACGACGATGGTATTTGTCCTCCGTCCCACCAACCGGACAAGTATTGCACAAGGCCTTTTTTAAGGTGGGTCTGGGCACAGGGCCGAAGCCCACACGCACCCGGCATTTCGAACCTCGTCGGCATTCCCCTAAAAGGGGCGCCTCAGACGCCGGGCGATAAACCCAACCCCTCCCAAGAAGGTTAAAGCCTTGGGGGACGGCCCCCTGAGGCCAGAGGTATATCTAGTGAAGAAGACACACCCGACCTGAACCGCCCATCGCATCACGGCCGGCCGAATGCGTCTCATCAACTGGATAAGCACCTCTATATTGAAAGTAATAGTTTTAAAAATTGTACGACTGTATTTATGTTATGTACCAAATAATTCTGAAATTGAACAAAAACCTTTGCCTGTGTGTCTGATCGGCTTTGGGAAATCATAAGTTTTTTGTCGTTGATTTCGAGAGATTGCTCTGTCCTGTGTGTCAGTGTGTTTCTCTTACCCCACTTCTCTCTCTCTCTCTCTCTTACACACACACACACACACACACACACACACACACACACACACACACACACACACACACAGACTACTGTTGTCGTTATCTTCTAATCAAAATAACATTTTCCCTTCCCATTCTCACTCTCTTTCTAACCAGTTGGCTTCGCTGTTCCATGTGCGATCTTGCCACGAAAGCAAATAGTGACGCCAGTCTGTTTTGCTGTGTATTTCAGTTCATAACAAATTCGTCTCAACGGAGGGCATATAGGCTCTCAAACAAGAAAAAAAAAAAAAAAAAAAAAAAAAAAAAAAAAGATAGAAAAAAAATAAAGAAATAAAATAATCAAAAAATAATAAAAATGTAACCTTAAAATAAACTACTGTACAATGCTCGCTATAACAGAATCTCGATACAACGGATTTTTTTTTTTTTTTTTTTACTGTGACGAACTGACTGTAGTCAGCCAGAAGAAAATTCCATATGTGATCACGTGGTCCATAAGGAAATTTCTTCACAAAAACAGAATCTCGATACAACGGATTTTTTCCCTGTACAATACTCGCTATAACAGAATCTCGATACAACGGATTTTTTCCCTGTACAATGCTCGCTATAACAGAATCTCGATACAACGGATTTTTTTTTTACTGTGACGAACTCTAGTAGTCAGCCAGAAGAAAATTCAGTATGTGATCACGTGGTCCATATGGAAACTTCTTCACTATAACAGAATCTCGATATAACGGATTTTTATTTACTGTTACGAACTTTTGGATCCAGCTAAAAGAAAAGTTACTCGACGATATGTAAGTAAAAAAGTAAATTTGGCGACCGAAGGCTCCCTTTTCAATAGCTACTACACCGAGGTGTTAAGAAAAGCGCTACTCCTTTCCTTGGATTGCTCCACTTTACCCTTGATCCATACCTTATAATGCTGTGTTAAAAAGGAGGCATCAAGTACCATTTTTTTTTTAGTTTTTGGTATGACTCGACCAGGGATTGAATCCCGGTCTCCCGCGCCTTTGGCGAACACTCAAACTGCTAGGCCAATGTCCTATAAAGATGGTTATTATTTACCGGTCGCTGAATGGAATGGACACGGCGGCCCGTGTTCAAATCCTGGACGAGGCTGTTTGCATTTCACATAGCGTTAATCCCCATAGAAAAGTTATGAATTCAACTATTATCCGTCCAGTTATGGATAAATAGTCGGGCAGACTGTGCTCTTTAAATTTGGTATGACAACCAGTGTAGGAGAAGGAAAGCTCTGAATTTAAATCTGCTAAACGCTAAAAAATTGACTTTAAGGGGATCGAAAGGTTAGGGTTAGTACTTATTTACAGACCACACGTCTGCCAAGACTGATGGACTACTTTAAAATAATTTCGGAGCGTGCGTGGCTATGACAGTAGATTGTGTATATATGACCTCAATGTCACTTAAGACTGGCCGGTAATAATAATAATAAACGGATCACCTAATCTTGGCCAGACCACCAGACCTTGTGATAGTCAACAACAAAAAAAGAAAGAAAGAAAGAAAGAAAACCTACCGTATAGTGGACTTCGCTGCTTCGGCTGACCACTTATTAAAGCTGAAAGAAAGTGAAAAGAGAGATAAGTACCTAGAACTTGCTAGAGAACTGAAAAAAACTATGGAATATGAAAATGACGATGATACCAATTGTAATTGGTGCACTCGGTACAGTCATTAAAGGATTGGTACAGGGACGAGAGGACTTGGAAAATAGAAGAGGAGTGGAGACCATCCAAACTACAGCGCTGTTAGGATCGGCTAGAATACTGAGAAAAGTCCTGGAGACTTAAGGAGAGTTGCAGTCATTCAGACTCCAGTGAAAAGCCATCAACTAATGCTGGTGGGAAAAACTCTCAAATGAGTAAAAAAAAATCTGAAAAAATAATATCGGAATCTCGGTATAACGGATTTTCGGATCTTATGTATCCGCGAATCCAGGCAAACCGAGTCCGAATTTACAAAAAAAAAAAAAAAAATGAAGTGAACACCCGGTTCGTAACGAAGGTTATGAATCACGTGATATTCTTTTTTCATCGATTTATTTTATTGGTGAAACACAAGGGTGTGCGAGTGCAGTATCCTCCACACGCATCAGACCTTCAGTTCCATGCCACAAAAAGTTCATTTTTACATTTAAAGGTGTACAGGACATTGATGACGATCATGAAATGAACAACACAGGGGATTTGTTTATGAAGGAAAAATGAACTGTTTCATTCAGGATTTGAACGTGATCTTCTGAATCCATTTTCTTTGATAATAATCATTATGTCACTCAATACATCGGCTCTTAAAATATTTGATATTGCAACTAATTATGAAGTGTTTACCTGTTTAAAATGATTGTGAACTTTATTAAAATATTGGCCCTTAAAACATTGATATTGCAACTAAGTATGAAGTGTTCACCAGTTTAAAATGATTGTGAACTTTATTAATACACTGACTCTTAAAACATTGATATTGCAACTAATATAGGGACGCACACACACACACACACACACACACACACACACACACACTCACACACACACACACATGTATTCATATGTACATGCATACACGTCAGAAGCCACAAATACTTATACAAAGATACTTTCAGATAAAAACCACACACATACACAAGTACAAACACAAACGGACTGTCAAGCACAGCGTGTACATATAGACATACACTCACACACACACACACATACATACACGCACGCACACGCACATACGCGCACACGCACACTCACACACAAACACACACACACACACGCATACACACGCAAACACGTGCATATATATATATATATATATATATATAGATGTTGACCCATACATTTATATGAAAGCATCTATGCAAGTACAAAGCACACAGATGGATGAAGAAGAAATATCTTGAAACTAAGAAGAAAAAACAAACAAAAAACCCTTTAAACCCCCCCCCCCCGAAAAAAAAAGATAAAACTAGAAAAGACAAAAAAAAAACAAAAAACAAAAACAAAAACAAAAACGATTCGCCATTAGTTGCTGTTTTTATTTATGCCCTTTTGAATGGTTTCTCGCTTTTAGACAGAAAAGATATCACGCGTCCATTTGTCATTTCAATAGAGACCATCTGCCAATATTTACAACATATGGGCATGGTAGATTTTACAAGTGTTTGATTGCTTACTTTGATGAAAGGGTATGACAGCAGTGGTGAGGCTCCCGTTCTAGAGCCCTGTAGAGTATGTGATCATTCCTTCATTGCCATAACTCCCAAGTCCACTCTGGGACTGAATGGTATTACTTTTTAGGGTTTCATCTATCGGTCAAATTGATCGTATTGATTAATTTTAACGACATGTCAACTTGTGTTGGGTTATTCTATGACTAGAGATTAGGGAATTCCATTCATTGTACGTTCATATTTACAGGTTTTGTTTAGTTGTTTCTTAAAAGATTTTTTGCGCACAGTTGTATGGTTTCAAGTATTCCTATCTAATACAAATAATTTACATACAGTTATATGGTTTAAAGTATTCCTATCTAATACAAATAATTCGCATACAGTTATATGGTTTAAAGTATTCCTATCTAATACAAATAATTTACATACAGTTATATGGTTTAAAGTATTCCTATCTAATACAAATAATTTACATACAGTTATATGGTTTAAAGTATTCCTATCTAAAACAAATAATTTGCCCACAGTTATATGGTTTCAAGTATTCCTATCGAATACAAATAATTTGCATACAGGTGTATGGTTTCAAGTATTCCTATCGAATACAAATAATTTGCATACAGTTATATGGTTTCAAGTAGTTCTATCTAATACAAATAATTTGCAATTAGTTAGAGGGTTTCTAATACAAATAATCATATAGTTTCAAATAATAATTTCTATGTATTAATAATTATTGGTTTACCAACATTTATATGGATACAAGTAACTTATAATGATTATAACTAAACAATTATAGCTTCAAGTAACTATTCATAATGCAAATAATTTATAGCTATATGGTTTCAAGTATTCCTATCTAACGTCAATAATTTGCATACAATTATATAGTTTCAAGTAACTTACTATATCAATCTTTTGTAAACAATTTCAGCTTCAAGTATCTTTTCTTAAAGTAAATAATCTATAGCTATTCTTAATGATTTTTATCATCAAGGGACTTCGGACTATTGTCTTCATCTTTATTATTATTTCCACAACGTTTCGGTCGATATGTCCTCCGGCCTCCTTCAGGTGTTTGTCGATCTCGGGAACCTTCACGGAACTTCGAACTACGCCCTTTATTGAATCCACGGGGGTCGGCTGTTCTGATTCCGTTAGCCATAACCGTGTACAAGTGTTAAGTATTCCTGTATTGTTACTCGCCTGCAGTCAGGATTGAACCTGCAACCTCAAGATGATTGTCTCCTTAGAAGCTTAGGGAACCAACGCCAATAATCGTTACGCTATGTGTCTTTTGGCTAACGGAATCAGAACAGGTGACCCCATGGATTCAATAAAGGACGTTGTTCGAAGTTCCGTGAAGGTTCCCGAGTTCTACAAACACTTGAAGAAGACCGGAGGGCATATCGGCCGAAACGTTGTGGAAATAACCATAGTCCGAAAAACCTTAATGATAAAAATCATCAAGCTTTGTCTCAGAAATTTAAACAACTACTGTTCTTAATGAAAATAATTTTAGCTTTCAGGCACGATCCAAGATTTATCTTTTCACTTTATTTTCTTTTCTTGTAATGGTTTGCAGAAAAGGTAAAAATTTTCTGGAGCATTAAAACAAGGTCAGAATTCGGTGCTTTGTTTGGAACTCAAGATTGGTTTGGCTTGGTTTAGTTTCTTTCTTTAATGACATTTCAACCTTCGAGGATCATTTAATGCCAAAGCCATCTTTTAGAAGGACAGTTGTGATACTGTTTAACCAATGGCCGGGGGTAGGAATCAGGGGGTTCATACCTTTTTCGTTGGCATTAGCTCAAAAGCGAACGAAGTAAAGCAATTCGAGTTCAAACTCGCTGACTATGATCTCGTAGTCCAGCACGATAGCCACTACGCCACGGGGACTCATCGCGGAGAATTGTATGCGTTTGTATATATACGAAGGGCATACGATAAGTTTCCAGACTTTTTTCGTATGGGCACTTTTATTGATAGTACACACATGAAACTCTAGTCCCCTTCGAAGAAATCTTCGGCTGCAATGCACTTGTTGTACCGTTCTAACAACTTCTAAAAGGCCCCATGGAAGTCCTCTTCTGTGAGCGTTTCAATGACCTTCGTCACAATCTCTTTCATCTCCTCAATTGTCTCATAACCACAGCCTCTGAGCTTAGGAAATAACCAAAAGTCACAGGGAGCAAGGCCTGGACTATAGGGAGGGTGAGGAACTGTCTTGATGCCCATCTTGGTCAAATAGTCTGTGACAAGGATGGAGTTGTGGACTGGTGTATTGTCCTTCTGGAAATGCCACTGACCCGATTTGAAGAGTGCTGGCCTCTTCCCTGGAAATCTCTCCCTGAACGCCCTTAAAACCTCAACATAGTAACCCTAACCCTAACAGTTTGGCCAATCAACTCTGGTGTATTGACTGCCTTACTCCTCCCACACCTCTCATCATCTCTCACAGACTCCCTGCCTTCCTTGAATCTCTTATGCCACTCAAAAACTCATGCTCGATTCATGCAAGATGCTCTAAAAGCAGTCTGAAGCATTCCATACGTTTCTGTGGCATTTTTTCCAAGTTTAAAACAATTTTATTGCATATCGTTCTTCTAAAGTGTCAGATTGCATTTTGAAAATCACCAGCTGTGACAATCAGGCTTTAGTAGGGTGTATTCCAATTGCTGCTGTAGCTGTTCATTTGAGCCTGAAATCATAGAAATTGGTCAGTCATCTCATAAGATGTATAGCAATAACATAGTGAATTTTCAAGAGTCTATGACAATTTTAAATGCCCATACAAAAAAGGTCTGGAAACTTATCGTATGCACCTCGTATGTATATAACACCTAATATTTTTATCCCCTCTGCCTTCACCTGTGAGTTTAAATTTTTCTTTTTTTTTTTTTGCACATATGAACTCCACATTTGCTGTTCTGCAACTTCAAGTATAACATGTAAATAGTCATCTGACGAGACAGAGAGTATAGTAATATTCTCCGCCAAAATAAATTTATTATGACAACTTAACCAGGTTTGAGTTTCCATCCGATTATACTATATATATATATATGTATATGTGTGTGTGTGTGTGTGTGTGCGTGTGTTTTATACCATCTTGCTTAACACTCAGCGTTATAAGGTAAGGATCAAGGGTAAAGAGGAGCAATCTAGGGAAAGGAGTAACTCCCTTCCCTACGACTTAATGTAGTAGCTATTGAAAAGGTCGCCAACTTTACATTTTATATATATATATATATATATATATAGTATCCAACGCCAAATCAGCCAATGGTAGGGACGATTCTATTTTCAGATTTTCTGTCGACAATATCTATGTAATTCAAAATCCAAAAAAGAGCTCAATGTAAAATAATAATAAAATAAGTTACCGAGCAAATTATTCCATATAAAAGAAAAACCTTTAGAAGTTACTCATATCATTTTAAAATATAGGGTCAGCTGAAATAAGTATTATTATAAAAATATGAGTAATTTTTAAAGGTTTTTCTTTTATATGGTATATATATATATATATATATATATATATATATACAGGGGCGGAGACTGGACTAGTGCTACTCGTGTCCGGCACGACCAATAACTCGGTCAATGTTATTCAAAATGGATTAAAAATCATCCATTAATTTCAAACAAACATACTTAGTCTGATCTCAATTAAATTACGTATCTATTCAAGTTTCGATAACTAAGTAGCCAAAAGTTCATAAATATATCTGAGAATAATACAACGATGCTGTTTTGAACGGATGGTCTTTGTCCGGCCACCGTCAGATTCATTGAACATCCCATAAAATCGGCTATAATGTTGAACGCCCGATCCGTGCCAGGCACTAGACCCTTATAATAACAGTAATGTTAGAGAAATACGCTTTTGGCTGTAGCCAATAGCAAGAGCAACCCTACCACTGTGCTCAAAAACCTTAGCACGTGCGACTGTTGATAGATATATTGGGAAGAGAGAGAGAGAGAGAGAGAGAGAGAGAGAGAGAGAGAGAGAGAGAGAGAGAGAGGATAGCAGATTAGAGCAGTCGCCGACGTCATCATCATCGCTATGGTAAATGTTGGTTAAACGGCGTGTTTTAATTCGTTTTTTCACTAACAGATGTCTATTTCTTTAATGAATGTTGCATATATTACATTCTGTAACTAAAATTTGTTTATTTGAATACATTTTCAACAAATAATCTTTATTTTAAGCGAAATTGAAACTACTAGCTGTGTCTGTGTATATTGTCATCAGTTTCTTTATTCTAATAAACATATTTTTCTCGTCATAGTAATGAACATCTTCTCTTTTCTTCTATACTTTTGAAAGGAAAAAAAAATTATCTTATCTACTGTATTAACAAGACTACAGTATCTTGATTGTTTACAAAAAAAAAAAAAAAAAACACCATGCAAAGTACGTTTGTCAATCTGTGTTATTCAATGGAGAATCACGCAATAGCAACTATGATGACTTACTTTGGGTCCACGGACCACGGGTTGGGAACTGAAGTTGACAGAGTGAGGGGGGGGGCACGAGTAGCAAAAATAGGCTAGAGTCGCCACTGATATATATATATATATATATATATATATATGGTATATATATATATATATATATATATATATATATATATATATTAGGGAAAAGCAACTCTGAAGATATATGTGTGTACCTGTGTGTATATACCTGGATGTACGTGCATGCATGAGAAGGCACACACACACACACACACACACACACACACACACACACATATACACACAAGTACATACTTGTATATAAATACAAAAGAAAAAACATCTGAAGTGATCAGAGGTTTTAACAGACAATTCCCTCCTATAGGACATTCACAGAGAAAAATCTTAGAATTTAAAAAGAACACGATCCTTCTCAAAATAATTTTCTCTATAAAAGCCATCAGCAAAGAACATCCAAACCAGTATCAATCTCCTGAAGATGACCCTGAAGATAGAAACCCGTGAAGATCACTAATACATGAAATAGTATAAACCCCTCCTCCTCCTCCTCCTCCTCCTCCTCCTCATCATCATCATCATCATCATCATCAAGTTGCGCTGACAGCCCGGATTTCCCTGACTCACTTTCTCTCCATCCGTCCCTATAATCCATCGCCCCCGTCTGGTCTTCCAGACGACATTCTGTGTCTGCACAGAGCTGATATAGATAAGTTCTTGCTGGTACGTCCATGTGTAGAGGTCCATAAAAGAACGTAATTACGGAGGTGGCCGTGGTGTAATGGTTATCGTCGTAGGATATGGACACGGCGACACGAGTTCAAATCCTGGACTGATTGCATTTCACATAGCACTAATACCCTTGGGAAAGGTATGAATCCAATTATTCTCCCTCCAGCTATGGGTAAATAGTAGGGCAGACTAGGTTCTTCAGCCTTGGTGAGGCAACTAGTCTAGGAGAAGGAAAACTGTGAATTCAAACCTGTTAAACTCCGCTTAAAAAAATTGACCTTGTGTCATATCCTGCCCGAGCGGAGGGGTTGGGTAAATATGATAAAAGAACGTAATTTAAGTGTTCGTCCTTGCTTCTCCAGCTGTGTTCCAAATAGCTTGTTCGTCTTACTTGGACGGATTTTGTGATGTGGCCGTAAAACTGTTGTTTCGGTGGGGTTTGCTTCCAGGATTTGTTCAATCTTGAAAATACCAAGATCAGATGCATTTTTGGACATATTAATTTTACCCCCCCCCCATATATATATATATATATATATATATATATATATATATATTGGAAATACCAGTCATCTCTAAATTTAGCGTTAATATACGAATATTTGATAGATGAGATTTCAGATATTTTTAACGAGTGACTAACAATTCTCTCCCACCTTCCCTTTTTTTTTATTGCAATGAAGTCGGAATCTCCTGGGGACCAAGCTTGTTTTATAAATGCCCTGTCTCGGCTCAACCCAAAATGTTGAATCCCTCAGTCGAGTCATCAATATTCACAAGGCAGTTGCCCTGTAATTATTTTGCGCGAAACAAATCGTGCTTAATAAACAAATAAATGGAAACCGAAGGTTTTGGGATTTGGTTTGGTTGGGTTTTATGGCATATAAAACATTGTAGATTATTTAATACCAAATCTATTTTTATGCATATAAACAGTTTTATTTCAAAGAATTCAGTTTAGCATAAGTATACAGTTTAAAGGTTAAAAAAACATTTCTATTTTATGCTATTCAGTTTAGGATAAGTACGTTGTTTAAACAGTTTTATTCAAGCAATTCAATTTTGGATAAGTACACTGTTTAGTTCTATTTGACCCATAGATAGGACCCTGTCAGGTGATACCATTCCGGGACCTGGGAGCGATGGCAATGAAGGAGTACTCCGTATTCCCTAAAGCTCCAGCATTACTCGAGCCTTACCATCAGATTGTTTAGTGTCATAACCAGGACACTCATTTGGGGAGTCTTACGCCTCCGCAGAGAAGCAGTCAGTGTATTCTGCAACCCCAGCCGACTAGGCCATTGCCGAAAGGTAAAGTTTAGGAAGCTCATGTCGCATATCATTATTACTGTAGTGAATTTCATTCTCACTTGGTGTCTTGCACCTAAGGTCTCGTTTCTGACGTCTTTCAAGTACACGAGACCCTCTGGATCTGCATTCAGGTTACAGTAAGTGCCTGTGCAATTTAATACAGACATGCTTAGCGTAACGATGAGCGATAGAGGAAATAGAATTGGTGATCCGAGTTCAATTCCTACATGAGGTTGTTGATGGATCAATACCTTCTTCAAGGGCAACAACACTAAGTGAAATGCAAACTGTCTCGTCCAGGATTTGAACTCAGGTCGTTTTTTTTTACGACGATGACCGTTACGCTAATCACGCCAAGTCCAGTCAAAAAAAAAAAAGAGAATAGTATACTTTGCTGCTCCGGCAGAATACTTAGTTAAAATGAAATAAAGCGAAAAGAAATATTTGTATCTAGACCTTGCTAGAGTAAAAAATGGAACATGAAAATGACGGAAATACCAATGGTGGCTCGGGAAAATCCCCTAAGGATTGGTACAAGGACGGGAAGACTTGAAAAAGAGAGGGCAAATAAAGAACACCTCGACTACAGCATTATTAGAATCGGCCAGAATACTGAGGAGAATCCTGGAGACTTGAGGAGACTTGCTGTCACCCAGACTCAAGTGAGAAACCATTAGCTAACGCAGGTGCGAGAAGCCCTCAAAGGAGCCAATAGAATAATTCCTCATCCCCGAAATTTTCTTATGACTATAATAACAACCAAGATGAGGATACTAATCCAAGTATATATTTACCAACCTCTCTGCACGGGTATGATGTGACACAAGGTCAACTTTTAAGAAGAGTTTAAGAGGTTTGAATACAGAGTTTTCCTTCTCCTAGACTGGTTTCCTAACCAAGGCTAGATAATCCAGTCTACCCGACTATTTACCCATAATTGGATTCATACCTTTCCCAAGGGTATTACACCTATGGGAAATGCAATTAGCCTCGTCCAGGATTTGAACTCGTGTCGCCGTGTCCATTTCCAAAGACGATAACTATTACACCACGGGCATTAATCCAACTACGTCAGTGTATATCAAAACAATCAAGATGAGGATACTAGCAAGTACATCAGTGTGTAATAATGATAATTCCTCATCTCAGATGTTTAGTTGTGACTTGATATAACCAGAAGTAAATTTCTGAAATGATTTATTTGTTTGTTTTGTTGTTTAATCGCATATCAATCTTCTCGAGTTATTTAATGGCAAACCTATCTTTCTTGAAGAACAGTATTGGTACTATTTAACTCCTAGCTAGGAGGATAAGGGAGCTCATACCTTTCCCAAGGGTATTTGTCCAAAAGTGAACGTAATAGCGCGACTGGAGTTCGAATTCGCTTACTACGATTCCGCAGTCAAGTCATTACGCTTTAAACCCCTTTCCAAAATGAGGAATTCTCATTTAAAAAAAAAAAGATGAGGATTCTTGTCCAAGTAAACTAGTTTAAAGTAAGGATAATTCCTCACTTGAGAGATTCTGGCAAAGTTTCAGCACGCAGAATTTTTTTAGCCGTCGGTCCTCTAACGTCATCATGTCATCACATTTCCAATGACAGGAGCTATTATTTCATTTCAAGAGGTCGACAGCGACGTCCAAAGTAAATAGATGAAAAAGAAGGAGAAAGAGAAAATGGAAAAAAGAAAGAAGCCATCATTGTTTTTATAGAAGAGATGGCGGAGTTGGTTTGGTTAATCAGGATCATAGGGACCCAGCTCAATTAGATTAGACAAATGCCCACAGCATTTTAGACGGAACCATTTCTGGTCATCTCACAACCCGTTCAGTTGCTCATCTAATTACTCGTGGTCACATGGCAGAAATTCTGTTCACCAGTTCCCATTTTCTTCATCGGGATGCCCCCCCCTCTCTCTCTTTCTTTCTTTCTTTTTGGATCTTCCTACAGCTGTGTTTGGAAGGCTAGTTTCTATTTAATTGAATGTGACCCTTCGCGTTAAAACTCATTTCTCTAGGAGCGAGATAGTGAGATATAGGCATAGATAGATAGATAGATAGATAGATAGATAGGAACTAAGATAGACAGATAGATAGATAGGCGTAGAGATATATTTGGAACTAACTATGATATATATAAATATATAGAGAGATAGAGAAAGAACGATATTACCTACCTTCTTTTTTCACATGTTTTTACTGGCCCCATAAAATGGTATGGTCGTGGGGGAGGCTACTCATGTGCTGTTTCATGGGCAATAACAGCCTGCTGTTGCACACCCTTCTCCTAGACTGGTCACCATACCAAGTTTGAAGAGCTCAATTTGCTTTACTATTTAGCCATAGCTGCAGGCAATATGGTTGGATTCAGCCTTTCCCAAGGGTTTTAGCGCTATGTGAAATGCTAACTGCCTCGTTCAGGATTTGAACTTGGGTTGCCGGGTCCATTTCTTTCTACGACAATACATATTACACCAGGAGCGCCTTTACTTTGGCTGCACTACATGGACGCTAACAAAACGGCTGGAGAAGAATCTTGACGGCAATTACACAAGAATGCTACGTGCAATCTTGAACAAGTCCTGGCGGCAACACCCCACAAGACACCAACTGTACGGCCACCTGCCCCCTATCACGAAAACTATTCAAGTTAGACGAACCAGACATGCAGGACACTGCTGGAGAAGCAGGGACGAGATCATAAGAGATGTACTCTTATGGACCCCCACACATGGCCGTGCAAAAGCAGGACGACCAGCACGAACATACATTGAGCAGCTATGTGAGGATACGGGATGTTGTCCTGAAGACCTACCTAGGGCGATGAACGATAGGGAGGAGTGGCGAGAGAGGGTCAGGGATATCTGTGCTACCAGCGCGATATGATGATGATGATGATGTTCATCGGGAATGTTCTGACAAATAGAATGATATATTGAAAACAATATTAGCAAAACAGTGATCGGTTAAATATATATAAATCTAAGAAACAACATTATTACACATCACACACACACACATACACATCACACACACATACACACACACGCATATGGGGCTTTGGGTAAATGCGGAAGAGCCCTTCATTGCCATTGATCCCAGATCTACTCTGTCCCGGAGTGATAGTAAATTTTAGGGTCCCAGCTATAGCTCAGACAGAATTATTAGCGTTAAATAGCAATAAGAAAGTAAAGCTACATGGACGCTGACTAAACGGATGGAGAAAAAGCTTGACGGTAACTACACAAGCATGCTGCGAGCAATTTGAACAAGTCCTGCCCCACAAAACAGTATACAGCCACTTACCTCCAATCACGAAAACTATCAAAGTTAGATGAACCAGAGATGCAGGACACTGCTGGAAGAGCAGGGAAGAGCTCATAAGTGATGTTCTCCTATGGACCCCCTCACATGGCCGAGCAAAAGCAGGGTGACAAGCACGAACCTACATACAGTGAGGATACGGGATGTAGCCCTAAGGACCTGCCAGAAGCGATGAACGATAGGGAGGTGTGGCGAGAGAGGGTCAGGGATATCCCTGCAGGCAGCACGACAAGATGAGAAGTAAAGTTGGCGACCGTAGTCGAGGGCAACCGTAGGCTCCCTTTTCAATCGCTACTACACCTAACCCCTCCGCATGAGCAGAATGTGATACAAGGTCAATTTTTTAAGCGGAGTTTAAAAGGTTTGAATTCATAGTTTTCCTTCTCCTAGAAATGCAAAATACCTCGTTCAGGATTTGAACTCGCGTCGTCGTGTCTAGTTCTCACGTTAGTAACCCATACACCACGGGTATCCTCACAAGGTGAATCTTTTTACTAGTTTGCAAGTATTCAAAACATCGGCCACCAAGAGGAGACTACCAGTGGAATGAGTGTTTGAATTCTCTCTCTCTCTCTCTCTCTCTATTTTAGTCTCTCTCTATGACTCTCTCTATCCCTCTCTCTCTTTCTCTCTTTTTCTTTCTCTTTCTCTCTCTCTGTCCTTCTGTCCTTGTCTCTCTCTCTTTCTCTTTCTCTGTTTCTCTATCAATGTCTCACTTTCTTTCTCTCTCTGTCTGTCTCTGTCCGTTTTTTTCTCTGTCTCTGTCTCTGTCTCTTACTCTCTCCCCCTCTGTCTGTTTCTCTCTCTCTTTGTCTCTCTCTGTATCTCCGTCTGTCTCTTTTATTTTACACCCCCAGTCTCTCTCTTTGTCTCTCTCTATTTCTGTCTCTGTCTTTCTTACTTTCTCTCTCTTTTTCTCTTTGTATCTCTGTCTGTCTTTCTTTTTTCTCACTTTCTCTCTCTCTCTCTTTATCTTTCTTTCCTTCCTTCTTTCTTTCTTTCTTTCTTTCTTTGTCTGTCTCTTTTATTCTACACCCTCAGTCTCTCTCTTTGTCTCTCTCTCTCTCTCTATTTCTGTCTCTGTCTTTCTTACTATCTCTCTCTCTTTCTGTCTTTGTATCTCTGTCTGCTTTTCTTTTTTCTCACTTTCTGTCTCTCTCTTTATCTTTCTCTGTCTCTCTCTGCCTCTCTTTCTTTTTCTCTATCTCGGTTTCTGTCTCCATTTCTCTCTCTCAGCCAGTCTGTCTGACACTTTTTCCCCTCATTCTCTGTCTTTCTGTACCTCTGTCTCTGTCTCTCCCTCGCTTTTGCTCGTTCGCTCGCGCCATCTTCACAACAAAGACCTGACCAGGGATTTTACCGAGGCTCATATGTCACATGAGTTTGGGGCCAAATCCCTAGAATGCTTGTCGTTAATCTTTCCCGCGGCGAAATGGCTAAAGTAGCCGGACATCGCCCTCGATGTTGGTGAGTTTCGAATTCCAGTCTAGTTCTTATATCCACTTTCGGACTAAGATCCTTGGTAAAGGTATTAGACTCACTTTTGCCCAGTCGGCTGTGGCTGTAGAATACACCGACTGTACCTCTGCAGAGGGGTAACGCCCCCCAGCAAGTGTCCTGGATATGACACTAAACAATCTGATAGTGAGGTTCCAGTGATGCTGGAGCTTTGGGGAATGCAGAGCACCCCTTCATTACCATTGCTCCCTGGTCCACCCCGGCCCGGAATGGTAGCACCTGATAGGGCCCTATCTATGGGTTAAATAGAAACAATATGCATACTTATACTAAACTGAATTGTTTGAATTAGAACTGTTTGCCGTAACTGAATAGCTTGAAAAAGAAATGTTTTTGACATTCAAACTGTACTTATACTAAACTGAATTGTTTCAAATAGAACTGATTATTTGTATAAAAATGGATTTGGCATTAAATAACCTACAAAGGTTGATACGCCATATAACTCAAACAACCAACCAACCTGTGACCCACTTATTTTTCCCAGGTATCGGTTAAATAATATCACAACTACTATCAATAAAGATAACTTTGATATTACATAACGTCCTCTGGTTTCGCGTTCCCTCTATTCTTTTCAAAGTTTCTCACACCAGGTTTAGCTGATGGTTTCTCACTGGAATTTTAGTGACAACAAGTCTTCCAAAGTCTCCAGGATTATTATTCAGCATTTCAAACCATGCAGCTGTGTACAAATTATTCATATTACATAGAAATTCTTGATAAATACAATTACTTATGTTGAATAGCAATAATTGAAGCCAATCTGACTGTGTGCAAACAAATAATTAATCATAAATAAATAGAATTATTAGTGTTAGATAGGAATACTTGAAACCATATAAATTGTGTGCATACAAATAATTAATATCAAATAGAATTATTAGTGTTGGATAGGAATACTTGAAACAGTTTAAAATGTGTGTAGACAAATGATTAATATTAAATAGAATTATAAGTGTTATATAGGAATACTTGAAACCATTTAACAGCATACAAAAAATTGTTTATATTAAATTGAATTATTAGTGCTTGTATTAGGTTGGTTGGTTGGCTGGCTTTATTGTTTTACGGTTAATCAACCCTTTTCGGGCCATTCAACGCCGAATTAAGTCATTTTGATAAAATTTTCAGACAATTCTGTTAAGTACAAGTATAGTTTTTTGTTTACACACAGTTAATGTAAAAACAGTTCGATTACAACAATTCAGTTTAGCATAAGTAGACCAGTTTAAACACAGTTAAATGTAAAAAGAGTTAATTTCAAACAATTCATTTTAGCGTAATTACAGTTTAGTTCTATTTAACCAATATATAGGACCCTATCAGGGGCTACCACTTCGGGCTGGAGTGGACCTGAGAGTAATGGCAATGAATGGGTACTCCGCATTCTGAAAAGCTCCAGCATAACTAAAACCTCACCGAGAGATTGTTTAGTGTCATATCCGGGACACTCGTTGGGGGCGTTTTATCCCTCTGCAGAGATGCAATCGGAATATTCTACAGCCCCAACCGAATGGGCCTGATATTATTGGGAATACTTGTAACTATTTAACAGTAAGCAAATAAATGAGGTCTCACAGTTCGTTTAAAATAAAAGCTACCAACAACCTATTAGCTTACAAATTATATATATATATATATATATATATATATATATATATATATATATATATATATATATATATATATATGATTTGACATCGAATAAACCACAAGGATTGATATGCCATAAAAACACCGACCGACAAACCAGCCAGCCAACAAAAAATACCTGAAGAAGGTTGGTTGTTTGGGTTTATGGCACATCAACCTGTGTAAGGTTATTTAACGCCAAATCCATTTTTATCCAAATAATCAGTTCTATTTCACACAATTCAGTTTAGCATGAGTACACAGTTTAATTGACAAAAACATTTCTATTTAAAGCTATCACTGTATTCAAGCAGTTCTAATTCAGTTAATTTGATTTAGTATAATAATTTACACAGTTAAATGTCAAAACAGTTCTATATTAAACAATTCAGTTTTGTGTAAGTAGAGTTTCAATGTCAAAACAGTTCCATTTCAAACAATTCAGTTTAGCATAAGTATACAGTTTAAATTTAAGTACACAGCTTGTCAAAAATATTTCTATTTCAAGCAATTCAGTTTAGTGTAAGTAGAGTTTCAATGTCAAAAACATTTCCATTTCAAACAATTCAGTTTAGCATAAGTATGCAGTTTAGATTTAAGTACATAGCTTGTCAAAAATATTTCTATTTCAAGCAATTCAGTTTAGTGTAAGTAGATGGTTTGGTTTGGTTTCTTTGTTTAATGGCATATCAACTCTTTTTAGGTTATTTAATGCCAAAGCCATTCTCGCAGAAGAACAGTAGTGGTACTATTTAACCCATAGCTGGGAGGATAAGGGGGTTCTTAGCTTTCCCAAGTGAACGTAATAGCGCGACTGGAGTACGAACTCGCGTACTACGATTCCGCAGTCTACCGCTTTAACCATTACACCACGAGGACACCCCGACAGTGTAAGCAGAGTTTCAATGTCAAAATCATTTCCATTTCAAACAATTAAGTTTAGCGTAAGAATGTAGTTTAAATTTAAGTACACAGCTTGTCAAAAATATTTCTATTTCAAGCAATTCAGTTTAGCACAATTATGCAGTTTAGTTCTATTTAATTTCTTGATAGGACCCTTATCAGGTGCTACCATTCCGGGCCAGAGGGGACCTGGGAGCAATGGCAAAGAAGGGGTGCTCTGCATTCCCCAAAGCTCCAGCATCACTGGAACCTCACCATCAGATTGTTTAGTGTCATATCCAGGACACTTGCTGGGGGGCGTTACCCCTCTGCAGAGGTGCAGTCGGTGTATTCTACAGCCCCAGCCGACTGGGCAACACGAAGAAGGTGGTAGAATAATTTTGCCAAAATCTTTAAACAAGAACAATGAAAGACAGCATCTGAATCATTAACATGCACCTTTTTCTTTATTCTTCATCCTGAAATAAGCAGACCCCCGTCCCATCCTCTGATCCTGGCAAGACTCTTGCGAAAGTAACGAGCGCTGAAACAGTGATAGATCGAGCAATACGTGGTTTTCTTTCCAAAATGAATTTCCTCGTCGACGCAAAGGGATCTCATAAATTATGTGGAAAAATCCTTTTTTTTTTCTTGGCGGAGGCGGGGAGAAGAAACTAGTATCGTATTTGGTTATCTAAAATTGGATTTTCCCGCCAACACGGTCTGATAAGACGTCTGCTGACTTGAAACAACGCTGAAGAATTCCTACTTTCTGATCGCAAAGATACGTTACGTAATTTCGAGATTAGTCAGTATCATTCCAAGATTTGTTTCAGAGTCAGTGGACAACCGTCAATAATCAAATTATAATGAAATTCTCCATTAAATACCAGTTCAATTATCATATAAAAATCCAGTTTCAATTCAAACGTCATCTCATGATCAATTTTGAATGAAATACTTCAGTTAAGATTACCACAAAAGGTGGTGTGTATTTGTAGGCGATGACAATAGATGTGTGTGTGTGTGTGTGTGTGTGTGTGTGTGTGTGCGTGTGTGTGTGTGTTTGTGAAACGGCTTACCCACAGCACAATGTGTCCTTGCCAGGCATGCGTGTGTATCTGTGTGTGTGAGTGTGTATATTTATGACTGTCTTAATACAGTAAGATTTTAATCTTGTATTCATATTATTAGGTGTTATTTACAACCAAACTCTTCTTGATTATTTGCATTGTATTCTTATTGTAAAAATCATTTTCCAATGCATTTTTACTGGATGCAAATAATTGAAAAAGTAACTCCTATATGACTGGGAGTTTCATAATTATTATCATTATTATTACTCATTAGAGTTTTTCACATCAGCTTACGCAGATGGTCTTTCACTGGAGATTGAGTGACAGCAAGTCTCATCAAGTCTCCAGGACTCTTCTCAGCATTCTGGCCGTTTTAACAATGCTGTTGTTTGGATGGTATCCACTCGGCCGCCAACTTCCAAATCTTCTAGGCCCTTTAATAATCCTATTTATAATCCTTTAGTTACCGTGCCAAAAGCACCAATCACAATTGGTATAATTGTCACCTTCATGTTCCATAGTTTTTTTTCAATTTTCTAGCAAGGT
>OY757945.1:11164452-11196952 GCA_963585895.1 Sepioteuthis lessoniana | reverse complement strand
AAAGGAATATAAGACTAGACACGACTGGGTGGGCAAGGTGATCTACTGGGAAATGTACAAGAAATTTAAATTTGACCATACCAACAAATGGTATATGTACAACCCACCACCTGTCCAAGAAAATAACTCACATAAACTCCTATGGGACTTTGACATACACACGGATCACCTAATCTCGACCAGAAGACCAGACATAATAATAATCACCAAAAATAAAGAGAGAGAGAATTGGCAAAATTGTCGACTTTCCTATCCTGGTTGACCACAGAATAAAACTGAAAGAATGTGAAAAGAGAGATAAGTACCTCGACCTTGCTAGAGAATTGAAAAAACGATGGAACATGAAGGTGACAATTATACCAATTATGATTGGTGCTTTTGGTAAATTAATTAAAGGGACTGAAGGAGTTGGGAGTTGGAGGACGAGTGGGGACCATCCAAACTATAGCATTATTGAGAATGGTCAGAATACTGAGAAAAGTCCTGGTGACTTGAGGAGACTTGCTGTCACTCAAACTCCAGTGAAAGACTATCAGCTAACGCTGATTTGAAAAACTCTCAAATAATAATAATAATAATAATATGCTTTCGTTAACCTCGTTTCGATGTCCTTTTCGGTTGATTCGACGCTGCTTCCTAGGTAGGTGAATTTATCTACTAGTTTAAGAGGGGTTCCTTCTAGAGTGGAGATGTCCCCCGTTTGATTATAGCACATATATTCCGTTTTGTGTGCATTAACATAGAGGCCTATGCTTGCGGCTGCTCGTTCTAAACTATGCAGTAGTGTTTCGGCTTGGTCGGGTGTATTTGCCAGTATCGCTATGTCATCGGCGTTGTCAGCGTCGGTAATTGTTGTTGCGGAGTACCTTCTGCTTCTTTTCTTCGTCAGTTCGAAGCCATTCTCTCTGATTTTATCAATCGATGTTCTAAGTACGTAGTCTAGACAAATGATAAAGAGGTACGGAGCCAGCGTGTCTCCTTGTAGTACTCCTGCTACAATGTCGAAGTATTCTGTGTCTCCATCTGGTGATCGTACTTTTACTTTGGTGTTTCTATAGAGAATCGTTATTGCCGCTACGGTTTCTTTAAGTATGCCGTACGCTAGTAGGATTTGTTCCATCTTTCCTCTGTGAATGGAATCGAAGGCCTTGGTAAAGTCGACAAATATTAATGTCGCTAGTAGGTTTTTTGCCCGTACACCTTCGAGGATTCTACGGATGGTTAATATTTGTGAGGTCGTGGATCTATTTCTTCGGAAGCCATTTTGGTTTTTCCTAAGCATGTTGTCGATTTTTGGTTCTATGCGGTTTCGTAGTAGGGCATTGTAGATTTTGGCTGCTATGGATAATGAAAGCATGGACAGCTATCAATAGGCTATCGATTATATGGAAATCGGACATAACCGATAAAATGAAACGCAGTTTCTTCCAGGCAGCGGTCACATCGATACTGCTATATGGATGCACTACATGGACGCTAACAAAACGGCTGGAGAAGAAACTAGACGGCAATTACACAAGAATGCTACGTGCAATCTTGAACAAGTCCTGGCGGCAACACCCCACAAGACACCAACTGTACGGCCACCTGCCCCCTATCACGAAAACTATTCAAGTTAGACGAACCAGACATGCAGGACACTAATGGAGAAGCAGGGACGAACTCATAAGAGATGTACTCCTATCGACCCCCACACATGGCCGTGCAAAAGCAGGACGACCAGCACGAACATACATTCAGCAGCTATGTAAAGATACGGGATGTTGTCCTGAAGACCTACCTAGGGCGATGAACGATAGGGGGGAGTGGCGAGAGAGGGTCAGGGATATCCGTGCTACCAGCGCGATATGATGATGATGATGACGATAATATACTGTTAGACTATACAGTCAAGATTTTGGGATAGAATTTGGTAGAGACAAATGTGCCATGTTAGTAATGAAAAGCGGGAAACGATACATGCAGAAAGAATCGAACAACCAAATCAAGAGAAAATCAGAACGCTCGGAGAAAAGGAAACTTACAAACATTTGGGAATACTGGAAGCTGACACCATCAAACAAGTGGAAATGAGAGAAATAATTTCAAAAGTGTATCTCAGGAGAACCAGAAAGCTACTCGAGACAAAACTATATAGCAGGAAGCTTATAAAAGGGATAAATACCTGAGCAGTCCCCCTCATAAGATACTCGGGACCATTCTTGAAGTAGACCGGAGAAGACCTTAAACAAATGAACCAGGGAACAAGAAAATAAATTACCATGGATAAAGCTTTAAAGACTACGTAGAAAAGCGCAGAGGAAGACTGATCACAAACGCCCGAAACAATATTGATAACACGAGGACTAGCAGAACGGAAATAACCAGAAAACAAAAGTGGGGAAAAAAAAACCCAACTCTATGGACGACATCTCACGCGAGAAAACGTGGACGTGGCCAAGAAAGGAAAACCTTAAGAGAGAAATTGAATCTGTTCTCGTAGCAGTATAAAACAAAGCCATAAAGACCAACCATATCAAAGCAAGAATAAATAAGACGCAACAAAACAGCAGATGTAGGTTATATGGAAATAGAGAGGAAACGATCAGTTACATTTTAAGCGAATGCAGCAAACTTGTACAGAAAGAGTATAAGACTAGACACGACTGGGTGGGAAAGGGAATCAATTGGGAATTGTGCCAGAAATTGAAATTTGATCATACGAACAAAGGGAATACGCACAACCCAGCACCTCTCCTGGAGAATGAGACGCACAAACTTATCTGGGATTTTGAGATACAAACGGATCACTTAATCTCGGCCAGACGACCAGACCTTATAGTAAACAAAAACAACAACGAAAAAAGAGAACATGCAGAATTGTGGACTTTGATGTCCCGGCTGATCACAGAGTAAAATTGAAAGAAAATGAAAAGAAGGAAAAGTACCGCAGCCTTGTCAGGGAATAAAAACAAATAGTGGAACATGAAAGTGACGTTTATACCAATTGTAATTTGTGCTCTTAGTACAGTCACCAAAGGATAGGTACAAAGATTGGAGGACTTGGAAATAAGAGGACGGGTGGAGACAATTTAAACGACAGCATTGTTGAGTTGGTTGGTTGGTTGGGTTTTATGGTATATCAAACTTTGTAGGTTATTTAACGCCAAGTCAATTTTTATGTAAATAATCAGTTCTATTTAAAACAATTCAGTTTAGCATGAGTACATAGTTTAATTGTCAAACAAATTTCTATTTCAAACTATTCAGTTTATTCAAACAGTTATATATAATAATTCAGATTAGTGTAAGTAGTTTCAATGACAAAAACAGTTCAATTTCAAATAATTCAGTTTAGCATAAGCACGCAGTTTAATTGCAAGTATCGTTTAATTTTAAACAATTCAATTTGGCATAAATACGCAGTTTAAATGCAAAAATCAGTATTATGAAGGAAACACGGTTTAGTTCTATTTAACCGATAGAGAGGATCCTTATCAGATGGTACCACTCCGGGTCAGAGTAGACCTGGGAACGATGGCAATGAAGGAGTACTCCACATTCCCCAAAGCTTAAGCATTGCTGGAACCTTGCCATCAGATTGTTTAGTGTCATATCTAGGACACTCGTTGGGTGGGGGTCTTACCCCCTCTGCAGAGAAGCAGTCGGTGTATTCTACAGCCCCAGCCGACTGGACAAAGCATTGTTGAGATCAGACTGATTACTTAGAAGAGTTCTGGAGACTTGACGAGACTTATTGTCGCTCAAACTCCAGTAAAAGATCATTTGCTAACGCTGGTGTGAAAAACCCTCAATAGAAAATCAATAATAATAATAATAATGGTAGCAACCGCACCACATAATCCTATTTACCCCCCCCCCCACTCGAGCAGGATATGACATAAGGTCAATTTTTAAGCGGAGTTTAACAGGTTTGAATTCACAGTTTTCCTTCTCCTAGACTAGTTGTCTCACCAAGGCTGAAGAACCTAGTCTGCCCTACTATTTACCCATAGCTGGAGGGAGAATAATTGCATTCATACTATTCCCAAGGGTATTAGTGCTATGTGAAATGCAATCAGTCTCGTCCAAGAACTCATGTCGCCGTATCTATTTCCTACGACGATAACCGTACACCACACAACATAATGGAATTATGACTAATTATATTAAAGCCAAAATTGATAATACACAACTGTGTAGATGGAGAAGAAAGAGTTGATCACATAACAAGCGAATGCTGTTAACTAAGACAAGGGAATACAAGACTAGACATGTCTGGGTGGGAAAGGTGGTGCACTGGGAATAGAGCAAAAGATAGAAAATTTACCATACTGCAAAATTGTATAAGCACAAACCAGAATCTGTCCCAGAGATTGTGACGCATAAAATTCTCTGGGATTTTCAGAAAAAAACGAAAGACCAGAACTTGTGGTTTTTCCTGGTTTGGTTTTATGGCATATTAACCATTGTAGGTTATTGAATGCCAATCCTCTTTATACATATATATTAAATATATATGATTTGGTTTGGTTGGCTTTTATGGCATATCAACTATTGTAGGTTATTTAATGCAAAATCCTCTTTATACATATATATTAAATATATATGATTTGGTTGGGTTGGGTTGGCTTTTACGGCATTTCAACTATTGTAGGTTATTTAATGCCAAATCCTCTTTATACATATATATTAAATATATATGATTTGGTTGGGTTGACTTTTATGGCATTTCAACTATTGTAGGTTATTTAATGCCAAATCCTCTTTATACATATATATTAAATATATATGATTTGGTTGGGTTGGGTTTTATGGCATATCAACCATTTTAGGTTATTTAATGCCAAATCCTCTTTATACATATATATTAAATATATATGATTTGGTTTGGTTGGGTTTTATGGCATATCAACCATTGTAGGTTATTTAATGCCAATTTTTCTTTGTATATATATATTAGATATACATTATTTGGTTTGGTTAGGTTTTATGGCATATCAACCATTGTAGGTTATTTAATGCCAATTTTTCTTTGTATATATATATTAGATATACATTATTTGGTTTGGTTAGGTTTTATGGCATATCAACCATTGTAGGTTATTTAATGCCAATTTTTCTTTGTATATATATATTAGATATACATTATTTGGTTTGGTTAGGTTTTATGGCATATCAACCATTGTAGGTTATTTAATGCCAAATTCTCTTTATGCATATATATTAAATATACATGATTAGGTTTTATGGTATATATATATATATATATATATATATATATATATATATATATATATATATATGTTGGGCTCTTTCGTTGACATCCACTTTAAATAATTTAGTTCAAGTTATGAACCGTTGGACTACCTACAGGGGTGATTTGTTTATAGTGGTGAAAGTTGGCGTAGAACCAGCGACACCTCTTGGATAAGCAGATAACAGCAGAATGGTGTACAAATGTTTCACAGATTCTCCTGAGCAAAACTCCAAAGGTTTTGAATTCAGGATTGTTCCTTCTTCTAGAGGAATCACCCAGGCAAAGCTAGAGAGCCCAATTTACCCTATTATTTTACTCATAGCTGGGAACTGGATGCCCGGCCCTTTGCACCAAATAACAGGGACATCGGTTAGCTTTCTTATGTCTAGTCTTCTTTCTGTCTGTCAGTCTGTCTGTCTGTCTGTCTCTCTCTCTCTCTCTCACACACACACACACACACTCTCTCTCTCTCTCTCTCTCTCTATATATATATATATATATATATATATATTTGTGGTGCCTAAATCTAATATATATTTATCTATCATTATCATTATATAATAACTCTTTCTCAGATATTGAGCACCCTCCAAATTATATTGCAATTGGTTCGCCACAAACGTACAAAGTGAATTAGTGACAACCAACACTGTTGCAATATATATATATATATATATAGGGAGACCTGAGTTCAATCCCAGGTCGCGTCATACCAAAGACTTTAAAAATGGTACTTGATACCTCTTTGCTAAACACTCAGCATTATAAGGTACGTATCGAGGGTAAAGTGGAGCAATCTAGGGAAAGGAGTAGCGCCCTCCCCTACGCATTGGTGTAGTAGCAATTGAAAAGGGAGCCTCCTGGTCGCCCTCGACAAAGGGAGACAACAACAACTATATATATATATGTAAAGATTTTGGTTGCATACCATGCACTGTTTTTTTTTTAAATCTTCAAATTAATCTTCTTGCCATTTTTCTTATGTCTGTCAAGATGGTGTAGAAAGTATCCCATTCTTGCCCGGGTGCTTTCGACCATTTCACTTTGTTACTGTAAGTTTTGTTTACTTTAATTTGGTGTTGTTTTTTTTAATAAGGAAATTTCTTCACCATCTTGACTCAAACACAAGAAAAATGGCAAGAAGACTCGAACGTTTTCATTTGAAGATTTTAAAAAAGAAATAGTCCGCGATCTTCAAACAAATATGTTTAGATAACGACTTGCTGCCTAAGTATACAATATATATAATATATATATATTGCAAAAAACTCTTAGTTCAAATAATTTCATTTGACGGTGGTGTTTTATTTAATTAGTCAAAATCCCGCTTTCCGGGTTACGTGGTTGTGGGATGGACGCCGGTGTCCATTATGTCGATTTTTGAACAAAAATCAGCCTGAAGTTCAGAGAATGATGAAGTCAATTTAACAGCTCGTCTTTTCTTTTTTTTTTTTTTAAAGATAGATTGGGAGGGGTTCTTTTTAATGTACGGACAAAAACCATCGTTTATTGGATCCTGTCGCGTTTTTTTAATAAAAGAAAAGAAAAAGAAGTAAAAAAAAAGGAATGCTGCCCTTGAGATAGTTAAGGCGGGATATTTTTATTCATGAATCACCACGGTATCTCATATCACCTCGCTGTTCCATTAATTATTTTGACTCCTGCGGCATTTTTTCTTCTTTTTTTCTTTAAGTCTAGAGGCAGACCCACAGAAAAATAAAAAAAAAAGTAAATATAAAACAAGACCGTCTTTTTTTTTATCTGAAAATTAATCATTAATCATTTCTAAAAATTCCTTTTCATCAACTTTATTGTTGCTAATCAGTCATTAACCTCTTTATTTTATTAGGGTGTATCATAAGTATTTTTTTAGACCTTACATTGATTGATTTTAACTGCAAGTCAATCCGCCTAGGGTCTTTTTAGGCCGAGAGGTTAGTGAATCGCGTTCATTATACGTGCTTATTTAGATGTTGTTTCTTAAGAGGTTTTTTTGCACTTTTATATAAAATATTTTGCTCATTTATATAAAATATATTACACATTTATATCAAACTTTTTGCTCATTTTCATCAAATATTTTGCTCATTTTTATCAAATATTTTGCTCATTTTCATCAAATATTTTGCTTATTTTATCAAATGTTTTGCTTATTTTAATCAAATGTTTTGCTTATTTTCATCAAATATTTTTGCTCATTTTCATCAAATATTTTTCTCATTTTCATCAAATATTTTGCTCATTTTATCAAATAATTTCAACCATTATCCTAGTGGGTAGAGTTTGCGCCAATGGTCCTGGAGACCTGGGTTCAATCCCAGGTCACGTCTTATCAAAGACTTTTAAAATGGTACTTGATACCGCCTTGCTTAACACTCAGCAATATAAGGTACGTATCAAGGGTAAAGTGGAACAAGTCAGGGAAAGGAGTAGTGCACTATCGAAAAGGGAGCCTTCTGGTCACCCTTGACTAAGGTCACTAATTTTACTTACTTATATCAAGTATATCGTCGTAGGAAATGGGTACGACGACACGAGTTCAAATCCTGGACGAGACTGATTGCATTTCACATAGCACTGATATCCTTGGGAAGGGTATGAATCCAATTATTCTCCCTCCAGCTATGGGCAAATAGTAGGGCAGACTGTGTTCTTCAGCCTTGGTGAGGCAACTAGTCAAGGAGAAGTAAAACTCTGAATTCAAACCTGCTAAATTCCGCCAAAAAATTGACCTTGTGTCATATCCTGCCCAAGCGGAGGGGTTGGTAAATATGAATATGAAGTATTTTGCTCATTTACATCAAGGAGAGGAGTAGCGCCCTCCCCTACACCTCGGTGAAGTAGCTATTGAAAATGGAGCCTTTGGGTCACCCTCGACTAAGGGAGACAACTTTACTTTACTTACATTAAGTAATTTCCACATCTTTATAAAATATTTTGCTCATTTATATCAAATATTTTTCACAGTTACATCAAATATTCCAATTCCAATAATTTGCTTGCTGTAGAATGGTTTCAAGTATTCCTATCAATTACAAATAATTTGTACACAATATATATAACTCTTAGCTAAAAATATGGACTCACCATTTCTTAGAAAACATTCCTTTCGTTACTTTTTATTGACCTTTCATTGTTTGATTTTAACAACATATCAACCCACCTAGAGATTTTTTTATGCCAAGAGGTTAGTATGTGCTTATTTAGATGTAATTGTTTTTTAAGAGATTTTTGGACTATTGTCTTCATCTTTATTGTTATTTCCACAACGTTTCGGCCGATATGTCCTCCGGCTTTCTTCAGGTGTTTGTCGAACTCGGGAACCTCCACGGAACTTCGAACTACGTCCTTTATTGAATCCACCGGGGTCACCTGTTCTGATTCCGTTAGCCATAACCGGGTACAAGTGTTAAGTATTCCTGTATTGTTACTCGTCTGCAGTCAGGACTGAACCTGCAACCTCAAGATGATTGTCTCCTTAGAAGCTTAGGGAACCAACGCCTATTACAGTTACGCCATGTGACCTGCTGCATCAAGCTTCGTCTCAGAAATCTAGACAACAAACATCTGAAGAAGGCCAGAGGATATATCGGCTGAAACGTTGTGGAAATAACAATAAAGATGGAGACAATAATCCGAAAACCCTTAATGATAAAAATCACCAAGCTTCGCCTCAGAAATTTTGACAACTAGTTTTTTAAGAGGTTTACCGATAATTTGCATTTAGTAGTATCTTTTCAAGTATTCTGATCAAATACAAATAATTTGTACACACTCTTAGCAAAAATTATGGACTCATTATTCAAAGAATACATTTTCAGATGCCTCAAAGATGGTCTCTAGTGATGTACTGTCTTCATTGCCGATTTCGTGTTGTTACACATCATATCGACTCCAATAGCAGCCCTTAACTGAATCCGGAATTTCCAGGTCACCTCCTTGACATCTTTGTGCAACGTACTTCTGTTTTCCAACTAACAGCAAAAACTCCAACGTTTATATATCGTCAGCGATCGCCAATGAGAAGGGTTTGTTCCCTCATTTCTAAGAAAACGTTTCTTTCGTGATTTTTTATCCATAAAAAAATAAACTAATCAAAAACTATTTAATTTGATAGCGAAATTTTCCAGCTTCGTGGAACATAACTCAAGTTAATTAAAATAACGAATGAATTTAATTTGATTATCAAAGGAAATAGTTTTTGGCCATAGAGACTCCCCGTGGCGTAGTGGCTAACGTACCGAACTACGACCACGTAGTAAACGAGTTCGAACTCCGGTCAGGCTGTAGTGTTCACTTTCTGATTAATAGAGTTGGCAAGAAGGATGAGGCCCCTTATCCCTCCCCATCAGCTATGGGTTCGACAGTATCACTACTGGTCCCCTTCACAAATGGCTTTGGCTTTAAATAACACATGAAGATTGATGTACCCCGAAAGAAAGAAACCAATAATCAAAGATAAAAATTTCGAAAGAAACGTATTCTAAAAGTTAGGAGTTCATATTTTTGCAAGGGGCTGTATATATATATATATATATATGTATACTCCCCTACCCCCGTAGGGTCGAGTTCTCTAGCGAAGAAGTAATCGTGTTGCCATTAGCGTCTATTGAAAGTTTCTTCGTATTTGAATTGAAATCTCGGCGGCCGTTGAACGGATGTATGTAAACAATAGTAATTGTGATTCATAACCGTTTAAAATTTACTTCGCAGCTAAGATCTCCTCGTGGCTAAATGGTTAGAATCTTTGGCTTGGCGTTTGAGTCAACCGGGTTTCGATCCCAGCTACGGGGAGATACTATCTAGCCACACTGATGAGTTCTGATAGAACGAAACAGATCTGTCTGTGGATGACTATATATATATATTGTCATCCACAGACAGATTATTTCGTTTTATCGCAACGCTTCAGTGTGGCTAGACCCGCGAGATGCTTTAAACTGGGATCGACGCCCGGCTGACTTTACGTCAATAGGACATCCATCGGCATTCTCAGCGTAGGTGAAGGAATCTTTTACATATAACTTCCTACATATACGTTATCGGCTACCTAGAGTGATCACTTCTTGAGAAGAGCATTTTAGCATATATGGCAGTTGGAAAATTCCCACGAGTGTGCTCAACGTACGGCGGGGTGGGGAGCATATATATATATATATATATAGAGAGAGAGAGAGTTTGTGTGTGTGTGTGTGTGTGTGTGCGCGCACACGCGTGTTTGTGCATTTCAATGTATCTTTTTTCTTTTATTTTAATGGCATATTAACCTTCATGGATTATTTAATGCCAAGGCCATCCTTGTAGAAGAACAGTCGTGGTTCTATTAAACTCAGAGCTAGGGTTATGAAATAAGGGCACTCATAGCGAATGTAGTAATTTACTAGGCATTTTGCTTAAAAGTGGCACGTGGCTGAATGAATAGGGCACCCAGTGAGACTCAAACTCATTCTTGCCGGTTTGTTAACCATTACTCTAACCAAGGTACCTTTGATTATTCTATTAGTAATATGATTATATTGTAGAATATATAAATGAATAAAAATGAAAATAGCACACCACCGACTCTTTTTGGTTGGGTTTCTTTGCTTAATGGCGTATCAACGTTTGTGGGTTATTTAATGCCAAAGCCATCCTTCAAGAAGAACAGTAGTGGTACTATTTAACTAACCCATTGATGGGAAGATAAGGGGGGTCATGCCTTTCCCAAGGGTATTTGTCCGAAAGTGAACGTAATACCGTGACTGGAGTTCGAACTCGCTTACGACGATTCCGCAGTTTAGCGCTTCATCCATTACATCACGAGGACATCCCCTACCCACGATTTTTGTTGTAAATTGATTGCAAAATTTCTTTTCTTCAACTATCGTTTCTTAGTCATTAATCAATACCTTTATTTTGATAGTATCCAACTGATATTGATATTAAGTTTAGTTGGTTGATTGGTTGGTTTTATATATGTGTGTGTGTGTGTGTGTGTGTATATACACATATATATATATATAGAAAAGTACTTTTAAATACCATGGACTGCCACTTTTTATGATCTTCAAGTGAAGATGTTCAAGTCTTCTTACTATTCTTTGTTTTTCCGGGTCGCAATGGGGGAGAAAAAAACCTATATTAGCCCAAGCACTTTCAACCATTTCGCTAGTCATCTTCAGGGATAGTTTCTTGTTTTGAAAATTGTGATTTTTAAATTTATTCAGAATAAATTATAGATGGGGGTTGGTTCATTCTGTTTGGATAGATGGCTTAGTTGTTGAATACGTTTAATTAGTTCATACTTTTGGTGAACGCTATTTTATTTATACTGGTTTAAAAATTTTTTTTATAGTTATTGCTTCGAGGATTTGTAAACGGTTTATATATATATATATATATATATATATATATATATATATATATATCTGAATTCATAAAATTTTCTATCATCATCATCATCATCATCATCATGTCGTGCCGCTAGCACGGATATCTCTGACCCTCTCACGCAACTTCTCCCTATCATTCATCGCCTCTGGCAGGTCTTCAGGGCTACATCCCGTATCCTCACATAGCTGCTGTATGTAAGTTCGAGCTGGTCGTCCTGCTTTTTCTTGGACATATGCGGGGGTCCATAGGAGTACATCCCTTATGAGCACGTCCTTGCTTCTCCAGCAGTATCCTGCATGTCTGGTTCGTCTAGCTTGGATAGTTTTCGTGATGGGAGGTACGTGGCCGTATAGTTGGTTCCTTGTGGGGTGTTGCCGCCAGGACTTGTTCAATATTGCTCGCAACATTCCTGTGTAATTGCCGTCTAGCTTCTCCAGCCGTTTGGTCAGCGTTCAAGTAGTGCATCCCTATAGCAGTATCGACACGACCGCTGCATGGAAGAAACTGCGTTTCATTTTATCGGTCAGGTCTGATTTCCATATGATCGAGAGCCTATCGATAGCTGTCCATGCCTTCGTTAGCCGTGTGTCGATGTCTTATTCGGTTGATGAGACGCTGCTTCCTAGGAAGGTGAATTTGTCTACCAGTTTCAGAGAGGTTCTCTCACCACACTTCCTTATCGTCCATTGCTTTCGACAGATCCTCAGGGCTACATCCTGTATCAGCACTGAGCTGCTGTATATAGGTTCGACCTGGACGTCCTGCCTTTGCTCGTCCATGTGAAGGGGTCCACAGGAGTGCATCACTCACGAGCTCGTCCCTACTTCTCCAGCAGTATCCCGCGTGTATGGTTCGTCTAATTTTGATAGTTTTTGTGATGGGTGGTAGGTAGCCGTATAGCTGCTGCTTTGTGGGTTGCTGTCTCCATACACATGAATGCTGCGAGCAATATTGAACAATATATATATATATATATATATATATATATATATATATATATATATATATATATATATATGCTTGTAAAATTACTGTATGTGATTACAAACAAGACTCACTGGTATATATGATCCCTTCAATTCAATCAGAAAACAAGAAAAAATCTGTTTGTTGGTATATATATGCAAGCACGCCCCCATACACACATACTGGCCCAGTCGGCTGAGGCTGCAGAATACACCAACTGCACTTCTTCAGAGGAGTAAGACTTACCCAACGAGTGTCCGGCATATGACACTCGATAATCTGATGGTGAGGTTCCAGTAATGCTGGAACTTTGGGGAATACGGATTACTCCTTCATTGCCATCGCTCCCAGCTCCACTCCGACCCGAAGTGGTAGCACTTCATATGTATTTTCCATTGGTAAATCGATTATGAATTCATAAAATTCTAATAAAGTTAGGGGCTGCTCTGTAGGTTTATGACCTTGTGCCGAACTAGCTTAGATATAACACTGAAAGATTTTGGGAAGAAAATTATTCCTCAATGCTTTTGTGGAAAGATATTTTTTAACACATCACAATTGGTAATTGGGAAGAGTTTTTGTGTGTGTTCTCTAAAGATTGTCAAGTATTTTAATATAGAACTATCAAATTTAATTTTAATATAGAACTATCAAATCTGTAATTCTTTGAGCAATGCATTTCTAGTATAAACAATTTACTGTGCATTTCTGTAGTAAAAAATCATTTGCAGTTCTTTGCTATTGTATAAATTATTTCCAGTGGATATTTAAAGTAAGAGTCATTTACAATAGATTTCTATAGTAAAAAGCATTTGAACGTAAGAGTCATTTGTAATGCATTTCTATAGTAAAAATCATTTTAAAGTAAGTGACATTTATAATGCATTTCTATAGTAAAAATACTTTTACGTCAGGCGGATACCTTACTCCAGAACTATTGTCATTCTCAGCGTAAGTGATGGAATTTTTTACGTATCTCTTTTTACGTATACGTTATCGGCAACCTGGAGTGCTCAATATATATAAGATATTCATCAGGTTTCAATCCTACCTTGAAGTATCTCGTATGTTTAGGCACACTGAAGAGTTGTGATACAACGAAACCGTCTGTCTGTGGGTGACAATATATATATATATAGTCTGTAAGAAGTCGATATTATTTGAGATGTACAGGGTGCTTCACAAAAATCATTTTTATAATCTTATTTTGTAATGTAATAACTTGACCAATTTTCGTTCAAATTATCTAAAATTTTAAAGGCATGCATCATCATCATCATCATCATCATGTCGTGCCATCAGCTCGGATATCCCTGATCCTCTCTCGCCACTCCTCCCTATTGTTCGTCGCTTCTGGCAGGTCCTCAGGGCTACACCCCGTATCCTCACAGAACTGCTGTATGTAGGTTCGAGCTGGTCGCCCTGATTTTGCTCGGCCATGTTAAGGGGTCCATAGGAGTACATCACTTATGAGCTCGTCCCTACTTCTCCAGCAGTGTCCTGCATGTCTGGTTCATCTAACTTGGATAGTTTTCGAGATGGGTAGTAGGTGGCTGTACAGTTACTGCTTTGTGGGGTGTTGCTTCTAGGACTTGTTCCATGCGTAAAAACAACTAAAAATTGATTTTTTTTTCTTTTTAGTGATAGAAAAGGCGTTTAAACATTGAATTTTTTGTATTTTTTACTCATGGTGTAAATATTTGTGAGCATTCGAATGAGAATTTCCAGAGTAATAAGATTATGAAATGGTATCAATTTTTCTAAAACACCATATATATATATATATATATATATATATATTTAATGCCAAGGGTAATCAGATAGCTACCTGGACTAACTTAGACCAGGAGCTTTCTTTTTACTCACCACCCATCTTGAGGGCCCATTGATCAACAAATAAAATCTTTTAGTGGAATTATATATAACGTTTGTCTCGAGTGCTTTTGGGCAGTAACGCACAAATGAAAGAAAATGAATTGAATAGATAACGGATATAGAAAGGATTTCAACACGAATGTTATACACGTGTAACCACCATTCTCGTGTAATTACGCAAAATCAAGAAACGGTTGCTATGACATCTAACGGCCGTAAGTAAACGCTTTTTTAAATCACAAACTGCACCAAAATGAAGATGAACGAACGTCTAATGTAATGTCCGCTTTTAGTTGATCTTGTGTATACATAGATATGTATTTCTTTTAAATACCCTATCCGGTGGCAGAAGCTGCTCGGTAGCGCCAGGAGTGGCAGTACCGCCTTGAGCTACCGAAACTGTGTTATCACCCTGGTTGGCGGTTGATGAGGCTAGGGTATCGCACGTGCTTTCACACGTTGTATGATGAAAAAAAAAAAAAAAAAAATTAATGCCATGGAATTTAGTCTGCGACCCTAGGGTTTCATGGAGTTTTTTTACAAAATGAACAATGAACAGTTAACAAAATGAAATGAATCGAAAATCGAAAAATATAGTCAAAAACCATTAGGATTTTGTAAGAAACTTTACGTTTGATAGAAGATGTGTGTGCGCGCGCGCGTGTGTTGGTTGTAGTTGCGTATTATTGTGTGTGTATGTGTGAGTGGTATATAGTGTATGTGTACATAAAGGTATATGCGCTGCACGTTGTTTTTACCGGATGTTAGTCGTTTGTGTATTTTATTTTGCTACTTTATTGTCAAGAAAGTATAATATATATATATATATATATATATACTTTATTGTTAGGAAAGAATTCTTTATCTATTTCTGTATGTGTAGGTTATTATAACTAAGGAACGGAACATCATCATTGGATGTCGGGGGAAGTATAATAGCTCTATCCTAGATATTGAGCACTCTCCATATCATATTGCACTTGGTTCGCCACTAAGCCACTAAGTGATTTAGTGACAACCAACACTGGTATATATATATATATATATATATATATATATATATATATATATATATATCATAAGAGTGTTGGTTGTCACTAAATCACTTTGTGGGTACGTGTCGAACCAAGTGCAATATAATATAGAGAGTGCTCAATATCTAGGATAGAGCTATTTTATAATAATAATAAATAAATAAATATTAGATATATATATATTTAATACAACCCTGGGTTTCATGAAGTCTTTTGCAAAACAACAATCATCAGGCAGTTTAGAAGATGGAATATATATATATATATATATATATAAGTAAAAAAAAACAAAAAAAAACATCTCTCATGTTGTTAGCACTAAGTAGGATTCTGTCGGAGTTTGAGGGTCAGTAATCCGGTCGACTTGCGCTTTTCTTAGATTCATATCGAGGTCGCCACCACGCATCCCTTGAAAATAAAAAGATACGCTGCTTACGGGATTCGAACTGTAGACAGCTACTTTGAGACACAACGCCAATGTCCGTCATCTGTCATGATGCCCCCGAAGGAAACTGCCTCAATAACGAAACCTCAACTCCCCACCCAAGCTCATGATGGATTTTGTCTACACCCCTTTCTCTCGCCCCATCCTCCCCGCCGAAAAAAAAAGAAGAAGCTCTGTTCATCTTACTTCATCCTATTTTTTTTTTACTAGCCTTGCAGCTGGGATAGATAAATGTATTGCTCTCATCTTCCTTACCTTCCCAAACCCTTCGATGAACGATACAACTTCGTATTCCCCCCGCCCAGGGGGTTGTGTAACATCTCGGAAAACGTTGTGTAAATCCCATGCAGCTGTCCGGCCGAGCTTTCTACGTTACCTCCCACCCTTCTCCTCGCCTTCTCTCTGTCTCTCTGTCTCTCTCTATCTATCAATCTATCTGCGCGAATACATTCTCCCTGTCTCGCCGTTCAGAATCAGGGGACAACATTCCGATTGTAAACTTTCAACAAGCACCAGATGGCGCTGGAATACATTTGGGACTGATTCAGAACGTTTGCTGGCTGACTGGCTCGCTGGTCGGCCGGCCAGCTTGGCCACAGTCGATCACGAGAATAGCCTTTCTCACGCCGAGTGGCTCCTTCTAAAATCAGAAAAAAAGGGGAGCAGCTGAAGATAGGTCATGTGAACTTTAGTTTAGCTTCCGTCCCAAAGTTGTTGACACTCTTTCGGCATTTTGAGGCGAGAGTCGTGGCTCAGCTAGAAAAAAACGCTTTTTCTTTGAAATTCGGCAAGAACTTCTTCAAAATCGACATATTTTGAATACTTATTTGGTTTGTTTTATTGTTTAATGGCATATCAACTTTCTTGGGTTATTCAATACGATAATTTTAAATACCTGTACAAAAAATGTCTGGAAACTTATCGAAGGCACGTCGTATATATATATATATATGTGTGTGTGTGTGTTAGTAAGTTGGCCGACCGTAGTCGAGGGCGACCAGAAGGCTCATTTTTTAATTGTAAAAACACCGAGCTGTTGAGGAAGGCGCTTCTCCTTTCCCTGGATTGCTCCACTTTACCTTTGATTCGTCCATTATAATGCTGAGTGTTAAGCAAGGAAGCATCAAGTACCATTTTTTGAGTCTTTGGTATGACTTGACCAGAGATTGAGCCCCGGTGTCTCGGACCACGGGCGAGCACAAAGCCTTATGCCATTATATATATATATATATATATATATATATATATTCTTCAATCCAGTAAATCCGGAGTAGGGAACAATTCCGTCAGGACAATTGAATTATTCAAAATTCGAATATTTAATATGTTGGATGTGAAGAGGTCCAGTTAAATTTTGGGGTGAGTTGTTGATTCATATCAATGCTCTTAGCAGGATGGAAATAAATTTATGATCCTAATGTGACCGATTTTTTTTCTTGA
This sequence comes from Sepioteuthis lessoniana, assembly GCA_963585895.1. Classification (NCBI taxonomy): domain Eukaryota; kingdom Metazoa; phylum Mollusca; class Cephalopoda; order Myopsida; family Loliginidae; genus Sepioteuthis; species Sepioteuthis lessoniana. The sequence continues at coordinate 11,179,581 of OY757945.1, read as the reverse complement.
ACCCCCCTCTCTCTCTATATATATATATGTGGGTGTGTGTGTGTGTGTGTGTGTGTGGAAAGGATGGTAAAACTCAATCAAGAAGACAATCTACTGTGAAGTGTTACGAATGACGTTGGCTTTTATCAGTCATCTGAGTTGAACATTTAGTGCTGATATAAAAAAAAATGGGAAGGGGTAAAAAAATAAAACATAATGCCAGACCCATTTACTGTAAAGTCTTGCAGAAAACAGCGGTTCCCGTTAGAACTCGAAGTTAAGTAGCGATGAACCTGTTCAATACGAAGGTGGGTGACCACTTCGGCTAATAGCAGGTACTGTAGGCAACCTGGGGGCTGTGTGCGATACCTAAGCTAAGCTTAAGAAATAACGACATAATGTTAGACAACAAAATACATGAAAGCGTCAGGAAAGAAAACTCAAAGCAGAATGCCTTTAAAATAGAGAAAAAGTATAAAACAAATGAAATATAAATAAAGATCGATGAAAAACAATGAAAAATTAATGAAAAACAATGAAAAATATATAAAAAACAATTTTAAAAATCAATGAAAAGCAAAGAAGAACGAATAAAAAATAACGAAAAGCAATTTATAAAATTAATGAAAACCAATGAAAAACAAATGAAAAACAATTTAAAGAATTAATGAAAAACAATGAAAAACATCTAAAAAAATAAGTTTAAAAATTGATAAAAAACAATGAAAAACATTTTAAAAAATAATTCAAAAAATTAATGAAAAGCAATGAAGAATAAATAAAAAGAACAATAAAAAAAAACAATTTATAAAATTAATGAAAAGCAATGAAAAGCACATGAAAAATAGATTAAAAAAAACAATGAAAAACAAATGAAAAACAATTTTTAAAATTAATAAAAAGCAATGAAAAGCACATGAAAAATAGATAAAAACAAAAAACAATGAAAAACAAATGAAAAACAATTTTAAAAATTAATGAAAAGCAATGAAAAACAGATGAAAAATAAATTAAAAAAAAAACTATTGTGTTGAAATAGGAATCAATATTTATGACAGTATGGTAAGAAATCGGTTGAATGAAATGGGAGTTACAGATTAACAAACAAACAAACAAAATACATTCTAGGTCACGTAATTATAGTCACGTGATTATTTATATGGGTTTTTGAATGAGAATCAGTCTTAAGTTCAGAGAATGATGAAGTTGATTGAATTCGTTGAAATTTATTAACTTTTCCAATTAAGTTGATTGCTTTTAATGTACTGACAAAAAATCCTAGAATCCCTAATTCAGCTGTTCATAATGATATTGATGCTTCTGTTTAAGAAGAAGAGGCAGGGACTAGTTAGTATTTCATGCAAATTGCCATGTTTTTGGTTTGGTTTGGTTTTATGGCATATCAACCATTGTAGGTTATTTAATGCCAAATCCTCTTTATACATATATATTAAATATATATGATTTGGCTTGATTGAATTTTATGGCATATCAACCATTGTTGGTTATTTAATGCCAAATCCTCTTTATACATATATATTAAATATATAGGATTTGGTTGGGTTGGGTTTTATGGCATATCAACAATTGTTGGTTATTTAATGCCAAATCCTCTTTATACATATATATTAAATATATATGATTTGGTTGGGTTGGGTTTTATGGCATATCAACCATTGTAAGTTATTTAATGCCAAATCCTCTTTATACATATATATTAAATATATATGATTTGGTTTGGTTGGGTTTTATGGCATATCAACCATTGAAGGTTATTTAATGCCAAATCCTCTTTATACATATATATTAAATATATATGATTTGGTTTGGTTGGGTTTTATGGCATATCAACCATTGTAGGTTATTTAATGCTAAATCTTCTTAATACATATATATCAAATATAAGTATTATTTGTAAACAAATTTTGTAGATAACATTCACAAACAAGCCAGGGCTCTTTTTTTTGCACACATTTAAATCGTTTCAAGTATTGCTATATAACAGTCACAATTTACCATCAGTCATTTGTTTCTACACAGTTTGTTCTATTTGACCCATAAATAGGACCCAAATCTCCAAGGCTGGAGCCTCGCCATCAAATGGTTTAATGTCATATCCAGGAAACACTATGTTGGCAGTCTTACCCTTTTACAGAAATGCAGTCAGTGTATTCTACAGCCCCCTCTCGACAGGGTTTACTTTAGCGAGGCCATACTTTTTCCAATATCCTTTTCAAATTTTTTTTCTCATATATCATTATCGTAATTGCACAACTGGAGTTCGAACTCACTCAGTACGATGTCAAAGTCCAGCGTAATAGCCATTACGCCACGGGAACTCTGCCATAGACATCTTTCTTCGGAAATGAGGAGTCCATTTTTTACACGGATGGCAAAATGGCAACTTATTTACTCAGCGCATCTCCTTGGGACATAATATAACTGAAGGTCAATTTTTAAACAGAGAACAACTGTTTTTTCCCCTTTTTTCATTCTCCTAAAAGTAAATGAGGAATTATATATATATATATATATATAGTTTAAAAACAAGAAATATAGAAATTGTATTATATATATATATATATATATGGCTGTTTATGACAAGAAAAATTGGCCGTTTGATCAATGAATCAGCGTTCGTTTCTTTAAAATACGTCATCTGACATTAGAAACATTGTGCAGAATCCACGTTCCGTTAGTTCATCGAGAGATTTCGAATCATTCCTCGTTTTTGACGAAATTCAAATCATATAAATCTGTTTTTTTTTAATAATGTATATGCCTCAGAAAATCCTAAAATATGAATATAAGCTTCAAGGCACAGACTTATGCAGCCCAAGAAAATCTTGAGATGAATGAAAAACGCTGGACATTCAGGTAGGTGTGATTTTTCTTGTGTAAAGATGGTTATAGAAGTCTTCTTGATTTTGAGTAGGTCTATGCATCTGCGAAACATCTTGATGTTGTTGATGTGAGATATTGGAGTAGGAGAATGGTTCTGGATCTTACTAGTCAATGGGACAGAATGGAAGAAAATAATGGATAGCAATCCGACAATATCTCACATATATATTGGGTTGAGTCATTAATATATATATATATATATATATATATATATATATGTGTGTGTGTGTGTGTGTGTGTGTGTGTGTGTGAAGAAAGAAGAAAGAAATAAAATAATCCAAATCTGAAGACCTTATCCTGAAAGTCGACGTTTTGGTTATAATAACCTTCTTTATATTCTTCTTTTTTTCTTCTTTATAACCTTCTTTATATTCTTCTTTTTTTCATGACTTTAGATTCATGAAAATTACCGTTAGAATAGCAATGGATGTTCAATGAAATACCAGGAGAAAAGAAAGTGTGTCTGATTTAATTTCCTAATTTACTTCCATATATATATATATATATATATATATATATAGAGAGAGAGAGAGAGAGAGAGATAGATTCCGTCTCCTGAAGAGGACCACTAAACCTAGAACAGGTGTGGAGCATAATTATATGCAATAAAACATTAAGTAACCCATTCAAATTCATTTGTGGACCTATCTATTTTAAAACCATTACTTTTCTTTCATTGGCCTAACAAAGACATCGACACACGACTAACGAAAGCATGGACAGCTATCGATAGGCTCTCGAAAATCAGACCTGACCGATAAAATGAAACGCAGTTTCTTCCAGGCAGCGGTTGTATCGATACTGCTATATGGATGCACTACATGGACGCTAACTAAACGGCCGGAGAAGAAACTAGACGGCAATTACACAAGAATGTTGCGAGCAATATTGAACAAGTCCTGGCGACAGCACCCCACAAGACACCAACTATACGGCCACTTGCCTCCCATCAAGAAAACTATACAAGTTAGACGAACCAGACACGCAGGACACTGCTGTCGAACTTACATACAGCAGCTATGTGAGGACACAGGATGTAACCCTGAAGACCTGTCAGAGGCGATGAATAATAGGGAGAAGTGGCGAGAGATGGTCAGAGATATCCGTGCTGGTGGCACGACATGATGAAGATGATAAATATATATATATAGTATTAGATAGAAATATTTATTGTTCAGTGGAAATATTACAAGATAGATATGAAAAGACTGAGATCGATAAAAGAATATTGCGATAGATAGATCGATAGAAAAAACACTCACATACATAAATGGATAGATAGATAGATTGATATGAAAAGATAGAGATACACATATACGTATATTGTCATCCACAGACAGACTGTTTTATTGTATCCCAATTCTTCAGTGTGGCGAGACACGCAAGATGCTTCAGGCTGGGATCAAAACCCGCCTATCTTTCTGCTAGACTTTGTATCTAACCGCTCATCCATTTCGACAACACTCGTCAGCCTAGGAATTATAATGCATTTGTATTAACTTTCGCTTATTTATATTTCACGCTATCGGATACCAGAGTGCTCAATTCGTTCGAAGAGATTTGCATTACGAGCGTGGTTGTTGTTAATTCTTTCGCCAGAGGGCTCAACCTCTAGGAGATAGATAGATAGATAGATATGAACAAATCGAGATAGATAGATAGATAGATAGAACCATACAATTGCTTGCAACAAAACTGACTTCAACATTGAATAACCCAAAAAGGGTTTGTATGTCGTAAAGCCAACTTCACAAGCAAACAAGCAACCTTCATTTAATGGAAACGAAGATTTATCGTAAATTGTGAAAGCGCGAAATACAATATCCTTGATGGTCGTCGAAATAAAATAGCCGTTATGTCATCTTTTTACATTCAGCTTATTAACCTTTCCACAGTAGAAGATATGAAATGTCAAGATGACTTAAACTCAGTGAAAGTATCATTGACGTATTTTTCCATTACGTTGCATAATAATAATAATAATAATAATTTTTTTTTTTTACTCATTAGAGTTCTTCACATCAACGTAAGCTGATTGTCTTTCACTGGAGATTGAGTGACAGCAAGTCTCCAGGACTCTTCTCAGTATTCTGGCCGTTTTCAATAATGCTGTTGTTCGGATGGTCTCCACTCGGTCGCCAACTTCTAAATCTTCCAGGCCCTTTAATAATCTTTTAGTTACTGTGCCAAAGGCACCAATCAAAATTGGTATAATTGTCACCTTCACGTTCTATAGTTTTTTCAATTCTCTTGCAAGGTCGAAGTACTTATCTCTCTTTTCACATTCTTTTAGTTTTATTCTGTGGTCTTCCGAGACAGCAAAGTCGACAATTTTGCAGATTTTCTTTTTTTTGTTGATTATTATAAGATCTGGTCTTCGGGCCGAGATAAGGTGATCCGTTTGTATATCAAAGTCCCACAGGAGTTTGTATTATTATTATTATTATTATTATTATTATTATTATTATTATTATTATTACCCCTGGAGAGTTTTTCACATCAGTGTTAGCAGATGGTCTTTAACTAGACATTGGTGACAGCAAGTCTTTCAAGTCTCTAGGACTCTCCTCAGTATTCTGGCCGATTTCAACAGTACTGTTGTTTGGATGGTCTCCACTTGTCCTCTTATTCCCCGTCCTCCAATCATTTTACTAAACCTTTGGTGACTGTACCAAAAGCACCAATTACAATTGGTATACGCGTCATTTTTATGCCCTACTGTTTTTTTCAATTCCCTTGCTAGGTTCAGACACTTATCCTTCTTTTCGATTTCTTTTAATTTTAATCTGTGGTCAGCGGTACTGCAAAATCCACAATTCAGCATGTTCTCTTTTTTTTGTTGTTGATTATAGTAAGATCTGGTCGTCTGGCCGAGATTAGATGATCCGTTTGTATCTCAAAATCCCAGAGAAGTTTGTGCGTCTCATTCTCTAGGACAGATTGGGTTGTGCATATACCCTTTGTTCGTACGATCAAATTTCAATTTCTTGCACAATTCCCAATTGATTCCCTTTCCCACCCAGTCGTGTCTAGTCTTATATTCTTTCTGTATAAGTTTGCTACATTCGCTTAATATATAACAGATCGTTTCCTCTTTATCTCCATATAACCTACATCTGCTGTTTTGTTGCGTCTTATTTATTCTTGCTTTGATATGGTTGGTCTTTATGGCTTTGTTTTATACTGCAACGAGAACAGATTCAATTTCTCTCTTAAGGTTTTCTTTTCTTAGCCACGTCCACGTTTTCTCGTGTGAGATGTCGCTTAAAACGTCCATAGAGTTGGGTTTTTTTCCCCACTTTTGTTTTCTGGTTATTTCCGTTCTGCTAGTCCTCGTGTTATCAATATTGTTTCGGGTGTTTGTGATCAGTCTTCCTCTGCACTTTTCTACGTAGTCTTCGAGTCGTTGTATCGATGCGTCAACGCTGTCTTCAATGCTGTCAAGTCCGCTTTTTCTTTCTTTTCTTGACACATACTGCCTGTCAACATCATGTCTGGAGTTTAAGGCCTTATGCATGGTAATTAGTTTTCTAGTTCTCTGGTCCATTTGTTTAAGGTCTTCTCTGGTCGACTTCAAGAATGGTCCCGAATATCTTACGAGGGGGACTGCTCAGGTATTTATCCCTTTTATAAGCTTCCTGCTATATAGTTTTGTCTCGAGTAGCTTTCTGGTTCTCCCGAGATACTCTTTTAAAATTATTTCTCTCATTTCCACTTGTTTGATGGTGTCAGCTTTCAGTATTCCCAAATGTTTGTAAGTTTCCTTTTCTCAGAGCGTTCTGATTTTCTCTTGATTTGGTAGTTCGATTCCTTCTGTTAGGTGTCATTTCCCGCTTTTCATTACTAACATGGCTCATTTCTCTAAGCCAAATTCCATCCCAATATCTTGACTGTATATTCTTACAGTATATTATTATTATTATTATTATTATTAGTTATAGTAGTAGCAGCAACAGTTGTTCCTACATACAAACTTTTTCCACATTCAAGTTGATTTGGTCAGATTTTATCCGTCAAGTGTAATGTGATAAATTCATGTTATACTGATAACGTATATAGAATTACAGTCTTTTGTCCGTTTAGTGTAGATAATTCAATAATCCGTTTTCATGAGCTTATGTCACAGTGCAAGGGTTAATATACTAGGCTCGCAATCATTTTTGCCCAGTCGGCTGGGCAGAGGGGTAAGACTCCACCCCCAACGAGTGTCCTGATATTGACACAAATCAATCTGATGGTGAGGTTCCAGTAATGCTGGAGCTTTGGGGAATGCGGAGTATCCCTTCATCACCATCGCTCCCAAGTCCAATCTGGCCCGGAGTAGTAGCACCTAATAGGGTCCTATCTATGAATCTAATAGAACTAAACTGCGAACTTACGCTAAACTGATTTGCTTGAAAGAGAATTGTTTTAACATTGAAACTGTACCTACGCTAAACTGAATTGTTTAAGATAGAACCGTTTTGATATCTGCGTTTAAAGAAAATCTATACTTATACTAAACTGAACTGGTTGAATCAGAACTGTTTGACTAAACTTAAAAGCTTAAAATTGAAATATTTTTACTATGAAACTGTGTACTCATGCAAAACTGAATTGTTTGAAATAGACCTGATTATTTGTATAAAAATGGGTTTGGCATTAAATAACCAACGAAGGGTGATATGTCATAAAAACCAACCAACCAACCAACCAACCAATTCTTTCTTTCTTTCTTTCTATTCGTATCTATCGATTTATCTGTTACAGTCATCATCATCATGATGTCGTGCCGCTAGCACGGATATCCCTGACCCTCTCTCGCCACTTCTCCCTATCGTTCATCACCTCCGACAGGTCTTCAGGGCTACTTCCCGTATCCTCTCATAGCTGCTGTATGTATGTTTGAGTTGGTCGACCAGCTTTCGCTCGGCCATATGTGGGGGTTCATAGGAGTACATCACTGATGAGCTCGTCCCTGCTTCTCCAGCAGTCCTGCATGTCTGGTTCGTCTAACTCAGATAGTTTTCGTGATAGGGGGTAGGTGGCCGTATAGTGGGTGCCTTGTGGGGTGTTGCCACCAGTATTTGTTCAATATTGCTAGCAGCATTCTTGTGTAATTGCCGCCTAGATTCTTCTCCAGCCGTTTAGTTAGCGTCCAAGAAGTGCATCCATACAGCAGGTCGATACGACCGCTGCCTGGAAGAAACTGCGTTTCATTTTATCGCTCAGCTCTGATTTCCATATGATCAATAGCTTATCGATAGCTGTCCATGCCTTCGTTAGCCGTGTGTCGATGTCTTTTTCGGTTGATGAGACACTGCTTCCTAGGTAGGTGAATTTGTCTACCAGTTTCAGAGAAGTTCCGTCTAGAGTGGAAATTTCGCCCGTTTGATTAAAGCACATGTATTCAGTTTTGTGTGTACAGTAAGTGTTTATATCCTCGACGAGCCGTGAACTAGTTGAGTTCCCGCTGTAAACGAACTCCTTGACTGATCGGATATTTCTACTTAGGAAGAACTGAAGAAATCTTTGAGTTGAATTACCATGATCAGAAAATCCAGCGAACACTTGCGTACGGCATACAGAAATACTGGAGAGCTGTTTCGACCTTATTAGGTCCCATCAGCAGTGTATACCGTGATCTCCACCACTGGAGATCGAACCAACGACCACAGAATGCAGAGCCGAAAATTTACCACTGAGCCATCAGTCCACATCGCTAAAGAATTGAATTACCATGATCAGAAAAGCCAGCGAACACTTGCGTACGGCATACAGAAAATTTACCCCTGAGCCATCAGTCCACATCGCTAAAGAATTGAATTACCATGACCAGAAAATCCGGCGAACACTTATGATGTGAAGTGATGGCTCAGGGGTAGAGTTTCGGCTCTGCATTCTGTGGTCGCTGGTTCGATCTCCAGTAGGGGAGATCACAGTATACACTGCTGATGAGACCTAATAAGGTCGAAACAGATGTCCAGTGTTTCTGTATATCGTACGCAGGTGTTCGCCGGATCCTCTGGTCATGGTAATTCAATTCACAATATTAATTCCTCTACTTTAAAAAAGAAAATGTACATCTGAAGAATTCTGATTAGCATTTCGCAGTTATATTCGTAATATTGAGAAATTAAATAGTTTAGTTTGGCTTCTTTGTTTAACTGCATATTATCCTTCGTGGGTTATTCAACGCCAAAGCCACCCTTGTAGAACAATTGTAGCACTATAGTTATTGATGATGATGACTACAATGTCTTAATAGATGATAATTATGATGATGATGGTAGCAGTTACATAATGACTGGTGATAGTCGTCCTTACCACCAAAATTACAACTTAAACATCTTGAGTATCAACTAATTCAATTTGTGAAAAATATGCAAGATGCGTAAGATGATACGGTAGAAGGACATCTGTATGTCATTGGATTATAATGACATAAGATTTCACGACACATGCTACTATCTGTGTCAACTTAATGACAGCTCAGTGACAAGCATATCAACATATATGGTTACTATGCAAACTGCGTGTTTTTTTTTTTTTTTTTTTTTTTTTTCAGATTACCTTCTCTTAGATTTTTTCAGTCAAAGGATAACTACAAGTCAGAAGAGGTTTGATGATGGAGCTTCTGTCTCCATTTTCTCTCTCTCTCTCTCTCTATATATATATATATATACTAAACACACCTGTACGAGCAGGATGGGGCACAGGGTCAATTTTTGAGCGGAGTTTAACAGGTTTGAAATCAGAGTTTTCCTTCTCCAAGATCTATTGCCATATCAATGTCAAAGAGCCCAGTCTGCCCTACTATTTGCCTATAGCTCGAGGTTAAACTGTAGGATTCATACCTTTACCAAGAGTATTTGCGCAATGTGAAAGGCAGATAGCCTTGTTCAGGTTTGAGCTCAGGCCACCGCGTCCATTTCCTCCGACTGTGACCATAACTCTATGAGCGCCTCCGAACACTCACGTATATATATATATATAGTCATCCACAGATAGAGAGTTTCTTTTTATCTCAACTCTTCAGTGTGACTAGATCCGTGAGATCCTTCAAGCCGAGATCGAAACCCAGCTGATTTTACGTCAGTCGGATATCTCACCTCAGAGTTATCGACATTCTCTACGTTAGCGAAGGAATTTTTTGCGTATATCATTTTTACATATACGCTAAAAACTATCCGAGAGCTCAATCAATGCAAAGAGCTTTATATATACACATATATATATATATATATTGATTTTAGTTTTTTTTTGGGGGGGGGTATGGAAATCAGATCTGACCGATAAAATGAAACTCAGTTTCTTCCAGGCAGCAGTCGTATCGATACTGCTGTATGGATGCACTACTTGGACGCTAACTAAACGACTGGAGAAGAAGCTAGACGGCAATTCCACGAGAATGCTGCGAGCAATATTGAACAAGTCCTGGCAGCAACACCCCACAAGGCACCAACTATACGGCTACATGCCTCCCATCACGAAAACTATCCGAGTTAGACGAACCAGACATGCAGGTCACTGCTGGAGAAGCAGAAACGAGCTCATAAGTGATGTACTCCTATGGACCCCCACATATGGCCGGGCAAAAGCAGGACGACCAGCTGGAACATACATTCAGCAACTATGTGAGGATACGGGATGTGGCCCGGAAGACCTACCAGAAGCGATGAACGATAGGGAGAAGTGGCGAGAGAGAGGGTCAGGAATATCCGTGCTAGCGGCACGACATGATGATGATGATGATGATGATGATATGTTGGGCTTACAGCGGAAGGGGCATTCTCTCTCTCTCTATATATATATATATATATATATAACTTCAAATTAAACCATCCCCAAAATACCGCTCTGAAATAAAATGAACAGATGCGTTTTCACAGAAATATCTAAATAAACACAAGTCTAAGTTAAATATTTAATTAAAACAGTTGCGGCAAATTTGAAAGGAACCCTTGGATGCACCCCAGTGATTATCTTACACGTGTGGCCCTGAGCGTCTGGTGGTCAGGATACACGAAGATAAAAAACAGTAGAATAATATCCATTCAACGAATGAATATGTACCATACCCATATATGGCTATGTGTGAAACGTACATAGAATGTTCATAACATATATACATAGAACATAGGAATCCCGAAACACGAAAAACACTTACGACTTCTTAGTTCAGGTACGAAACTTTTTATTACCTCAGCAGTTTTTACATCCAACGTTCTTAAATAAGTGCAAATTCTGTCAGAGAACGTCGAGTATTCGCCTAAGAGTAGCTTGTCTTTTATCTTCGACCCAGGCAGTTTGGTGCAAGGCCATCTTTACGGTGGTTATGTTTATTTTTCAATTTTTCATCACCGCGTCGTATTTAGACGACTTCCTCACTTTCTCTACTCAGGTCAAATAAAGCTCAATGCTTGGGGAAGCTATTTCCGCTTGTCTTCCTGCCTCTATTTCAACTTGCCTTGGCCTGACCTCGATCTGACTTCGATCTGACTCTGTTGTAGTCTAATTCCGTCTCTTTTCCGGTTTGATTTGTGAGTATTCTTAACTCGGTCTGAGTCGACGCGGGGTGTTGGCTTCAAAAGGCCATCAACTTTTAGTGGAATTCACTATCGGATTCCAGGGATAAATTTATCCGGAAAAGTTCATTTTGATCAAAAAGGATAACCTTGAAATATTAAAACTCTGTTTTCATAATTTTCGGCAACTCTAGTTCAACTCTTGGACAAGGCTGTTTGCATTGTACTTCGAGCTAATGCCTCTAGGAAATCATGAATTCATATTGTATTATAGCCAGATACGGATATGTGAGACGTACATAGAATGTTCGTAACATATATACATAGAACATAGAAATCCCGAAACATGAAAAACACTTACGACTTCTTAGTTCAGGTACGAAACTTTTTATTACCTTTCAGTTTAAAGGTTCTTCGACATAAGGAGAGAGATACACATTCTTTCTATTCTGGCTTTTCCATCTGCCCACCCCCATCTCGTGCGGTGCCCGTAGCGCGCAAATTCGTCTGGCACTGCGAGCCTCGAAAGTCGACCCTTTTCGTTCGGTGTCTAGTTCTCAACTCAACTGACTTTTTCAGATCTCCCCAAATCCTCCGCGCGCTTCCGGTGAATTACGTCATTCACATCCCCCTATCTGGGATTTTTATTTTGACATCTCTGAATGACACGTCCGCCCCGCGCACGCGCGTGAACACCTGCGTTCATGTTGCACCTAGCTACACTGAGCCGAGAGGTTCTCAGCCTAACTAAACCCAAAGGCATAAAACGAAATCCCTCGGCTATCATATTACAATATGTTCTGCATCCACACTCCTCAACGGGTAAATCGTCGGACAAACTGGGTTCTTTTGCCTTGGTTAGGCATTATGTCTAGAAGGAAAACTATCAATTCAAACCAGTTTTACTTCACTTAAAAATGACCCTGCGTTACATCCTACCCATGACAGAGAAGTTGAGTAAATTCATATTCTAACTTGGAATTATTTGGCTAAATGGAAAACATTATTGACTTTGGTCGATGGAAAACATTATGCCATAGCCAACCTATATCAGACATGCAGTGACAGAGTTCTCTTGTCAATAAGTTTAGCACAAGAATTTGACTCCCAAAGATCTGAAAAGAGCAGAATTGAAAAAAACATGTCAAAGTGGATAGCTCTCAAAGTGCAGATAAATCTGCATTACAGCGTTGAAAGAAGTTTTGACTGTTTCAGACTGAAAATTTGAGGCCGTTATCCTTTGTCAGTTATCCTTGCAATGCTGGTATTTATGTTTTTGCAGATTACCTAGACACCCGACCAACAATCAACATTGTCAAAGAAAACACCAGGGAATAGAAGAGGTCCTATGATTGTAAGCTATTAAACATTTTTTTTAAAAATACCACTAATAATAATAGTACAAATTTTCATAATTACTTGAATAATTCGTATATTTTGAGAGTTCGCTTTCTACCAAAAAATCATAATTTTTTTATAACAATAACTTTAAGGTCACCGAATAATTCCGCCATGTTGACACTTCCTTTAATCAAGCCATTGGACATTCTTTTTCCATTAAGAAAAATTTCTTAACAAACATTTCGCGATAAGATAAACAACACGATTTCTTTCTAAATTGCCTGTCGAAAATCCGTTACTCTATTAAACATTCGTAATGTATTTTCTCAAATCTTCTAAAAGCCTCATCAAATTCTTCTCCCTTTGGGTATTAAACCTCTTCTGAACGGTCCCTGAACCCATAGGCTTACAGATATACAGATAGATATATAGATACCTTGAGGAGGGAATTGACGGGGGGTTTGGAATTTGATGCATATGTAAACCAAGACGGAGACAGATGGAGAAAGTGGGCGAAGAAATATCTATCTATCTATCTATCTATCTATCTATCTATCTATCTATCTATCTATCTATCTCAATCTGTTCATATCTATCTATCTATCTATCTATCTTAGACTGTACCTGATCTATCTATCTATCTATCTATCTATCTATCTATCTATGTTTACATATCTATCTATCTATCTATCTATCTATGTCTATTTTCATTATCTATCTATCTATCTATCTATCTATCTATCTATCTTAGACTGTACGTGATCTATCTATCTATCTATCTATCTATCTATCTATCTATCTATCTATCTATCTATCTATCTTAGACTGTACGTGATCTATCTATCTATCTATCTATCTATCTATCTATCTATATTAGACTGTACGTGATCTATCTATCTATCTTAGACTGTACGTGATCTATCTATCTATCTATCTATCTATCTATCTATCTATCTATATTAGACTGTACGTGATCTATCTATCTATCTATCTATATTAGACTGTACGTGATCTATCTATCTATCTATCTATCTATCTATCTATCTATCTATCTATCTTAGACTGTACGTGATCTATCTATCTATCTATCTATCTATCACGATAGTGATAATATAAGAGTCAGATTTTTTTCTTCACATAAACCGTATTAAATCTTACGCATCTGAAAGAAAGTAAATGTCTCTATTTCCTCACCTCACCTGCCTCTCCGCTTAGACCCGGTTGGTCCGTCAACCGAAATATTAATTAACCTCGTGGGGCGACGGGGAACCGGTAAATGTACATATGTGTGCTTGAATAACATGCACCCGTGTCTACATGTGTGCGAATCTGTTTGTACAAGAGAAAGGTAGGTAACAGATTGGCAAAGCGAGACACTCGGTCGCACTATAGTCGGATTGGTGGAATCGGGTGGGGGTTTGGAAGTGAATACGGATGTAAACCAAACTGAAAGGAACAGAAGAAGAAGGGAGAATCTATCTATCTATCTATCTATCTATCTATCTATTCGCCTGTCCGTCTGACTGTCCCTATCTATCTATCTATCTATCTATCTATCTATCTATCTATCTATTATCTATCTTTGTTCATATCTATCTATCTATCTATCTATCTCAGTCTGTCCATCTATCTATCTATCTCAGTCTTTTTATATCTATCTATCTATCTATCTATCTATCTATGTTCATATCTATCTATCTATCTATCTATCTATCTCAGTCTTTTCATATCTATCTATCTATCTATCTATCTATCTATCTATCTATTCGCCTGTCCGTCTGACTGTCCCTATCTATCTATCTCAGTCTTTTCATATCTATCTATCTATCTATCTATCTATCTATCTATCTATCTATCTATCTATCTATTCGCCTGTCCGTCTGACTGTCCCTATCTATCTATCTATCTATCTATCTATCTATTATCTATCTTGTTCATATCTATCTATCTATCTATCTATCTATCTATCTATCTATCTATCTCAGTCTTTTCATATCTATCTATCTATCTATCTATCTATCTCAGTCTTTTCATATCTATCTATCTATCTATCTATCTAAGTCTTTTTTATCTATCTATCTATCTATCTATCTATCTATCTCAGTCTTTTCCCATCTATCTATCTATCTATCTATCTATCTATCTATCTATCTATCTATCTATCTCAGTCTTTTCATATCTATCTATCTATCTATCTATCGATCGATCGATCTACGTCGAATTCATTTAAAAAGAAACCGACGCAACAAAAAGCATCAAGTTTATTTGAAGAAATTGCACCAAAATTGAATAAAATTGCCCATCATGAAAAACACCCAATCTTTCATTAACTCCCTTCTGAAAACTCGTTAAAAAAAAAAAAATAAAAAAAAATAAATGAGAGGTGAATGCGGTTTGG
>OY757945.1:11149452-11159452 GCA_963585895.1 Sepioteuthis lessoniana | reverse complement strand
ATCCGTCTGCGTTAAATAAATCGCACGTGAATTTCTTCAGCGAAAAACGCACGGGATTATGATTGCTGAGTCAAAACAGACCTTGTCTTTTCTACACACACACACACACACACACACACACACACACACACACACACACATATATATATATATATATATATATATATGTGTGTGTGTGTTTGTGCGTACAGAAAAGACAAGGTCTGTTTTGATTCAGCAAACAAAATCCCGAGCGTTATATATATATATATATATATATATATATATATATATATCCAATTGAATAGGTCTGCAAATGAATTTGAATTCGGTATTTTAGTTTGTTTTTGTTTTGTTTTGTTTTTTTCATATATATTTGTGCTCTACACGTGTTTCTGACTTCATGGCCCTCTTTATATATATATATATATATATATGTTTCCGTATGTGTGAATATATTAATATACAAGTATGAAAAAAAGGTATTCAGAGGTATTTATAGTTGAATTATCCACGTTAAACGTTCCGGTTCTCTTTTATTAAACCCTCATCATGGCAAAGCTACAATACTGTCTTCTTTCTTTTGAATTACATTCAATTTTGAACATGAAACGAAAAGAATACAAAAAATCTTAGCATTCTATTCCCGTTTGTAACGTTTTGTTTCAAATCTATGTAGAGTAATTTATGTTTGAAATTTATTTCAAAGCGTAACGTTTTTGATAAAATAATTAAATAAATATTTCTTTTTCTTAAAATGCAGATGTTTGTAATTTAAGGAAAAAATACGAAAGGTGCTCGCATGTCTAGCCACACTGATGAGTTGTGATACCACGAAACAATCTATCAGTAGATGACAATATATATATATATATATAGTCATCCACAGATAGATCTGTTTCGTTCAATCAGAACTCATCAGCGTGGCTAGACATATTAGCTTCCCGTAGCTGGGATCGAAACCCGGTTGACTCAAACGCCAATTCAAGCTTCTTACCCTTCAGCCACGAGGAGCTAGTAGCATCGAAGTAAATTTTAAACGGTTATGAATCACAATTACTATTGTTTACATACATCCGTTCAACGGCTACCGAGACCTCAATTCATATATGAAGAGGCTTGCAATAAACGCTAATGGCAACACAATTGCTTCATTTGCCGGAGAACTCAACCCTACGGCGGGAGGGGAGTATATATCTCTATAGTCATCCACAGATAGATCTGTTTCGTTCAATCAGAACTCATCAGCGTGGCTAGACATATTAGCTTCCCGTAGCTGGGATCGAAACCCGGTTGACTCAAACGCCAATTCAAGCTTCTTACCCTTCAGCCACGAGGAGCTAGTAGCATCGAAGTAAATTTTAAACGGTTATGAATCACAATTACTATTGTTTACATACATCCGTTCAACGGCTACCGAGACCTCAATTCATATATGAAGAGGCTTGCAATAAACGCTAATGGCAACACAATTGCTTCATTTGCCGGAGAACTCAACCCTACGGCGGGAGGGGAGTATATATCTCTATAGTCATCCACAGATAGATCTGTTTCGTTCTATCAGAACTCATCGGTGTGGCTAGACATATTAGCTTCCCGTAGCTGGGATCGAAACCCGGTTGACTCAAACGCCAATCCAAGCTTCTAACCCTTCAGCCACGAGGAGCTAGTAGCATCGAAGTAAATTTTAAACGGTTATGAATCACATCAATTAAGTTTGTAAGGAGACATAAAGAGAATAATTCAAAAAGAGTGCTCAATCCACGACTAATTAATATATGTAAACATATATGAAGAAACCAACGCAGGGCAAAATATCAATGAAGAATAAGAAAATTAATAAATATACTCTACCATGAATTTATTTCACCAGTCTATTGACGGACTCTTCAGATGAATTTGAACAGAAATTTGTTTATTTTTTACCATTAACTTCCGGGAGTATCTTTCATCTTACGTATGACTCTATGCTTCATAATTTACATACACACACAAACACACTCATATATATATACATATATAGTCGACCATAGTCGAGGGTGTTTCTGTATGTGATAGCTACTACACCAAGGCGTACGGGAGGGGACTACTTATTTCCCTGGATTGCTCCACTTTACCCTTGATCCGTACCTTATAATGGTGAGTGTTAAGCAAGGAGGCATCAAGTACCATTTTTTGAGTCTTTGGTATGACTCGACCTGGGATTGAACCCAGGTCTCCCGGGGCATTGGCGAACACTCAAACCGCGAGCCCAATGTCTGGTGACATATATTTATATATTTTAAGTGAGTTCGAACCCTGGTCGCCCTATTACGTTTGCGGACTAATACTTTGGGGGAAACGTATTAACCCTCAAATCACCACATCCCAGTTATGGAGTAAATAGCTTTTAACTCTTCTTCTACAAGTACGGTTTTGCCATTAAATAACCCACAAAAGTTGATATGTCATCAAACAAAGAAAACACGGTGAGAATCAAACACATTAAATTATCAAATTAATTAATGGGATAAGTTTGCTAAACTTTGTGTGATGGTAGGTTTTTTGTACTTGGTTTCTTAGCTTTGGGGTAGCTTTTTCATTTGTTTTTTTTTTTCTTTATTGGATACATTTTTTGTATTTTTGAATTCAATTAAGCTGTCTTAGCACAAACAAATAGGCACACACCTGTGCCTATATTTTGTATGAAGAAATATACTTGAAGCAATAGTTGTTTGCAAAGAGTGTTATTGAATTGGAGTAGTTAATTAAAACCAGATCACTGTGTACAACTTATTTGTATAAGATTGGAATTGTTACTCAAAGCCATATAGCCCAGTTGACTGAGGCCGTAAAATACACCGACTGCTTCTCTGCAGTGGGGTAAGACTCTTCCTACGAATATCCTGGATATGACATTAAACAATCTGATGATGAGCCTCCAGTAATGCTGAAGCTTTGGGGATTGCAGAGTACCCCTTCATTGCCATCGATCCCTGGCCCACTCAGACCTGGAGTGGTATCATCTGATAGAATCCTATCTATGGGTCAAACAGAATTCTTTAACATTTAAACTGAGTTCAAACAAATGACATATGCTAAATTGAATTGTTTGAAATAGAACTGTTATAACATTAAAACTGTGTGTAAACGAATGACTGATGTTTAATTGAATTGTTAGTGATACATAGCAATACTTGGAACCATTTAATTTTGACTTATCCTAAATTGAATTGTTAGAAATATAACTGTTTGATCATTTAACTGTGTAAACAAATGACTGATGTTTAATTGAATTGTGAGTGATACATACCAATACTTGGGACTATTTCATTGACTTATTTTTACAAGGAAAGAAACCCAGATTAAGGTTTTTAAATTATCAGTATTAAATTATAATTTTTATTTGAAAACAGCTAATTATTATCATTATTAAATCGAATGCCCATGGTGTAATGGTTATCGTCGTAGGAAATGGACACGGCGACACGAGTTCAAATCCTGGACGAGACTGATTGCATTTCACATAGCACTAATACCCTTGGGAAAGGTGTGAATCCAATTATTCCCCCTCCAGCTGTGGGTAAGTAGTAGGGCAGACTAGGTTCTTCAGCCTTGGTGAGGCAACTGGTCTAGGAGAAGGAAAACTCTAAATTCAAAGCTGTTAAACTCCGCTTAAAAAAATGACCTTGTGTCATATCCTGCCCGAGCGGAGGGGTTGGGTAAATGTATATAGCACAAATTATTTTAGTAACAGACCAACCAACCAACCAACCAAGCTACCAACCTACAATATACAATAAAACCGTGTCCATAATTATTTATCACAGAAAGGAATAGTTACCCAAAGCCATATAAAGGTTTGTTAATTATTAATAAGATTATAATAATTAATTGAAGATAGCAAATTATTTTCATCATCAAAAAAACGTTAATTAAATGTGTCAATTATTTGTATAAAATAGAAAAAGGTTATTTTAAACAATATCATCTTCGTGGATTTGATAAAGGAAGTAGTTCGAAGTTCCGTGAAGGCTCCCGAGTTCGACAAACACCTAAAGAAGGCCGGAGTACATATCGGCCGAAACGTTGTTGAAATAACAATAAAGATGAAGACAATAGTCCGAAAACCCTTAATGATAAAAATCATTAAGCTTCGTCTCAGAAATTTAGACAACAAACACCTGAAGAAGGCCAGAGGACATATCGGCCGAAACGTGGAAATAACAATAAAGATGAAGACAATAGTCCGAAAACCCTTAATGATAAAAATCATCAAGCTTCGTCTAAGAAATTAAGACAACAAACACCTGAAGAAAGTCAATAAGAAAGTACGTTAATGAATTGAAAGTCCAGGAGAAAACTGTGAGGACAGCAATTAAACAAGACCCTAACCCCCCTTGATTACGCAATATGGGGCGTTTTAGAAAACAAAACAAATGCCACTTCCCATCCAAATATTGGTTCGTTTAAGACTGCTATTTAAGAGAAATGGAATAAAATATTTGAAGAATGTATTCTGAACGCATTCAAATCGTTTCGAAGGCGTGTTGATACAATAAATGAAAAAAAAAAAAAAATGGTGGCCATATTGAGTAAATTTTCTGTTTTCTGTCCCTCTTCTTATTTCGTTGTTTATTTTTGGAAATTAAAATTAATCTTGTTTTATAATAGAGTCGTTCATTATTATTATTATTATTATTATTATTATTATTATACAAGAATATTCCTAATTTTGCTTCCACATCCTGTATATATACATAAATATTTGTAAGTAGAACGTTCATCATCATCATCATCATCATCATGTCGTGCTGGTAGCACGAATATCCCTGACCCTCTCTCGCCACTTTTCCCTATCGTTCATCGCCTCAGGCAGGTCTTCAGGACAACATCCTGTATCCTCACACAGCTGCTGAATGTATGTTCGAGCTGGTCGTCCTGATTTTGCACGGCCATGTGTGGGGGTCCATAAGGGTACATCACTTATGATCTTGTTCCTGCTTCTCCAGCAGTGTCCTGCATGTCTGGTTCGTCTAACTTGAATAGTTTTCGTGATAGGAGGCAGGTGGCCGTACATTTGGTGTCTTGTGAGGTGTTGCCGCCAGGACTCGTTCAAGATTGCTCGCAGCATTCTTGTGTAATTGCCGTCTAGCTTCTTCTCCAACCGTTTTGTTAGCGTCCATGTAGTGCATCCATATAGCAGTATCGATGTGACCGCTGCCTGGAAGAAACTGCGTTTCATTTTATCGGTTAGTTCCGATTTCCATATAATCGATAGCCTATTGATAGCTGTCCATGCTTTCGTTAACCTCGTGTCGATGTCCTTTTCGGTTGATGTGACGCTGAGTTACTTAGATCATTAAGACCTGGAAAATCTTGAAAACACTTCACAGACTTCTCTAACACTGCTGGTGTTCTAACGACTCACCGAGTTAATAGACACGATTGAAAGCAACAAGGGTGAAACATTTGAGGATACAGAGTACACCAGCGTAAAAATTATGAAGGCGGATTTAAAGAAATGATGTGAGAAGATTAGCTTGTCACTTAATCAAGGACAGGTGCGATGATTAGATAGATAGATAGATAGATAGATAGATAGATAGAGAGAGACAGAGAGAGAGAGTTCTTGCCTTTTTGCTTATCTTTCGTGATGTATATACATGAAAAACACGAGAGAGGGTCATTTTTTATGAAATTTTATAAGGGATTTTTAATCTGAAGTTTTATTTATTTATTTATCTATTTATTAAATAGCTAATTTTTTTCTCTCCGGTTTCTGCATCTCGAATTCGTAGTGAATTAAACTATTAGGTTGATAGTTCGGTATAATATTAGGGAAATCTTATAAGTATTTTTTCGCCCTGTCAGCTGGGGCAATAGAATACACCGACTGCTTCTCTGCAGAAGGGGTACCCACCCCACAACAAGTGTCCTGGATATGACATTAAACAATCCGATGGTGAGGTTCCAGTAATGCTGGAGCTTTGGGGAATGCGGAGTATCTTTTCATTACCATCGCTCCCAGGTACACTTTGGCCCGGAGTGGTAGCACCTGATAGGGCCCATAATATAACTAAACTGTGTACCAATTCTAAACTGAATTACTTGAAATAGAACTATTTTGACATTTAAACTGCATACTTATGCTAAACTGAATTGTTAGAAATAGAACTGGTTTTGCATGCTTAACCTAATTATTTGAAATTTTTTAAAATTGAAACTGTACTTACATTAAACTGAATTGTTTTCAATAGAACTGTTTTGACATTTAACTGTGTGTAAACAAAATCTATACTTATACTAAACTGAATTGCTTAAATTAGAACTGTTTGACTAAACTAAATAACTTGAAATAGGAATATCTTTTATTATTAAACTGTACTTACGCTAAACTGACGTTAAATAACATACAAAGGTTGATATGCCATAAAACACAAACAATAAAAGTATCTTTACAGTTTACATAGTTTCTTACGGCCCAAGCTGCTGGAGCTGCAGAACACACCGACTGCATCTCTGCAGATGGGTAAGACTCTCCGCCCCCAAATGAGTGTCCTGGATATGACACAAAACAATCTGATGAAGAAGCTCCGGTATTGGAGTTTTGGGGAATGTGGAGTACGCCTTCATTGCCATCGCTTCCAGGTCCACTTTTATCCCGATTGGTAACACCTGAGAGGGTCCTATTTATGGGTCAAATAGAACAACTTTGGCGTGAGCGTGTCCATGACCTTCGTCACAGTCTCTTTCATCTCCTCTATTGCCTCATGACGACAGCCTCTGAGCTTAGGGAATGACCAAAATCACGGGGAGCAAGGTCTGGACTATATGGAGGGTGACGAACTGTCTTGATGCCCATCTTTGTCAAATAGTCTGTGACAAGGATGGAGTTATGGACTGGTGTATTCTCCAGGTGGAAATGCCACAGACCCGATTTGAAGAGTGCTGACCTCGTCATCTAGGAATCCCTTCCTGAACTCCCTCAACATAGTAACGCTAAGCCTAACCCTTTGGCCAATCAACTCTGGTGTATTGACTTCCTTACTCCTCGCACACCTCTCATCATCCCTCAAAGACTCCCTGTCTTCCTTGAATCTCTTATGCCACTCAAAAACTGATGCTCGATTAATGCAAGATGGTCGAAAAGCAGTCTGAAGCATTCCATACGTTTCTGTGGCATCATTTTTTCCAAGTTTAAAACAGAATTTTATTGCATATCGTTCTTCTAAAGTGTCGTCACGTCCAGATTGCATTTTTGAAATTCACCAGCTGTGACAATCAGGCTTTAGTTGGGTGTATTCCAATTGCTGCTGTAGCTGTTGATTTGAAGCTGAAATCATAAAAATTGGTCAGTCATCTCATAAGATGTATAGCAATAACATACTGAATTTTCAAGACAATTTTACATGACTGTACAAAAAAAGTCTGGAAACTTATTGTATGCGCCTCGTATCAATACTTGGAACCATTTAACTGTATGCAAATGAATGAATAGTTTTCAGTAGAATGATTAGTGTTAAATAGCAATACTTGTAACCACTTCCCTGTGTGAAAACAAATGATTGATATTGAATAGAATTATAAGAGTTTTGTTGCAATAATTGAAACTATTTAATTGTGTAGATATAATAGCAATAGTAGTGTGCAGATGAATTAGTTTTAACTGATTTAAAAATGAAATTACCTACAAATTATTCACCTACAAATCATATATATATATATATGTCCATTTAAATATGTGCAAACAAATGATAAATATTAGATCAGGAGAAAGGTTTTATACACACACACACACACACACACACACACACACACACACACACACACACACACACACATATATATATATATATATATATATATATATATATATATATATATATATATATATATATAAAACAGTGTGGTTGTCACTAAATCACTTTATGGGTTTGTGTCGAACCAAGTGCAATATAATATGGAGAGTGCTCAATATCTAGGATAGAGCTATTATATATTAATAAATATATATATTAGATAGACTGTGACCCCAGGGGTCGCAGTCTAAATTCCATGAATTGAATATATATATATATATATATATATATATATATATATATATATATATGTATATATATATATATATATATATATATATATATATATATATATATATATATATATATATGCTAGTTTTAGCTAACCAATAAGAACTTACCTACAACAGTTGAATTGTAGTCTAGAAGACCTGCTGGGAATGATGGATAATAGGGATGAATTGACAGAGAGAGAGAGAGAGAGAGTCAAGGAAATTTCTGCTAGCAGCACAACTTGATGATGATATATTAGGTTGGTGCAAAAATAATGTCGTTTTTGACGTTCAACTTCAAAAGATCATAACTCCTTTCATAATAAACTTTATTAATCGAAATAAGAACCATTAGAATCGACACATTTTTTGCCAACGAGAAACAAGTTTATTTATCCCATTAGCATAGAAATCCGGAGTTCTGGAAGCGATGAAGTCATTGAAGGCCGATTCGGCATCATCTCAGCTTTTGAAGCATTTTTCGCGCTGGAAGTTGTCGATATGCTTGAAAAAGTGATAAACGGTGGGCGAGAGGTCCGGTGAGTTAATAAAATAAGCCGTGTTGGATGGAAATGCTTGAATCCATTAATCTGTGTACAACAAAATGAACGCAGGCTTATTTAAAAAGATTATCTACAAAATGTTTTTACACATCATATATTTAATAAAGATGTATGAAGAGGATTTGGAATTAAATAACCTACAATGGTTGATATGCCATAAAACCCAACCAAACCAAATCATATATATTTAATATATATGTATAAAGAAGATTTGGCATTAAATAACCTACCATGGTTAATATGCCAAAGAACCCAACCAAACCAAATCATATATATATATATATATATATATATATATATATATATATATATATATATATATAAAGAGGATTTGATATTAAATAACCTTCAAGGGTTGATATGCCATGAAACCAAACCCAACCAAGTCATATATATTTAATATATATGTGTAAAGAGGATTTGGCATTAAATAACCAACAACGGTTGACATGCCATGAAATCAAACCCAACCAAATCATGTATATATATATATATATATATATATATATATATATATATATATATATATATAAAGAGGATTTGATATTAAATAACCTTCAGGAGTTGATATGCCATGAAACCAAACCCAACCAAATCATATATATCTAATATATATGTATAAAGAGGATTTGGCATTAAATAACCTACAATGGTGGATATGGCGTAAAACCTAACCAAACCAAATCATGTATATTTGATATATATGTACAAAGAAGAATTGGCATTAAATAACCAATAATGGTTGATATGCCATAAAACCCAACCCAACCAAATCCTATATATTTAATATATATGTATAAAGAGGATTTGACATTAAATAACCTACAATGGTTGATATGCCATAAAACCTAGCCAAACCAATCATTTTCTAATTGACTGGCTGTACAGACTGTTGCAATATGAAATGTTCGATGAAATGAAATTGATGGACAATCTTCTTGAAAGATCCTCTGTTTTAAGTCTGTTCTAAAACGCGCACCAGCTAAAGCACTTACCCCCCCAAAAAAATCGGCTGATTATCGGATTTTAATTAAATTTTCGGTATTTAAAGCAATAAAAATGAGGTTTCTTTTAAAAGACACATTTCCTCCAAATTCTTAAGGCTTCTTTATTTTGTTCTGTCGTCATGTGACCCCCCCCCGTTCCCCCCCAATCATTTCGTTAATTTGACTCACTTAATAAGAATGATTTTATACGTGTTTTAAAGATAATTCTCAGGAGAATTAGTTTTTGCTTACATTTTTTTTTCTTTAATTGTTTATTTTGTTTGTATGGGTTCCTTATTTTTGAAGTTCCACAAACGGTAAAATAAAGAACGGTATTGCTCTTGGGAACTCTTTTTTTTTTTTACTTGGTTCGTTTTTGTATCTTAACATTCTGAAAATGAGGTGAATAAAAAAGAATA
>OY757945.1:11119452-11144452 GCA_963585895.1 Sepioteuthis lessoniana | reverse complement strand
ACCTCTTTATCATTTGTCTAGACTACGTACTTAGAACATCGATTGACAAAATCAGAGAGAATGGCTTCGAGCTGACGAAGAAAAGAAGCAGAAGGTAACCCGCAACAGCAATTACCGACGCCGACTACGCCGATGACATAGCGATACTGGCAAATACACCCGACCAAGCCGAAACACTACTGCATAGTTTGGAACAAGCAGCTGCAGACATAGGCCTCTATGTTAATGCACACAAAACGGAATATATGTGCTATAATCAAACGGGGGACATCTCCACTCTAGACGGAACCCCTCTTAAACTAGTAGACAAATTCACTTACCTAGGAAGCAGCGTCGAATCAACCGAAAAGGACATCGACACGAAGTTAACGAAAGCATGGACAGCTATCAATAGGCTATCGATTATATGGAAATCAGACCTAACCGATAAAATGAAACGGAGTTTCTTCCAGGCAGCAGTCACATCGATACTGCTATACGGGTGCACTAAATGGACGCTAACAAAACGGCTGTAGAAGAAGCTAGACGGCAATTACACAAGAATGCTGCGTGCAATCTTGAACAAGTCCTGGCAGCAACACCCCACAAGACACCAAGTGTATGGCCACCTGCCTCCTATCACGAAAACTATTCAAGTTAGACGAACCAGACATGCAGGACACTGCTGAAGAAGCAGGGACGAACTCATAAGAGATGTACTCTAATGGACCCCCACACATGGCCGTGCAAAAGCAGGACGACCAGCACGAACATACATTCAGCAGCTGTGTGAGGATACGGGATGTTGTCCTGAGGACCTGCCTAGAGCGATGAACGATAGGGAGGAGTGGCGAGAGAGGGTCAGGGATATCCGTGCTACCAGCGCGACATGATGATGATGATGATGATGATGATGAAGAGAGTGGGTAGAGAAAAGAGTTACAAATTTACTGAAAGAAAGAAAGAAAGACGCTGAAGAGTTTGAGAATTAAAAAGGGCAGGGGCCAAGGGCGTGTCTAATGACTTTAGCAGATACGTGGGAGCCAATGTGTCTAGTGATGCAAGTGTCCAGACACGAGATAGCAATGGTCCACTGTTATAAAATTGAGAAAAGGCGGCAACTGAAGGTCGGAGAGAAAGTGGCCAAAAAGAAATTAAAAAAATAAGACTTGATTGATATACACATGCATTTGTATAACTCGTCGTTGAATACATTGGTGCGAAAGATTTACAAGATAAAATATGCAGATCTTGGAAGAATTTGACAGTAAGTCAAATGAACGCGAGAAGAAAATAGCTGAATAAATAAACACACGTCAATTTGAAATCCGTTTCTGTGTGTAGGCAATTTACAAAGCTTTTTGCTTAAATGTAGCACAAGGCCGTATGAATGGGGCACCCAATGAGACTCGAACTCACTCGTGTAGGTTTACTAGTCTATCCTAGCTTGCTAACCATTACACCACCAAAGATGCTCAGATAACCAAATAAGTAGTAATTAACGAAGCTCTTTGCTTCGATTTGGTACAAAGCCGAATGAATGGGGCACCCAGTGAGACTCGAACTCACTCGTGTAGGTTTGCTAGTCTAAATCGCTAACCATTACACCACCCGAAGCACGTTGTGTGTGTGTGCGTTGGCATAGGTGATCATGTACACATGGTTTGTTTGTTTGTTTGTTTGTTTGTTTGTTTAATGGTATATCAACTTTCTTGTGTTATTTATTGCCAAAGCCATCCTTCTAAAAGAACAATTTAGTGGCATCCCAGGTCGCGTCATACCAAGATTTTAAAAATGGTACTTGATACCTACTTGCTTAACACTTAGCAATATAAGGTACGTATCAAGGGTAAAGTGGAGCAACCCTAGGAAGGAGCAGCGCCCTCCTCTACACTTCGGTGTAGTAGCTACTGAAAAGGGGAGCCTTCTGGTCACCCTCGACTACGGTCGCCAACTTTATTTTACTATACTTAACCCATGTTGTTTAATGGCATATCAATCTTCTTCGGTTATTTAATGCCAAATCTGTCTTTCTAGAAGAACACTAGTGGTGTTATTGAAATCGTAGCTGGGAGAAAAAAGGGGTTCATTGTTCTAGTATGTAGAGTGTTCGCCTATGGTCCAGGGGACCTAGGCTCAAACCCAGGTTGCGTCATACCAAAGACTTTAAAAATGGTACTTGATACCTTCTTGCTTAACACTCAGCAATATAAGGTGCGTATCAAGGGTAAAGTGGAGCAATTCTAAGAAAGGAGTAGCGCCCCCTACACCTCGGTGTAGTAGCTATTGCAAAGGGAGCCTTCTGGTTGCCCTCGACTACGGTCGCCAACTTTACTTACTTACGAGGGGCATACGATAAGTTTCCAGATTTTTTTCATATGAGCATTTAAGATTAAAAGGGTTAGGGTTACTATGTTGAGGTTTTAAGGGAGTTCAGGAAGAGAGGAGATGAAAGAGGCTGTGACGAAGGTCATTGACACGCTCACACAAGAGGACTTCCATGGGGTCTTTTAGAAGTTGTTGGAACGGTACAACAAATGCATTGCAACCGGAAGAGATTACTTCGAAGGGGACTAGAGTTTCATGTGTGTACTATCAATCAAAGTGCCCATACGAAAAAAGTCTGGAAATTTATTTAATGATTCTCGTATATATAAACAAACAAATTGGAATCTTTAAAATCAGAATTGTGATTATTTTCTAAATTATATTTGACCAAACAATTATTCGTGTTTATTTTTTAAAACTCTAAATGTTATATAGATGGTAAAATAAAAGCTCTCAATATTCACAAATGGAAACGTTCTCCAAAAATTCAAAACAATAATTTTTCGAATAATAATTCATGTCACAGATATATCATTTTACTTTGCAATTCAAAAATAAACATCATTGCAAAAAAAAAAAAAACTTTAAGAAATGAAAACTGTCCCAAAATTTGCACAGACAATTCGGAGTTGTATTAATAATAAAAGTAATAATTCCCACATCGAAACCGGCGCTGGAACTTATGAAATTCAATGTTTGGGTTGGAATAAAAAATTAAGTGGATGAAACTTCTCGTAGCCTAAAACAAAGAATTTATGAGCATATGGCCGTGCAAAAGCAGGACGACCAGCACGAACATACATTCAGCAGCTATGTGAGGATACGGGATGTTGTCCTGAAGACCTACCTAGGGCGATGAACGATAGGGAGGAGCGGCGAGAGAGGGTCAGGGATATCCGTGCTACCAGCATGATATGATGATGATGATGATGACAGATACCCCCCCATATGCATGTTTATATATATATATATATATATATATGTGTGTGTGTGTGTGTGTGTGTGTGTGTGTGTGTGTTTTTATATATATGGATGTATATATAAATATATACATATTAGTAGAGGTGCATTTGTTCAAGAGTCATTCTGAAAAAAAGAAGAAAAGAGAGAGAGAGAGGGAAAGAGAGAGAGAGAAAGAGAGAAAAAGAGAAAAAGAGAGAGAAAGAGAGAAAAAGAGAGAGAAAGAGAGAGTTGTAGCTGAAGAGGAAGTTGGTGGATAAAGAAAGAATGAGCTAGCGTGCCTGAAGATATATATATATATATATATATATATATATATATATATATATATTAGGTTGTTCGGAATATATATATATATATATATATATATATCAGTTTGTTCGGAAAATAATTTCAGATTTTTTATTCCTGGATTTAAACAGTGTTTTAATCCGTCCAAAAGATGATTCCTGAACATCTCTGGATTTCTGACATCAATTAACAAGCTTATTTAAGCCTGTATGTTAAAAGTCTAAAGGTTTTGATTCCAAGACATCTTCAAATGTGGTTTCTATTTCACCTTTGGAGAGAAATATTTTTGGGCGTAAAAGTGTCTCGATACTTAAATAAATGGGCTTCGGCGGGTGAGAGATCAGAAGAATATGGTTGATGTGGCAAAGTCCCATATCTCAAAGACAGTAAGCTTCTGCAGTGTTGTCATCTATGTGGCCAAATATTGTCATGAAATAGAATTATAACCAAACTTTAACCCGTGCAAAAAAATTAAAAATGTGAATGCTTTCATATAAGTTTTTTGGGAAAATACTGAACGATTTTAAAATAAACATTTTTTTTTCCTGAATTAACGAATTCAAACAGTGTTTTAATCTGTTAAATATAGGATCCCTGAACATCTAGGCATTTCGACAATTGATTAACAAGGTTATATGATATTGATGCCAAAAAATCTTTAGATACAATTTCTACTTCTCTTTTGGAATATCTCCTATTCCAAACCAGTGAGCTTCTGCACTGTCGTCCTGGCAACATGTGGCCGAGCTCAGTCATAAAACAAAATTATGATCAAACTTAGAAAGTAAACGTATTGTTTCTTTTTCCTTGTTCCTGATTTGGGATATATAACACTCAAAATCGAATTCTGAAAGTAGTGATAAAAATCAACAAGTTAAAATGGTTTTTAGCTATGTGAACTTTTTATACAACTTAATACAAAAATTGAACTGTATTTCCCGAATAACTAATATATATATATATATATATATATATATATATATATATATATATATATACGAGGGACATACGATAAGTTTCCAGACTATGGGCACTTTTATTGATAGTACACACATGAAACTCTAGTCCCCTTCGAAGTAAGCTCCTCCGGCTACTTGTTGTACTGCTCCAAGTACAGCAAGGCCCCATGGAAGTCCTCTTGTGTGAGCGTGTCAATGACCTTTGTCACAACCACTTTCATCTCCTCAATTGTCTCATAACCACAGCCTCTGAGCTTAGGGAATAACTAAAAGTCACAGGGAACAAGGTTTGAATTATAGGGAGGCTGAGGAACTGTCTTCATGCCCATCTTGCTCAAATAGTCTATTGCAAGGACGGAGTTGTGAACTGGTGTATTGTCCTGGTGGAAATGCCCCTGACCCGATTTGAAGAGTGCTGGCCTCTTCCGACCGAATCTCTTCCTGAACTCCCTTAAAACCTCAACATAGTAACCCTAGCCCTTTGGCCAATCAACCGTGGTCTATTGACGTCCTTACTCCTCCCACACCTCTCATCATCCCTCACAGACTCCGTGCCTTCCTTGAATTTCTATGCCACTCAAAAACTCAAGCTCGATTAATGCAAGATGGTCGAAAAGCAGTCTGAAGCATTCCATACGTTTCTGTGACATTTTTTCCAAGTTTAAAACAGAATTTTATTGCATATCGTTCTTCTAAAGTGTCATATTGCATTTTTGAAATTCACCATCTGTGACAATCAGGCTTTAGTAAAGTGTATTCCAATTGCTTCTGTAGCAGTTCAGTTAAACCTGAAATCATAAAAATTAGTCAGTCACCTCATAAGATGAATAGCAATAACATACTGAATTTTCAATCATCTACGACAATTCTGCCCATACGAAAAAAATCTGGAAACTTATTGAATGCACCTCGTATATATATATATATATATATATATATATATATATATATATATATATCTTGTTGCGCTGTTAGCACAGATTTTCCAGACTCCATCTCTCTCTCTCTCTCTCTCTCTCTCTCTCTCTCTCTCTCTCTCTCTCTCTCTCTCCACTTGTCTCTATCATCCATCGCTCTCGGCAGGTCTTCAAGACTACATCTTGTTTCGTACAGAGCTGTTGTAGATAAGTTCTAGTTGGTTGTTCAACACTTGCTCGTCCATGTGACGAGGTCCATAGAAGAACGTCGCTTATGAGTTCAGCCTTATTCCTCCAGCAGTGTCACACATGTCTTGTTCGTCTTATTTGGCTGGCTTTAGAGATGGGGGGTAGGTGGCTGTACAGCTACTATTTTGTGGGATGTTGCTTCCAGTTTTTGTTCAAATCTTGGGCAGTTTACCGCAAGCTTTACACACACACACACACACACACACACATATATATATATATATATATATATATATATATATATTTGTTTATATATACAAGGTGACAGAAAAGTAACTCCTTATTTTAAAATATCTTATTATAAGAATTGAATTTAAGAAATGAATTATAAGAATTTTGAAATAAGGATTTACTTTTAAGTAAATGTATATTAACCGGCTCATTTATCTGGTGGGTAGAGTGTTCGCCAATGGTCCGGGAGACCTTGGTTCAATCCCAGGTCGCGTCATACCAAAGACTTTAAAAATGGTATTTGATACTTCCTTGCTTAACACTCAGCAATATAAGGTACGTATCAAGGGTAAAGTGGAGCAATCCAGGGAAAGGAGTAGCACCCTCCCCTATACCGAGGTGTAGGAGCTATCGAAAGGGAACCTTCTGGTCGCCCTCGACTACGGTCGCCAACAACAATAATTTATATATATATATATAGTCATCCACAGACAGATCTGTTTCGTTCTATCAGAACTCATCAGTGTGGCTAGACAGTATCTCCCCGTAGCTGGGATCGAAACCCGGTTGACTCAAACGCCAAGCCAATATATATATATATATATATATATATATATATATATATATATATATATAGAGAGAGAGAGAGAGAGAGAGAGAGAGAGAAAGAGGCCAACTCGGTTATTGATCCAAGAGGGAAAAGGCTAAAGATAAATGCTGGGCCATATGTGTTAGCGGAAGGACAGATGGTTTCGCGAAAAGGCTGGGAAGATGATGAACGAATAAAAGAAATCTGACGCGCGCACTCACACATATGCAAATGGAGACGAGCCACAAAATATGGCGGCTAAATAGACAGAAAGGGGAAGGGGGTGAGAAAACAGGTGCACGCCTGGATTGACAGAGACCAAAAAGCTTTAAATATATATAAACAAAGATAGGACACACGCACACGTGCTTATATATATATATATATATATATATATATATATATATATATATATATATATATATATATATATGCATATTTTTACAAATCCCCTCCAGCCATCTCGCACATACATATCACATGACAGTCAGTTTCAAGATAAGCACCTATCATATATTACTGAGTTCTTTTTTCTTCTCAAATTCGCCCATTGTGCGTGAAACTTGAAGTTATGGACAGTACTTGTCATCGCTACCATTTTGATATCTAAAATATTAAAATAGTCGATTGCTTCTGCTTAATTAGAATATCGAGAACTTGATATATTATAATCTTATTGTAATGGAGATTATGTGAAATCACGTCATTACTTAGTTTAATTAGGAAAATTTATCTATAAAAACCGTGAGTTATAAGAAGAGCTAGCGTCCAAGCGGTTCTATTCTTCGATTATACTCCCTCTGTTTCAACAAAGGTTTAACGAGATAATTTAATTTTCAATTAAACTAGATACTATTTCTTATTTCATATATTGTTTATTTTTATTTTTATTTTTAATCTTTTATTTTATTTATTTATTTTTTTTTTTTTGGTTTTCTCAGATTTGAATGTATTTTAATATTCAAACACTGAAAAAGAATAAGGTGAAAAATAAAAAAATAACTTTAACTAAAACTACGTCACCACTTATGTCATATTTCCTTTCGTTATTTGTGTTATATTCTAAATGGTTATTATATCCTCATCATCATCATCATGTCGTGCCGCTAGCACGGATATCCCTGACCCTCTCTTGCCACTTCTCCCTATTGTTCATCGCCTCCGGCAGGTCTTCAGGGCTACATCCTGTATCCTCACATAGCTGCTGTATGTATGTTCCAGCTGGTCGTCCTGCTTTTTAAATTTTAATGAGCATCGATTAACGATATCTTTTTAAAATCATAGTTTATCTCAACTATGGTCTCCAGACAGACTCTGGAGTATTTCACAGACTTTCCGCCATGTCGGGATGCGATGGTAGATGATTTTATCTTGAAGAGCCATGTATGATTCAAGACCAGTGCGTGTCTATTTATAAAATGAATCGTCTCTTCGGTATTACTCATATTGGAGCACCTCAGGCACCAAGTTATAAATTCGCCCTGCAAAGCAGCTATTGCCTGGGGGAATAGCCCCCTTGGAACCAGGTGAGTGAGTTTGATAACTCTCATCTAGCACGAACGCCAGGCAGTCGACACCCCAAAAAAACAGGGAAGGGACAAGCTCAAGTTATTAATACATTTTAAATCATGTAAGTAAAGTTATCTCCCTTTGTCGATGGCGACCAGAAGGCTCCCTTTTCAATAGCTACAACACCGAGGTGTAGGGAAGGGCGCTACTTCTTTCCTTGGATTGCTTCACTTTACCCTCGATACGTACCTTATATTGCTGAGTGTTAAGCTAGGAGGTATCAAATACAATTTCTAAAGTCTTTGGTATGACGCGACCTGGGATTGAACCCAGGTCTCCCGGATCCTTGACGATCACTTTACTCACTGGAGGTGTGAGTAATTTGCATACTGGTTAGAAAAAATAATTCAGTTTAGTATAAGTACAATTTTAATGTCAAAAACAGTTCTATTTCAAATAATTCAGTTTAGCATACAAAAACAATTCTATTTCTATATATTACGCAGTTTAGATGTCAAAACAGTTTTATTTCAAGCAATTCGTTTTAGCATAAGTACGCAGATAAAATGTCAAAACAGTCCTATTTCAAGTAATTCAGTTTAGCATAGTGTTGTGATGCTGATAAAAGAAAGACACGGGGAACACAAAAGGTTTGATATAAAAACATATATATTCAAGTAACAGAAACAAGATACAAGTGAACCTGGTTAAACAGTAGTAAGTTGATAAGAAGCTGAGAGTCCAGTTGGGTTGTGACTATCCGTCCACTACGCTAGTGGCATCACACGTGATTGTGTCACGCTGATTTGCTTAACTCCGTCTAACGCTCTCGTTGACCATATTTACCCCCGCCTCTCGGGTAGGATATGACACAAGGTCAATTTTTAAGCAAAGTTTAACAGGTTTGAATTCAGAGTTTTCCTTCTCCTAGACTAGTTGTCTCACCAAGGCTGAAGAACCCAGTCTGTCCAACTATTTACCCGTTGCTGGAGGGAGAATAATTGGATTCCTACCTTTCCCAAGAGTATTAGTGTTATGTGACATGTAATCAGTTTCGTCCAGGATTTGAACTCGTATCGCCGGGTCCATTTCCTATGACGATAACCATTATACCACGGGCACCTCCCGCTCTCGTTGATGGGTATTTATAGAGGAGTGCGAGTCCATTATCTAGGTAGTACAATATATTGTTTAGTTCTATTTGACCCATTGATAGGTCCGTATCAGGTGCTACCACTCTGAGACAGAGTGGACCTGGGAGCGATGGCAATGAAAGGATACTCTGCATTTCCCAAGGTTCCGAGATTACTGAAGCCTCACGATCAGATTGTTCAGTGTCATATCCAGGACTTCAGTTGGGTGAGGGAGGTTTTACCCCTCTGCAGAGAAGCAGTCTGTGTATTCTACCGCCCCAGCCGACTGGGCAATGTTTTATTATGATTAGTACTAAAAGCAACCCTCAGGGAGGGTCCTCATGGTGTAATGGTTAAAGCGATGGACTGCTGAATCATAGCAAACGAGTTCATACTTCAGACGTGCTATTGTGTTCCCATTTCGGACAAATATCCTTGGGAAAGGTATGAACCCCCTTATCCTCCCAGCTATGGGTTTAAATAGTACCACTACTGTTCTTCAGTGAGAATAGCTTTGGCATTAAATAACCTGCAAAGGTTGATACGTGTTGCATTCAATAAGTTTCCCGACTTTTTTTGTATGGGCATTTAAAATTGTCTTAGACGCTTGAAAATTCACTGTTATTGCTATACATCTTATGAGATGACTGACCAATTTTTATGATTTCACGTCCGAATGAACAGCTACAATATCAATTGGAATACACCCTACAAAAGCCTGATTGTCACAGATGGTGAATTTCAAAAATGCGATCTAACACTTTAGAAGAACGATATGCAATAAAATTCTGTTTTATACTTGGAAAAAATGATGCCACAGAAACGTATGGAATACTTCAGATTGCTTTTCGACCATCTTGCATTAATCGAGCATGAGTTTTTGAGTGGCATATGAGATTCAAGGAAGGCTGGGAGTCTGTGAGGGATGATGAGAGGTGTGAGAGGAGTAAAGAAGTCAATACAGCAGAGTTGATTGGCCAAAGGGTTAGGGTTAGTGTTACTATGTTGAGGTTTTACGGGAGTTCTGGAAGAGATTCCGTCGCAAGAGGCTAGCACTCTTCAAATCGGGTCAGTGGCATTTCCAACAGGACAATACACCAGTCCACAACTCCATCCTTGTCACAGACTATTTGACAAAGATGGGCATCAAGACAGTTCCTCAGCCTCCCTATAGTCCAGACCTTGCTCCCAGTGACTTTTGGTTATTCTCTAAGCTCAGAGGCTGTCGTTATGAGACAATTGAGGAGACGAAAGAGGCTGTGACGAAGGACATTGACACGCTCACACAAGAGGACTTCCATGGGGCCTTTTAGAAGTTGTTGGAACGGTACAAGTGCATTGCAGCCGGAATAGCTTACTTCGAAGGGGACTAGAGTTTCATGTGTGTATTATCAATAAAAGTGCCCATACGAAAAAAGTCTGGAAACTTATTTAATGATCGTCGTATGCCATTAAACAAAAAGACGAAACCAAATCAAAAGAAACCCTTTTATGAAAACCCCTTAAAATAAGATAAAAATAAGTCCAATCTTTTTTAAATGTATTCTTTAGTATTGTTAGTCTTTCTTTCTAATTTCATATAATATATTATTACGATAAAACTCAACTACTTGAGCCCAGCAGAGAGCGTTTATGTTTACTAGCTGCTATTACTACAACTACTGCCACAGCTACTACTACTGCTGATAATGAAACAAGAAGAATCTCACACGAGAAGATTTGGACATGCCTAAGAAAAGGAAATCTTAAGTAAAGAGAAACTGAATCTTTTCTAATTGCAGCACAAAACAACGCCCTGAGGACCAACTACGTTAAAGCAAAAATAGATAAGATAAACGGCTTGAATACTGAGGAGAGTCCTGGAGACTTACGGAGACTTGCTGTTACTCAGTCTCTGGTGAAAACCATCAATTAATACTAGTGGGAAAAACTTACAAGGAATAAAATAATGATAATAATAATAATAACGCCATAAGAATCAATCATATCAAAGCGAGAATAGATAAAACACTAAAAATAGCAAATGTAGGTTATGTGGTGATCGAGACAAAACGATCAATCATATGATAAACGAATGCAGCAAACTTGCGTAATAGTAGTATAAGACTAGACACGACTGAGTGGGAAGGTGATCAACTGGGAACTGTGCAAGAAATCGATGTTTAACCATATGAACAACTGGAATCCGTGCTAGAGAATGAGACGCACCAAATTCTCTGGGATTTTGACCCACAAACTGGTAACCGAATCTCGACTAGACGACCAGACATAATGTTAATCAACAAAAAAAAAAAGATACAAAGAGAATCTGCCGAATAGAGGACTTTGCCGAACAGAGTAAAAATAAAAGAAAGTGTAAAGAGAAATAAGTACCTAGATCTTGCTAGAGAACTAAAAAATATATGGAATATGAAGGTGACGGGAATGCCAATTGTAAATGATACACTCGAAACAATCCCTAAAAGTTTGGTACAGAGACTAGAAGACTAAGAAATCAAAGAACGAGAAAAGAACATTCATATTATAGCATTATTACGATCGGCAAGAATACTGAGGAGAGTTCAGGAGACTTGAGGAGACTTGCTGTCACTTAAACTCATGTAAGAAACCAACAGCTAATGCTGGTGTGAAAAAAAATCTCAAAAGATTATAATGATAATAATAAACCTAGACATGGCTAAGAAAAGGAAACTTTAAGAGAGAAACAGAATCTCTCCTAATAGCAGCACAAAACAACACCATAAGGACTAATCATATCAAAGCGAGAATAGATAAGACGCAACAAAATAGTAAATGTAGACCATGGGGTGACAGAAATGAAACCATCAATCACATAATAAACAAATGCAGCAAATTGGCACAGAAGGAGTACAAGACTAGACACGATTGGGTCGGCAAGATGATCTACTGGGAGATGTGCAAGAAATTTCAATTTGACCATACGAATAAATGGTATATGCACAACCCAGCACCTGTCCTAGAAAATAACACACATAAACTCCAATGGGACTTTGACATACAGACGGATCACCTAATCTCGGCCAGACGACCAGACCTAATAATGATCAACAAAAAAAAAAAAAAGAAAGAGAATTGCAAAATTGTCGACTTTGCTGTCCCGGCTGACCACAGAGTAAAACTGAAAGAATGTGAAAAGAAGGATAAGTACCTCGACCTTGCTAGAGAACTGAAAAAATTTTGGAACATGCAAGTGACAAATATATCAATTCTAATTGGGGGGGGGGTTGGAACAGTAACTAAAGGATTATTAAGGGACTGGAGGACTTGGAAGTTGGAGGACAAGTGGAGACCATCCAAACGATAGCATTATTGAGAACGGCCAGAATACTTTAGAAGAGTCCTGGAGACTTAAGGAGACTTGCTGTCACTCAGACTCCAGTGAAAAACCATCAGCTAACGCTGATGTGAAAAACTATAATGAGTAAATAATAATAATAATAATAATAATAATAATAATAATCAGATGCAGCAAGCCTAGAACAAAAGGAACACAAACGTATGCATGAATGGGTGGGAAAGGTGATCCACTGGTAATTGTACAAAAGATTAAAATTTGATCATGCTGACAAATGGTTTGTGCACAAAAATCGGAATCTGTTCAAGAAAAAGAGACGCGTCATATTCTCTGGGACTTTGAAGATACTAACGGACAACCGAATACCGCCCGGAAAACCAGACCTATGTTAATCAACAAGAAGAAAAGAACTCATTATCTAGCGGATTGTGTCATTCTAGCGGAACATAAACTGTAAATAAAAAGAAAGCAAAAGGATGAACAAATGCCTGGACCCTGCTAGAGAACTGAAAACGCTGGGAAACGTAAAGGTGACAATGATACCAGTTGTCGTTGGAATACTGGGAACAATCCTGAAAGGCCTGGAAAAGAGACTGGTGAACCAAGAAATCAGAAGAAGAATAGAGAACATCCAGATCACAACACCTTTAAAATAAACAAGAATAATACATAGAGGAGACCTGGAAACTTGAGGAGACTCGTTGTCCCTCAATGTCCAGTGAGAAACATCCCGTTAAAACGCAGAGAGAAA
Source organism: Sepioteuthis lessoniana (assembly GCA_963585895.1). NCBI lineage: Eukaryota > Metazoa > Mollusca > Cephalopoda > Myopsida > Loliginidae > Sepioteuthis > Sepioteuthis lessoniana. The sequence goes on along the minus strand of OY757945.1, from coordinate 11,131,300 downwards.
TATATATATATATATATATATATATATATATATATATATATATATATATATATGTGTGTGTGTGTGTGTGTGTGTGTGTAAAGAAGCAAGATCAGCATAGTAGAACTCAATTTTTATTACAGAAATACACTTAAAATGGCTTAAGTTAGAGAATAAAGCAATTTCCAGCCCAGGTTGGCACTGAATAATACTTTTGAGGGGGTCTTCGTTTTCTCTAAACATCATTTTTCATTTTCCCCAATTTTCAACAAAACGATTTTGACAATAAAATGCTAATTAGAATCCTTCACTCCTTCCTAAATAGAAGCATCAATATCATCATGGACAGCTGTTAACTTTGAAATGCTAATTAGAATCCTACATCCCTTCCAAAATAAAAGCATCAATATCATCATGGACAGCTCTTAACAATGAAATGCTAATTAGAATCCTTCACTGCTTCCTAAATAGAAGCATCAATATCATCATGGACAGCTGTTAACTATGAAATGCTAAGTAGAACCCTTCACTCCTTCCTAAATAGAAGCATCAATATCATCATGGACAGCTGTTAACTATGAAATGCTAATTAGAATCCTTCACTCCTTCCTAAATAGAAGCACCAATATCATCATGGATAGCTGTTAACAATGAAATGCTAATTAGAATTAATCACTTGATCCTAAATAGAAGCATCAATATCATCACGGACTGCAGTTACAAGGAAAATCCTACGAATCTATGAGCTGCCTCATATATTCATAAAATTCTCATTTTATGGACAAATAGCGCGCGCGCGCGCGCGCGCGCGCGTGTGTGTGTGTGTGTTTGTAACCCAGCAACAATGGCAACATAGCAATATTTTTGTTTGAGAAATACACCCAACATGTTCTAATTTATATTATAAAACAATTTCCAATTTAATTTGCCGCTGAATGAAAATTTTCTGGGGTCTGTGACGCACTGAATGTCTCTTTGTTTTAAATCACCCAAATTCTTGAGATATCGGAGATAACTTTTAAACGCTAATTAGAATCCTTCCCTCCTTCCTAAATAGAAGCGTCAGAATCATCACGGACCGCTGTTACAAAGGGAACCCAACAGCTTCGGGGATTGTCTAGTAAACCAACATTTTTTTTCTTTTTTTTTTCTTTTTTTTTTGTCAAAGAAGATGATTTATTTATCTGGTTAACGTTGATAGAAACGATTTGAATGAGACAGAGACCCCAGCCCCACCTTCCCTTCTATCAAGGGCCCCAACCCTCTCTACACAAACCGACTTACCCCGCCTCTTAACTTCCTGTCATCGCGATCCACTGAGCAAATAAAAACATGAAAAAAAAAAAAAAAGGAATATTTTTCATTTCACTTACAGGTGATCCATGCCGTCGATCCAATACCTTCCTCTCCCACACCCACACACCCACACACCGTCATTCCAAGCCTTTGTTTAACAGGTATCCCTCGGGGGCGGGGAGGGGGTTCGAGAGAATGGCACATAACACAAGGATGAGTCATGCACAACAATAGGAACCTGTAGTATTATCATACCCTCTGCATCTTGGGTCTTTTGAAGAATTGAAACACCTTAGATTCCTTAAAGACTGGAATTTCCTCACTACATCTACAACTACTACTACTACTACTACTACTAATAATAATAATAATAATAATATTGTTGACAATGGCGACGGTTTTGGTAACAGTTGCGTTGGCATTTTTTGCTATGATAACATTATCGACGACACGATTCCCTAAGGTAACACAGCTTTTTCCAGGAAGAGTTGAAGGGTGGGGTTATGTTGAAGTTATGCGGGGGTGATTAATGGGTTGGGTTAGTAAGAGCAAAGAAAGAAAGAAAGAAAGAACGAAAGAAAGAACGACAAAAAAAAATGCCCGCCAAATTACAAAGGAATGTGCAGCGCTATGTTTACGGAGACATTCCAGGCGAGTTTTTAAGATCGAAACGTGGCGTAAACAGGTCATGCCCTAGATTAGAGAAGAATGCAACAACAACAACAACAACTAAAGAAGAAGAAGAAGAAGAAATTATGGAAACAAGAGAAAAATAATAATAATAATAATAATAATAATAATAATAATAATAAGAAGAAGAAGAAGAAGAAGAAGAAGAAGAAGAAGAAGAAGAAGAAGAAATTATGGGGAAAGAAAGAAAGAAAGAAAGAAAGAAGAAGAAATTATGGAGACAGGAGAAAAATGGAAAGAAGAAGAAGAAGAAGAAGAAGAAGAAGAAGAAGAAGAAGAAGAAGAAGAAGAAGAACTTATGGGGAGAGGAGAAAGAAAGAAAGCAAGCAAGAAAGAAAGGAAGAAGAAGAAGAAGAAGAAGAAGAAGAAGAAGAAATTATGGGGAAAGAAAGAAAGAAAGAAGAAGAAGAAGAAGAAGAAAAAGAACTTATGGGGAGAGGAGAAAGAAAGAAGAAGAAGAAGAAGAAGAAGAAGAAGAAGAAGAAGAAGAAGAAGAAGAAGAAGAAGAAGAAATTATGAGTTAATTGTTAAGATCGGCCAAAATACTGAGAAGAGTCCTGGAGACTTGAAAAGACTTGCTATCCCTCAAACTTCAGTGAAAGGCCATCAGCTAATGCTGATGTGAAAAACTCTCAAGGAGTAAAAATAATAAAGTTTGAAGAAATAAATAACAGAGAGATTTGAAGCCATGCAGATTTGTGAAATAAGCTTGACAGAATAATAACAATTTTACTGAAGTGATGAAGAGATTTTTATCATTAAGTGTTCTCGGACTATTGTCTTCATCTTTATTGTTATTTCCACAACGTTTTAGCCGATATGTCTTCTGGCCTTCTTCAGGTGTTTGTCGAACTCTGGACAAACACCTGAAAACGGCCGAAACGTTGGGAAAATAACAATAAAGATGAAGACAATAGTCCGAAAACCCTTAATGATAAAAATCAACTAGCTTCATCTCAGAAATTTAGACAAATGATGAGATGTTTTTCTCAACTGATTTCCAACGTACCCTCGTTCCTAGCTCTCCGCTCCCTCTGGTGCGAAAACTCAAATCGTACAAATAATAACAAAACAAGGAGACTCTCCAGACGACAGTGTTCCTAAAATCAACCGGACTACCGAGGAGAATGTTGCAAAAGTCGAGAAAACTCAACGAGTTCAGTTGATATTGATTTCTTCTTATTGGTGTTAGATTGGTTTCTGCGTTTAATGACATATCAACCTTTATGGGTTATTTAATGCCAAATCCATCCTTGAAGAAGAATAGTAGTGGTACTATTTAATGAGGAAGTTAATACGCTTATATAACAGATTATGTTATTAAGGATAATATACATGGTGAGATTTACCTACTTGTGGACACTCGGCCTAACTTATCAATGGGCCTCTTTATTTTACTCTAGGCTCTATATTCGTGGCCCACCTGAGAAATACCCCATCATCATCATCATCATCATCATCATGTCGTGCCACTAGCACGGATATCCCTGACCCTCTCTCGCCACTTCTCGCTATCGTTCATCGCCTCTGGCAGGTCTTCAGGGCTACATCCCGTGTCTTCACAGAGCTGCTGTATGTATGTTCGAGCTGGTCGTCCTGCTTTGCACGGCCATATGTGGGGGTCCATAGGAGTACATCACTTATGAGATCGTCCCTGCTTCTCCAGCAGTGTCCTGTATGTCTGGTTCGTCTAGCTTGGATAGTTTTCATGATGGGAGGTAGGTGGTCGTATAGTTGGTGCTTTGTGGGGTGTTGCCTCCAGGACTCGTTCAATATTGCTCGCAGCTTTCTTGTGTAATTGCCATCTAGCTTTTTCTCCAGCCGTTTTGTTAGCGTCCAAGTAGTGCATCCATATAGCAGCATCGATACGACCGCTGCATGGAAGGAACTGCCTTTCATTTTATCGGTGAGGTCTGACTTCCATATGATCGATAGCTTATCGATAGCTGTCCATGCCTTCGTTTGCCGCGGTTCGATGTCTTTTTCGGTTGATGAGACACTGCTTCCTAGGTAGGTGAACTTGTCTACCATTTCAGAGAGGTTCCGTCTAGTGTGGAAATGTCGCCTGTTTGATTAAAGCACATGTATTTAGTTTTGTGTGCATTGACATGGAGGCTAATGCCTGAGGTGGCTTGTTCTAAACTATGCAGTAGTGTTTTCCATCACTAATGACCAATACTTATTGTAAAGGGGTCCAATACTTACTCTATACTTAGTGGTTTGGTTTCTTTGTTTAATGGCATATCAACCTTCGAGTGTTATTTAATGCCAAAACCATCCTTTTAAAAGAACAGTAGTTATGCTATTTAATGCATAGCTGGGGAGTATAAGGGAGTTCATGCCTTTCCCAAAGGTATTAGTCCAAAAGTGAACGTAATAGCGCAATTGGAGTTTGAACTCACTTACTACAATGTCGCAGTCCAGCACGTTAGCCACTACACTACGGAACCCCCCCATTTCTTCTTTTAAAAGAAGCCCTGAACAACGCCCTAGGAACCAATTATGTGAAAACGGGCAAAGATAAGTCCCCATGAGAAAAGCAGGTGATGCAAAACGAGAAAGATGAGACGATCAACCAGTACTCCAAATTAGTACGGAGCGGTGGTGGGGGGAATATAAAACCAGGCAGGTGATCCACTGGGAATTGGGCAAGCGACTGAACTTTAACCATAAAAGACAAATGCTATGCGCATGAACTAGAACCCGTACAAGAAAATGAAACACAATAGATTCTGAGATACAAACGGATTGCTGACTGATTAACGAGAAGAAAAGAACTTGTCACGATTCGAGCACGGCCTCCTCCATAAAACGGCCTTGTACCAAATTCTGAAACGGTGGGATGTCAGATAAATCGCAGAAGAAAAGAACTCATCTTGTGGATTTTGTGGTTTCAGCGGACGATAGATTGAAAAAAACAAGAGAAAAACTTGATAAATACTTAGACCTTGCTGGGGAACGGAATTAAAAAAAGAACAACCGTAGTTACATATGGAAGAGAGAGAGAGAGAGAGAGAGACCAATCGAATTCATTGAAAGACTATCGGCTAACGTTGGTGTGAAAAACTCGCAAAGGGTTTTCATAATAAAAATAATATTTAGAAGAAATTTGGAGATCTGAGAAGACGTGCCGTCACTCAGACCTCTGTAAAAAAAAAAATACCAGTTAGAATGGGTGTAAAATTAACACGAATAATACGCTTGTTGGCCGTGCAGTCTGATACTTAGTCTAACGTAAAGTTGGATGGGTTTCGATCCCGGCTTCAAGCGTTCAACATGTCTAGCCACACTGAAGAGTTCTGATAGAACGAAACAGTCTGTCTTTGGATGCATCAAAATAGCAAATATAGACTATGCAGTGACAGAAATGAAACCATCAATCACATAATAAGCGAATGCAGCAAATTAGTACAGAAGGAGTATAAGGAGAGACATGACTGGGTCGGCAAGGTGATCCATTGGGAAATGTGCAAGAAATTTCAATTTGACCATACCAACAAATGGCATACGCACAACCCACCACCTGTCCGTGAAAATGACACACATAAATTCCTATGGGACTTTAATATACAAACGGATCACCTAATCTCGGCCAGAAGACCAGACCTTATAATGATCAACAAAAAGAAGAGAAATTGCAAAATTGTCGACTTTGCTGTCCCGGCTGACCACAGAATAAAACTGAAAGAATCAGAAAAGAGAGATAAGTACCTCGACCTTGCTAGAGAATTGAAAAAACTATGGAACATGAAGGTGACAATAATACCAATTATGATTGGTGCTTTTGGCACGGTAACAAAAGGATTATTAAAGGGCCTGGAGGATTTGGAAGTTGGCGGCCGAGTGGAGACCATCCGAATAACAGCATTATTGAAAACTGTCAGAATACTGAGAAGAGTCCTGGAGACTTGATGAGACTTGCTGTCACTCAATCTCCAGTGAAAGACCATCAGCTTACGCTGATGTGAAAAACTCTGATGAGTAAATAATAATAATAATAATAATAGGACTATTAAGTTGAAGGACGAGTGAAGACCATCCAAACTACAGCATTTTTGAGAACGGCTAGAATACCTAGAAGAGTCCTGGAGACTTGAGAAGACTAGCAGTTATTCAAACTCCAGTGAAAAACCATCAGCTAAAACTGATGTGAAAAACTCAAGGAGTAACAATAATACCTGGAGACTTGAGGAGACTTGCTGTCACTCAGACTTCAGTGAAAAACCATCGGCTATCGCTGATGTGAAAAGCTCTAATGAGTGAACAATAATAAACACCTACAGCGTTACGAAAATCAGTGAGAAAACCAAGGAATAGTCTTGATACTTGTTGTCACCTGATCTCCAGTGTAAGCTACTTGTTAGTTTTAGATGTTGGGAAAAAAAATTAGTCAATAAGAAATACCAAGGCGTAGAAATTATGCTTGACTACTAGGGAAAGTCCTGGGCTGTTGAAGACACTTGCAACCAATTATGAATTCTATCAGTGAAAAAAAAAACAGTAAAAATAATTAAGAGTTTTTTGCTTTTTTTCACTCTAACTGAAACAAAATGATTAGAACTACCGTGATCCGAAACCGCATTGTCGACACAAGAAGCTGGCAGGATGTGCAAATGGTGACAAGAAGAAGCTTGCATGCGCGCATGCGTGATTTAATAGATTTTAATCTTTTTACGGTGCATTGTTTTCAAATATTTAGTAAGTCATTATTTGCATTAGTGACTGGAATTTTTTTTTTTTAATTTGATTTCTTTTCTTATAAGGAGTTCATTTATGAATAAATAAATAGATAAAATGTCTTTTTAAGGGTTTAGAAAAAAAAAAGAAAAAAGAAAAGAAAAAAGAAAAAGTCACATGATAATTTTCAATGTACTTTATTATTTTTCTCTTTCGAATAATTTCCTTTTTTAATCGAATTAGTTTTTAAAGAAAATTTTTTTTTAAATTGAATAAAATTTTCAAAAAGATATATTTAGAAGATCTAAATAAATAAATTGTAGGTTTTTTTAAAGCAGTTTTACGTTTCCTTTTTGTGGCCTCGAAGGAAACGAGTTCAAACCCCAGTAGCGTAAGAGCGTTCACTTACGAGAAAAGTTATGAACAAAGAAATTAAAACCGTCTTATCAGCTACTGAAGTCTTTGTTGATGTCACTCCTGCAGTTGTCAGTGAGGTCGCAGTTATAAAAATTTAAGACACACACACACACATATATATATATATATAATTTTATTTTTATCTTTATACCTACACTATAACCCTGGCCGTGTGAAAAAAACCCCAGATGATACAATTTGTAAATAGAAATATTACACAATCACGAAAACTATCAAAGTTAGACGAACCAGACACACAATACACTGCCGGAGAAGCAGGGACGAGCTTATAAGTGATGTTCTCCCATGGACCCCTCACATGGCCGAGCAAAAGCAGGGCGACCAGCTCGAACATACATACAGCAGCTCTGTGAAGATACGGGATGTAGCTCTGAGGACCTGCCAGAAGCGATTAAACGATAGGGAGGAGTGGCGAGAGACAGTCAGGGATATCCATGCAAGTGGCACGACAAGATGATGATGATGATATCTGGGAAGTAAGTGAGTAAAGTTGTCTCCCTTAGTCGAGGGTGACCCGAAGGCTCCCTTTTCAATAGCTACTACACTGAGGTTGTAAGGGAGGGCGCTACTCCTTCCCTGGATTGCTCCATTTTACCCTTAATGCTTACCTTATAATGCTGAGTGTTAAGCAAGGCAGCATCAAGTACCATTTTTTGAGTCTTTGGTATGACTCGACCTGGGATTGAACACCGGTCTCCCGAACAGTTGGCGAACACTTTACTCATATGCAATGAAAAAAAAATGATTTAAAACATCCGTTCTGCTAGAAAATTATCAACCAGGACCGCAATGTCTAGTCAAAAAAAAAAAAAAAAAAAAAACACCGACAGAGCTACCTAAACTGATAGGCATTCTATAGTTCATTGGCCTAGGGGAAAGAAATTATAAAGTTACATAAAAAAAAACCTTCATTGTCTTGACTAAAAGCCTTTGTTTAAACATTAACACGGCTCTGCAAAAACATGTAATGAATCAATTACATAAGCAATCATTATATTATCAATGCTATTACGTATCAGTAGAGGGGTTTTAGTATGTTTGGAATGTCCCAGATAACACATCTAAGCTACATCAACGGCTAGACTACATTTTTTAATATCTTTTCTTTTTTTTTATTGATTGCATTAGAGCAGTATTTAAAGTATAAATAAGTGTTTAATGTTTTTTCTTCCTGTCATTGGATGTAGAAGAAATGATTTTGTGCGGTATCTTGAGCAAAAGTTAGGGGTCGTCCATTACGGGCAATATATAATGAAAACACCATTTTTATAGTTAGGAATTACTAGAGTATAAATAATAATAATAATAATAATAATAATAGAAGAAGAAGAAGAAGAAGAAGAAGAAGAAGAACAACAACAACAACAACAACAACAACAACAACAACTAGATGAGGAGGGAAGGAAAAGAGAAAGAAAAAGAAAGAAAAACAGTCATGAAAGAAAGAAAGAAAGAAAGAAAGAAAGAAAGAAAGAAAGAAGTGGGGGCGAATGATGCATAGAGAATAAAAGAGATAGGGAGAAAGAAAAAACGTAGGCGTTGAAAGAATGAGTTGAGTGAAAAATGTTTAGAAAGAAAGAAAGAAAGAAAGAAAGAGCAGAATCGAAGAAAAAAAAAAAAATGAATGCATAGACGAAGTTGATTGCAATTATGACGTCACCGCAGACAATTGGAAAACAGTCAATTTTGCCTAAAGATGAAAGATGTTTTCTAGTGAAAAGACAATGGCGCGCTATCATTTCAATGAAAGGATTTATTACATTTGTCTGGCTTCGAGTGCTTTCTCTCTCTCTCTCTCTCTCTCTCACTCTCTCTCTCTCTCTTGCACACACACACACACACACACACACACACACACACACACACACACACACACACGCTATATCTCTCTCTCCCTCTGTGTTAGAAGCAGAACTTAGTTCGTTATACATTCCCTCTTCCGGAATCCGGAAAAGTACAAATGTAGCTAGCATTTAGAGTCTTATTCTGCTTCAAATTCTTCGAATTCTTCTTCCGATTTTACCAAAAATTCTTCTTTGGAATTAATTTTTTTTTTAAATTTTCTCAAAATAGACTCCAAGTTTTTCTTGAATTAAAAAAAACTCTTTTCTTATGTTCTTCAAATTAAAAAAAAATCCTCGAATTAGTCATTTTTATTAAATAATCGTATCGATTTTTAGTATATACATCAGCTATTCTCTCTTTCTTCAAAATATGAGCTGGGTTGAAAAAAAGTATCGAGACTGAAGCTGTATTTACCACGACAGAAATGAACAATGAATGAAACGTTTCTTTTCTTTAAAATACGAGCTGCGTTGAAAAATGTATCGAGACTGAAGCTGTATTTACCAAGAAAGAAATTAGGAATGAATGAAACGTTAATTTTCTTCAAAATACGAGCTATGTTGAAAAAGTATCAAGGCAGAAGCTGTATTTACCAAGAAAGAAATTAGGAATGAATGAATCGTTGATTTTCTTCAAAATACGAGCTGTGTTGGAAAATGTATCGAGACTGAAGCTGTATTTACCAAGATAGAAATGAACTATGAATGAAACGTTGATTTTCTTTAAAATACGAACTATGTTGAAAAATCGGGGCAAAAGCTGTATTTACCAAGATATAAATAAACAATGAATAAAACGTTAATTTTCTTCAAAATACGAGCTATGTTGAAAATGTATTAGAAAGACAGAAATGGACAATGAATGACACTTTCATTTTCAGTATATTTATTCCAGTGTGTTTTCCCTTGGTCGAAGCAGCTCTGAAATATTGTTATAAACTGCACCGTTGTATTTATTTTGATATTTTCTACGTTCACAAATCTTGACCAAAAGATAGGTTTTCAGCCTTCAAAAAAAAAAAAAAAAAAAAAAAATCTCTTGAAGCTAGAGTGTCTGGTGTCTCGTTCTTTGCCCCATTTGCTGCAACCTGCCAGCTTCTTATACCAGCAAATATGGTTTCGGATCAAGTTATTTCTAATTGTATCGTTTCGGTGTGACATGCAGGCGTGAAAATTGGTAATTTCTTCCATAATTATATTAGTTTTTGCGCAAAAATTTCGATTGGTTTGTAGACTTATCTTTTAAAATCTGTCTTCGGAATAAATTTCCAGTTCGATGAAGAATATTGAAAAAATGTCTTGTGTAATTAGAAATTCCTCCAATCATTTTGAAAATTCTAATTAGATCACATCTCATTCGTTTTTCTAGGAAAGTAGTAAATCCGAATTTCTCTACAGCTCATTTGACTGTAGCAGTAGAATACACCGACTGCATCTCTGCAGAGAGGTAAGCCTGCTCCCAACGAGTGTCCTGTTTATGACACTAAACACACTGAGGCTTCAGTAATGCCGGAGCTTTGGGAAATATAGAGTACCCCTTCATTGCCATCGTTCCCTGGTCAACTCTAGCTCAGAGATGTAACACCTGATATGGTCCTATCTATGGATCAAAAGGTTCGACATTTAAACTGAATGCAAACAAATGACATATGCTAAACTGAACTGTTAGAAATAGAATTGTTTTTACATTTAACTATGTGTAAACAAATGACTGATGTTTAATTGATTTGTTAGTGATACATTGCAATACTTGCAACAATTTAACTTTGTTAACTTATGCTAGATTGAATTGTTATAAATAGAACTGTTTGATCATTTAAGTGTAATTGAATTGTTAGTGATACATAGCAATACTTGGAACCATTTAACTTTGTTAACTTATGCTAAATTGAATTGTTAGAAATAGAACTGTTTGATCATTTAAGTGTAATTGAATTGTTAGTGATACATAGCAATACCTGGAACCATTTAACTTTGTTAACTTATGCTAAATTGAATTGTTAGAAATAGAACTGTTTGATCATTTAATTGTGTTTATCTACAAAATGTTTCCAAATCATATATTTTATATATAAGTAAAAAAAGGATTTGGCATTAAATACCAAACAATGGTTGATATGCCATAAAACCAAGGCAAACCAACCTAATTTCTTTAATTTCCGTTTGTAAGTGCAATCTTTTATTTTTTTAAAATTATTTTTGTCACTCTTCAATTCGGTTTATAAAATATTACATAATATATTTATTGAGATAAATGGGGACTCTTTTTTTTTAGGTATTTTTTGCTGGGCTAGAAAATTGTGTATATAGGGAAAGAAGGCAATCTTTTATTGATTCGATTGTGGGTGGGCAGTACCACTAAAAATACCTTTAAGGAAAATCACCCATCTCTCTCTCTCTCTCTCTCTCTCTCTCTCTCTCTCTCTCTCTCTCTCTCTCTCTCTCTTTCGCTGGTATTTCGCCGAACAATTATGAACAAAATTATTGCTAAAAATGTGACCTGTGCATATATTGATATCTTCGGTTCGATTTCTTTGTTTAATGGCATTTCAACCTTTTTGGGTTATTTAATGCTAGACTGGCCAAATTATCATTATTTTTATTATTATTATTATTATTATTATTATCATTTGCTAAAAAAGAAAAAATTTTAACTAAAAAAATGTTGAGTGTGTACTTATTTATGGATGACACTTTGTGTATATATATATATATATATTTATATATACACGTATGTATGTTTGTTTGTTCCTTCCTTCCTTCCTTCCTTGTCTATATATATATATATATATATATATATATATATATATATCCCTCTCTCTATCTCTCTCTCTGTTTCTTCTTTCCTTCCTATCTATCTGCCTGTCTGTCTCAGTCTGTTCTTTTTTTCCTTTCTTCCCTTCTTCCTTTCTTCTTATCTATCT
>OY757945.1:11094452-11114452 GCA_963585895.1 Sepioteuthis lessoniana | reverse complement strand
AACGTTACAACGTTGATTTTTTTTTACATTAAATTCTTCTCTTCGGATTACCGTCTCTCTCTCTATATATATATGTATATATATATATATATATATATATACATATATATCGTGATTATTCTAATTTATACATACATTATATATATATGTGTGTGCGCGCACGTGCGTGCGCGTGTGTGTGCATATATAAAACACACATATAAGTACGTACACACACCTACATCCACATGTTTGTGTATATTTAGGTTGTTAAAACTGTAAAAACAAAGGTAGTGTAGTCGAGCACTGTATTTAATTGACTTCCCACCCACTCAGAATGTGACACAAGGTCATTTTATTGGCAGCAAGGCTCAAATCCACATTCATACGTTGATATTTCAAAAAATGCTTGGCTGCTTCGACATTCCCCAGATTGGGGCGCCTAAAGCGCTAAGCTATGAACTTAGCATTGGAAAGTTTATATTGCCGGGGACCAGGTGATAGCAACCGCCTGACGCGAATGCCAGGCAGAGCCCCACCAAAAGAAATAAAAAGACCCCAAAACGGGAAGGGCGGGTCAAGGATAACTTTTTACGGGGATGAAAATATTCGGTCATACCACCTGAATATAATTACGAAGATTTTTTGGTTGATGTGGCACAAGGCCGAATGAATGGACCACCCAAAGAGACTCGAACTCACTCGCGTAGGCTTGCTAGTCTAGTTTGCTAACCATATTTACCAACCCCTCCGCTCGGGCAGGATATGACACAAGGTCAATTTTTAAGCGGAGTTTAACAGGTTTGAATTCACAGTTTACCTTCGCCTTGACTAGTTGCCTCACCAAGGCTGAAGAACCTAGTCTGCCCTACTATTTAGCCATAGCTGGAGGGAGAATAATTGGATTCATACCTTTCCCAGGGGTATTAGGGCTATGTGAAATGCAATGAGTCTCGTTCAGGATTTGAACTCGTGTCGCCGTGTCCATTTCCTACGACGATAACCATTACACCACGGGCACCTCCATAAGTCTAGCTTGCCAACCATTACACCACCAGATGCATGTAGCCGGGTAAAATGTTAATATTTAGTTTTTATGTATAATCCACACTCCTTTCTTTTAGGCAGAAAATAGAAGTATTTACAACACATTTGGTTGATTGGATTATAGATGTAACTTACATTCGATCTTTCTGTCTTGAATATGGTGATGAACGGAACTGGATTAAAAAGCTTAAATTTAGTTCTTGTGTATAATACACATCCCTGACTTTTAGGCTTAAAATATAGAAAAGCAGTGCGTATTATGCATGAATAATTATGCCATTTTAATGCAATTCTTTAATAAAGATTGTCCTTTGGAATCTGTAGATCTCGTCTCTGTACTTCAGTTTTGTCAAAGGCAATGTATGCAGTGGGCCAACAAGTGGCCTGAGTTGGCTGTTTTTGCTTCCTGTATTGTCTTCTGACCTTCACTGGTTGGGTCGCTTTTCCTTGCACTTGCCCCTTGACTTCATGAACAGTTTGGCGCCAGTCGCTATAGTTGTCTGCAATCAGTTCCGAGCCGTCTGGGTCAATGACTGTGTGTTTCCAGGTCACGTTTGAAGACGTCCTTGAAGCTGAGCGACCTAGGCGACCTTGCCCTGCTGGGTTATTTACTTCCAAAGACATTATTGGAGAAAATAGTCGGGGTACTATTTAAACCCATAGCTGGGAGAATAAGGGGGTTCCTACTTTTCCCAAGGGTATTAGTCTAAAAGTGAACCTAACAGAGAGTTCGAACACTCTTACTACAATATAGCAGTCCAGCACGGTAGCCACGACACCACCGTTATTAGAAAATGGCGAATTTAATAGAGATAAGTATGGAAGAATACCCTACAAAGAACAAAACTAACATGTGAAATAATATTTATCAATAAGTTTTTTTGTTATTGTCCGATACCGGACATTGGCATAATGGCTAGAGTGTTCGCCAATGGCCCGAGAGACCTGGGTTCAGTCCCAGGTCGAGTCATACCAAAGACTCAAAAAATGGTATTTGATGGTACCTTGCTTAACACTCAGCATTATAAAGTCAGGGTAAAGGGGAGCAATCCAGGGAAAGGAGTAGCGCCATCCCCTTCACCTTAGTGTAGTAGCTATCGAAAAGGGAGCTTTCGGGTCACCCTCGACCACGGTTGCCAACTTTACTTACTTTTTTTAGTTAAAATTATCAAATATATAAACCAAATTATAAAATTCAGCAGTCAAGTAAGCATGATTTTTTTGTTGTTTAATGGCACATCAACCTTACTGGATGATTTAATGCCAAAGCCATCTTTGTAGAAGAACAGCAATAATACAATTTAACCCATTGATGAAAAGATGAGGGTTCATATCTTTCTTAAGGGTATTAGTGCAAAAGATAACGTAATACCCCCAACTAGAGTTCGAACTCGCTTACTTCGAGACTGCAGTCCAGCACGTCAGCGATTATGCCACATCTTTGTACCATATTCACAGTTAACGCTATGTGCGAAATGGACATATAATGTTCATAACGACAAAATATAGGAATCTCGGAATTCGAAAACACGTAACGACTTCTTGTTCAGGTACGAAACCTTTTTATTAACCTTGATTTAAAGGTCTCGACGTAAGGAGGAGAGACATAATCTTCTATGCTGTCTTATTCATTTGGCCCCCATCTCGAACGGCCCCCAATAGGGCGCAAGTTCACCTCGCGCCAGCGAGCTCCAAAAGTCGATCCTTCTCGTTTGGCATCTAGTACCCGACTCTGTAACTTTCTTCAGATTCTCACACAAACCTCCGCGCGCTTCCGGTGCGTGACGTCACCCGCACCTTGTCACCCCGTTTCGTCTCGGACTATTATGACATCTGAGTGACACCTCCATCTGCCCGCGCGAACCTGCGTTAACACTTGCCTCAATGTTGCACCTAACTAACCCATGTGCTGAGCCGAAAGGTTCTCAGCCTAACTAAACTCAAAGGCATGAACCGAAATCCCTCGGCTATTATATAACAATCTTTTCTTATCAAATAATACGTTTTTGACGGTTTCTTTTAAAATCAATTTCCGTTAATTTTCGCTGTCATAATGTACAACTTGATTCTTCTAAAATTCAATTTAGTCGTAACCCTTTTTTAAGATGTATTCGACTAGGTCTATGACTCATGGGTTTACACAAACACTTCCTTGTAATTGCTGTATAAGGCCTAACCTTGCCCTAAATTCAATCCAAACCAAATCATATATATTTAATATGTACAATGACCTGCTGTGTAGACCAAGTATAGAGATGAATACAAATAGGAACCGATAATTAAAAAGGTTAGATGAAAAAAAATCTGAATACGAGCATAGGTAAAAAATCATACATAATAGTAGTAATCCTAGTCAAGTAAGAACATTAGGTTTATCATATTTACCCAACCTCTCCGATCGGGCAGGATATAACGCAAGGTCAATTTTTAAGCGGAGTTTAACAGGTTTGAATTCAGAGTTTTCCTTCTCCTAGACTAGTTGCCTCCCCAAGGCTGAAGAACCCAGTCTCTCCTACTATTTACTGGAGGGAGAATAATTGGATTCATACCTTTCCCAAGGGTATTAGTGCCATGTGAAATGCACTCAGTCTCGTCCAGGATTTGAACTCGTGTCGTCGTGTCCATTTCCTACGACGATAACCATTACACCACGGGCACCTCCATTAGGTTTATAGGTCCCAAAAATTCACTCTAAACTATCCAGCAGGACACATAGCGTAATGGTTATAGGCGTTGGTTCTACTAAGGAGACAATCATCCAATGGTTGCTGGTTCAATCCTGACTACCGGCAAGTTGCATAACTTGTATCCGCTTATGGCAAACGGAATCATATTCAATAAAAGGATGCTGTTCTGTGTAGGTTCCCGAGTTCGACAAACACCAGAAGGAGGCATATATCGGCCGAAACATTAATTAACCGTGTCTCTTATAATTCGATACAAATCAATGTGATATTTAAAAAAATATAAGTAGACCAAGGCCTATATTTTTTGAAATATTACTTTGATTTGTATCGCATTATAATAGTTCAAAAAATATTTATATGTGCCGGAATGTTTTATATTTATTGGGTGTCCGGTCAATTAGCATAGTGGTTAGAGTGTTCGCCAATGGTCCGCAAGACCGGGGTTGAATCCCAGGTCGAGTCATACCAAAGACTCAAAAAATCATACTTGATGCCGTCTTACTCAGCAGTGTAAGGTAAGGATCAAGGGTAAAGTGGAGAAATTCAAGGAATGTAGCAGCGCCCTCCCCTACACCTCGGTGTAGTAGCTATTGAAAGGGAAGCCTTCGGGTCGCTCTCGTCTACGGTAGCCAACTTTACAACTTATATTTATTTGACCAGTATAACCAAAAGTTAGGGGCCGTTCATTTACATGCAATACATGATAAAAATACTTTTTGCGGATAAAAATTAGGGGTGATTCATTACACAAAGTTATTCGATTGCGCGAAATGTAAACAAACAAAAGCTAATACATAAGCGTTATAATTCCTGAGCTGACGTATGTCGTCGAAATGGCTGAGAGGTTAGATACCATGTCTAACGTAAAGTTAGGCGAGTGTCAATCCCAGCTTGAAGCGTTATGCGTGTCTAGCCACACTGAAGAGTTGTGATACAATGAAACAGTCTGTCTGTCGATGACAATATACATATATATGTATGTTCGTGCTGGTCGTCCTGCTTTTGCCCGCCCATATGTGGGGGTCCATAGGAGTACATCGCTTATGAGATCGTCCCTGCTTCTCCAGTATGTGAGGATACGGGATGTAGCTCTGAAGACCTTCCAGAGGCGATGAACGATAGGGAAAAGTGGCGAGAGAGTGTCAGGGATATCCTTGCTAGTGGCACGATATGATGATGATGATAATGATGATATATATATCGTATTGTAGAGGTTCGTGGTTCTCATTAGCTCATTCTTTACTTAATGGAGGATCAAATATTGCAGTATCATTGCTCAATATCACTGTTAGAACTTTTAAACACACACACACACGCATAAATGTACATAAATACAAATGTATATAAATATAAAATAATTTCATAATTGGCCCCATTGTCTGGTGTTGAGCACTTTAGTAATTGTAGCATTGCAGGATTCGCGGAGGGTTTTTTGGTTTTCTTTTGACCACTGACTGCGTATCCCTTGATTTTTTTCAAGGGGTCGGACGAGGTTGGCCTTTACTTTTTTTTTGACCCAAAGATTTTTTCTTGTTCCCCTGGGCGGTGATTCGAGATACTTTTTTCTCTTGTTCCTGGCCATGGGTTTTTTGTGTTTTTTTTTCTGTACCGTGAATACTGGTAGATATTAGATTAGTAAATAAATGTATATATATATATATATATATATATATATATATATTATTAAAAACAAATGCAACACAATACACCAGTACAAACGCTAATTCTTACAAAGTAGTAAGTAAGTAAAGTTGGCGACCATAGTCGAGGGTAACCCGAAGGCTCCCTTTTCGATAGCTACTACACCAAGGTGTAGGGGAGGGCGCTACTCCTTCCCTGGATTGCTCTACTTTACCCTTGATCCGTACCTTATAATGCTGAGTGTTAAGCCAGGAAGCATCAAGTACCATTTTTTGAGTCTTTGGTATGACGCGACCTGGGATTGAACCCAGGTCTCCCGGGCCATTGGCGAACACTCTAACCCCTAGGCCAATGTCCGGTATTTACAAAGTAGTAATGTACATAGAAAAGTTACATCACTTTTGCAATACACACTCCCCTGATGATGGTCCAAGATTTGGCAGCAAGTACTTGGGAAATAATCAATTATGGAAGGGTTATTAACCAATTACCGCCGAATATCATAAAATCGATACGGCAACTCGAAAGGATTAACAAAAAATATGTAGACAAAAATGTCTATTATGTTCAATCAAATATATATATATATATATATATATAGAGAGAGAGAGAGAGAAAGTGTTTCTAAAGTAGATAGCTCAATAAAATGACCGAGAAGCGTTTCTAACTATATTCCGACGCAATATTCCAGTAGAGGTGTGTTACACATATGTAGTTTTGTACGTGTATATTTTATGTTTTGTACGTGCATATATAAGTAGACAAAAAATATCTATTATGTTCAATCAAATATGTATCAATGAAGAAAAGCCGTCCAAATAAACATATTTTAAACTACATGACCCAGCAGCTCACGTATATATATACATATATATACTTTCTTTAAAGAAAAAAAACCAAAGACCGGTTACTTTAGGATTATAAATTTATTTCCATCCTGTTTTGTGTTTCTGGTGTAAACCAAAAACTCGAAGAAAGATTATAAAATTATTTCCATCCTGTTTTGTCCTGAAGGAATTACTCCCAACTCTGGTTTAACTAGACCGAATAATACTCATACCTATATATATATATATATATATATATATATATATATATATATATAATCAAGTCGCGCTGCTAGAACGGATTTCCCTGACTCTCCCCATTCGTCCAAATCGTCTATCGTTTCCGGCAGGTCTTCTAGAGTACATCCTGTGTCCGTGCAGAGTTATTATGATTTGGTTTGGTTTGGTTTCTTTTTTTAATGGCATACCAACCATTGTAGGTTATTTAATGCCAAAGCCATTCTCCTAGAAGAACAGAAGGGGTACTATTTAACCCATAGCTGGGAGGATAAGGGGGTTCATACCTTTCCCAAGGGTATTTGCCCGAAAGTGAACGTAATAGCGCGACTGGAGTACGAACTCGCGTACTACGATTCTGCAGTCCATCACTTTAACCATTATACCACGAGGACAACCCTAGAACAGTAGTGGTACTATTTAACCCATAGCTGGGAGGATAAGGGGGTTCATACCTTTCCCAAGGGTATTTGCCCGAAAGTGAACGTAATAGCGCGACTGGAGTACGAACTCGCGTACTACGATTCTGCAGTCCATCACTTTAACCATTATACCACGAGGACAACCCTAGAACAGTAGTGGTACTATTTAACCCATAGCTGGGAGGATAAGGGGGTTCATACCTTTCCCAAGGGTATTTGCCCGAAAGTGAACGTAATAGCGCGACTGGAGTACGAACTCGCTTACAACGATTGGGCAGTCCATCGCTTTAACCATTACACCACGAGGACAACCCTCCCAGAGTTATTCTAGGTCAGTTCTTGTTGATCGGCCAACACTTACACGTCCGTGTGAAGGGATCGCTCGGAGAACGTCACTTACGAGTTCGTCCTTGCTTCTCCACCAATGTCCTGCATATCTTGTTCGTCTATTTTGTTTTATTTTAGTGATGAGAGGTAGGTGGCTGTACAGCTGCTGTTTTGTGGAATGTTGCTTCAAGAATTTGTTCAATATTGCGCGCAGGAATTTATTTTGAAAATAGCAACCGTGCTTTGAAATGCCTGTATTTTTTTTTCTTTTTCTTAAAAAGTTTTAAAATATTCTATTTCCTTTGATATTGTTTTGTTTTAAATTTCTTTAATGTCACTAGAATATTTTAAAAAGTCAACGTTAATCTTCTTCTTACAACCTCTATTTAATCCAACTATAAGTTTATGTATCCAAGTATAAAAATATTTTTTGCAATCAAAAAGAAAAAAAAAAAACTCTTAAAAACTATTCTTTACATTTGCAAAAAAAAAAAAGGGAAAAAAAAAACCCCTGATGATGGCCTTTTAAAGCTCCGAAAGCGCTCGGGAAAATTTCAGTAAATTCACCTACCCAGTCTAACCAAGAATCAAAGCACTTGTCAGGAAACTTGAAAGGATATATAAAACATATATTAAAAGATATAAGATTATATAGACAACATGTGTCTTTATTAAATCAAACCTGCTTAAATGAAAGACTGCAGCCCAACCAAACACACACACAAACACACACACACACAAACACGCACACACACACACGCACACACACACATTTATATAGTAAATGTCTCAACCTATCAACATTTTAATTAGTAACATGATATCGTAGATCTTTTCGTTAACTGGTGCTTTTGTCATTAGATTTTTCGTCATTCTTTACTCTTCAACTTCCTCCAAAACATTTAAAACACGTCACCTTAAATTTTATCCCTTTCTATTTGGCAAAAGAAAAAAAAACACATAAAAATGGGAAAGCATTTAAAAAAAAAAAAAAAAAAAGCTAAAGAGAAGAAAAAGATAATAATCAAAAATGTCGGTGCAGCTGTGACAGCTATCGGCACTCTCCTGTGTCGGGAAGATGACGACGAAGAGGGAAAATGGCGACAAGCAGACGACAGAAGATGATCGTGAGTGAAAAAAAGAAGACAAATGCGTTCGTTTGTTTGCCAAAGGCAGCGTTCTGTTGTATAGCGCAATTATATAACCAGTCTCCTTTCCTTACATTTTTTTTCAGAAGGGAAGGGACTTCCTCCTGAATTGATTTATTATTAAGAAGATTAGGATGTTGTTTAGTTGTGGCTTTAATAATGGAGGAGGAAATAATAATAATAATAATAATAATAATAATAATAATAATAATAATAATAATAACAACACCATAAGAACCAATTATATCAAAGCGAGAATAGACAAAACTCAACAAAATAGCAAATGTAGACTATGCGATGACAGAGACGAAACGATCAATAACATAAGCGAATGCAGCAAATTAGCACACAGGGAGTATAAGACAAGACACGACTGGGTGGGCAAGGTGATCCACTGGGAAATGTGCAAGAAATTTAAGTTTGACCACACTAACAAATTGTATATGCACAACCCAGCACCTGTCCTAGAAAATGACACACATAAACTCCTATGAGACTTTGACATACACACGGATCACCTAATCTCGGCCAGAAGACCAGACTTTATAATAATTAACAAAAAAAAAAAAAAAAAAAAGAGAATTTGCAAAATATTCCACTTTGTTGTCCCAGCTGACCACAGAATAAAACTGAAAGAATGGGAAAAGAAGGATAAGTACCCCGACCTTGCTAGAGAATTGAAAAAGCTGAGGAACATGAAAGTGACGATTGTACCAATTGTGATTGGTGCTTTTGGCACAATAACTAAAGGATTATTAAAAGGACTGGAGGACTTGGAAGTTGGCGGACGGGTAGAGACTATCCAAAAGACAGCATTGCTGAGAACGGCCAGAATACCGAAAAGACTCCCGGAGATTTGAGAAGACTTGCTATCACTCAAACTCCTATGAAAAACCATCAGCTAATACGGATGTGAAAAACCCTAAAAGAGTAAATAATAATAATAATATCCCGGCCAGAAGACCAGACCTCATAATAATCAACAAAAGAAAGAGAATCTGCAAAATTGTTGACTTTGCTGTCCCGGCGGACCACAGAAAAAATCTGAAGGAAAGTGAAAAGAAGGATAAGTACCTCGACCTTGCTAGAGAATTGAAAAAACTGTGGAACATGAAAGTAACGATTGTGCCAATTGTGATTGGTGAGTTAGGCACAGTAACCAAAGGATTATTAAAAGGCATGGAGGACTTGGAAGTTAGCGGGCGGGTAGAGACTATCCAAACGACAGCATTGCTGAGGACGGCATATCAACCATTGTAGATTATTTAATGCCGAATCCTTTTTATACATATATATTAAACATATATGATTTGACTTGGTTGGGTTTTATGGCATATCAACCATTGTAGGTTATTTAATGCCAAATCCTCTTTATACATATATATTAAATATATATGATTTGACTTGGTTGTGTTTTATGGCATATCAACCGTTGTAGGTTATTTAATGCCAAATCCTCTTTATACATATATATTAAATATATAGGATGTGGTTTGGTTGTGTTTTATGGCATATTGACCTTTGTATGTTATTTAATGCCAAATCCTCTTTATACATATATATTAAATATAGATGATTTAGTCTGGTTTGATTTTATTGCATATCAACCATTGTAGGTTATTTAATGTCAAATCCACTTTATACATATATATTAAATATGTATGATTTGGTTTGGTTGGGTTTTATGGCATATCAACCATTGTAAGTTATTTAATGCCAAATCCTCTTTATACATATATATTAAATATATATGATTTGATTTGGTTGGGTTTTATGGCATATCAACCATTGTAGGTTATTTAATGCTAAATCCTCTTTATACATATATATTAAATATATATGATTTGATTTGGTTGGGTTATATGGCATATCAACCCTTGTAGGTTATTTAATGCCAAATCCTCTTTATGCATCAATATTAAATATATATGATTTGTAAACATAATCAATTAATTCAAATGGTTCCAAGTATTACTATGTATTGCTAACAATTCAATTGAACATCTGGTTTTTACTTGCATGCAATTAAATGATCAAACAGTTCTATTTCTAAAAATTCAATTTAGCATAAATCATTTTATTTCACAGCCCAAACCGAATGGGCTTCAGAATTTGAGTTCGGCTCGCCGTGAATATCTCCTATAACAATAACCATTACACCACTAGTGTCACTTTCTCGCAGAACATTAGTGGTTACAATTTAACACAAAACTAAAGGGAATAAGGAGTTTCATGCCTTTTCTTAAGGGTACTTCTCCTAAAGTGAATGTAACAGAACGACTAGAGTTCGAACTCGCTCACTCAGATGTCAGTGTCCAGTACGTTAGCTACAACACCACGTGGACCCCCCCCCGCACAAACACACACTTTTTTTTCAATTGCTTTAGCGTCAATACATTTATGGTGAAATATCGCCTCGACCGTTCCAACAGATTACCCCTCCACCACCAAGATATTCCTCACGAGATATCTCGTCAGCTTTTTGAATGTAAAGATGATTTTTGCGAGATATCTCGCCAGTCAATTTCAGAAATGTGTAGCGATGAAACAACCAGACCTTTTTTTTTACGAGTTTTGTTAATGAAGCCCGTTTGGAGCCTAAATTTTAATTCAATTTAACACTTATAGCCGCTCGTAACTCAAACGGACATATCCATCTTCGTTTTCCTTTCGACAAAAAGTTCCGTCTATTAGTTTAAAAACGATAACGCCTTGACAAAAGAGTATTTGTACGGATTCCCCCAAAGATAAGATTTCTCAAAAGACAGTTTCTTTGATCAAACACACACACACACACACACACACACACACACACACACACACACACATACATGTATATATATATACCGTCATATGTAAATGACACCGTAAGAACTTAAAAGGATGCAGTGTATCTGTCCTTGTTTTGTTTTTTTTTTTTTCTCACTTTTGACAGTTCGTATTTTGTGCAATATTTGGCCTTAAAACCGGAAGTACTTGCCTTAGGGACATGTTTTTATCTGTGACGAAAAATACCGCCAATTTGAAAGTAGCGAGAAATTGCATCTTTTCATCGAATCTGTTTTATTTTATTATTTTATTTATTTTTTATTTTTTTGATGGTCAGACTTCAAATACTTTTCTTTTACCCTCAGTAAAATATCCTAAGGCGTTTGCCCTATAGTCGACAGAAGAGTGTATTTGTTACAGAAAAGACATTGTATGTCCCTATACATAACGTCTTTAGTTGTATAGTCTGTAGCATCTATCTATCTATCTATCTATCTCAGTTAATTCCTATTTATTCATCTTTCTTTCTTTCTTTCTCCTCACCCTCTCTCCCTATTTATCTATCAATTTATCTATCTCAATTTATTCCTATCTATTGATCTTTTTTTCTCTCTTTTTTCTCTCTCCCTCCCCCTCTATCTATCTATCTATCTATCTCACTTTCATTCCAATCAATTAATTTTTCTTTCTCTCTTTCTCTTTCTCCTTCTTTCTCAATCTTATTCTGTTCACATCTATCTATCTATCTATCTATCTCAGTTTATTCCTATTTATTCATCTTTCTTTCTCTCTCTCTCTCTCTCTCTCTCTATCTCTGTCTCTCTGTGTGTGTCTCTCTCTGTCTCTCTCTCTCTCTTCATCCATCCATTATATTAGTCTTATCTATCTATCTATCTATCTCAGTTTATTCCAATTTTTTTTTTCATCATACAACGTGTGAAAGCACGTGCGATACCCTAGCCTCATCAGCCGCCAACCAGGGTGATAACACAGTTTCGGTAGCTCAAGGCGGTACTGCCACTCCTGGCGCTGCCGAGCAGCTTTTGCCACCGGATAGGGTATTTATATCTATGTATACACAAGATCAACTAAAAGCGGACATTACATTAGACGTTCGTTCATTTTCATTTTGGTGCAGTTTGTGATTTAAAAAAGCGTTTACTTACGGCCGTTAGATGTCATAGCAACCGTTTCTTGATTTTGCGTAATTACACGAGAATGGTGGTTACACGTGTATAACATTCGTGTTGAAATCCTTTCTATATCCGTTATCTATTCGATTCGTTTTCTTTCATTTATGCGTTACTGCCCAAAAGCACTCGAGACAAACGTTATATATAATTCCGCTAAAAGATTTTATTTGTTGATCAATGGGCCCTCAAGATGGGTGGTGAGTAAAAAGAAAGCTCCTGGTCTAAGTTAGTCCAGGTAGCTATCTTGGCTTGCAAAAAATGTCTCCAGGACGCTGATGGTCAGCAATGGGCTCGTGAATACTGTGGGGGTAAACCTGACTCATAGGCCCATCAATCGATTTACATTCTCCGGCAGGAGAATTACGTTCTTCGCACCAGCGCGCCTTGTGGATTCGTGTTCCTCGCAAGCTGTTGAATTTTCTGCCGCAATCACACGTTGTAGCCGGGTACATATCCAGATCGTTATTCATCTTTCTTTCTTTCTCTCTCTATCTCTCTCTGTCTCTCTGTGTGCGTCTCTCTCTGTCTCTCTCTCTCTCTCTCTTCATCCATCCATTTTATATTAGTCTTATCTATCTATCTATCTATCTCAGTTTATTCCTATTTATTCATCTTTCTTTCTTTCTCTCTCTGTCTATCTCTCTCTCTCTCTCTCTGTGTCTCTCTCTCTGTTTCTCTCTCTCTTCATCCATCCATCTTATATTAGTCTTATCTATCTATCTATCTATCTATCTATCTCAGTTTATTCCTATCTATTCATCTTTTTTTCTCTGTTCCTCTCTCTGTCTGTCTGTCTCTCTCTCTTTCATTCTGTCTCTCTCTTTATCTATCTCTCTATCTCTCTAGCTAGCTAGCTAGCTCACTTTATTCCAATCTATTCATCTTTCTTTCTCTCTTTCTTTTTTTTTTCTCACTCTCTCTCCCTCCCCACTTTCTCCTCTCTCTTTATCTATCTTTTTATCTATCTCACTTTATTCCTATCTATTTACCTTTCTTTCTCTCTTTCTTTTCTCTCTCTCTCTCTCTCTCTCTCTATCTCTCTCTCTTTATCTTTTTATCTATCTATCTCACTTTATTCCTGTCTAATTATCTTTCTTTCTCTCTTTCTTTTTTCTCTCTTTCTTCCTCCCGCTCTCTCTCTCTCTCTCTCTCTCTCTTTCTCTCTCTCTCTTTTATTTTGTTTCTATACTTCTATCTATAACAATCTTTGGTAAACAATTATAGAGACTATTCAAGAAACTTTTCTTAATACAAATAATTTGAAGTTATATGGCATCAAGTATTCTTATCAAACACAAATAATTCTCTAAAAGATCTACTTGACCCATGGACCAGAAAGAGTGAACCTGGAAGTAATAGCAATGAAGGAGTACGTCCATTCCTTTCCAGATCTACGACCGAGTTTTCATTCTCCTAGCCTGATTGCTATATCGTGGTTAAAGAACCCAGTCTGCTCGACTCTTTACTCGTAGCTAGAGGTAGAATAGTTGGATTCATGGCTTTTACAAAGGTTTTAGCGCTTGGTGAAATGGAAACAAACTCGGCTAGGAACTGAACTCGGATAGCCAAGTCCACTTTTTACTAGGATAAAACGCAACATTATGAGTCTTTTATTTGGGCTTGAAAGTCGATCACAGGGATTGACGCCGGCAACCATATCTCATCGCTCTTCTCCCTACATCTTTTCCCTCCTCCTCCTCCTCCTCCTCCTCCTCCTCTTTTCTTCTTCTTCTTCTTCTTCTTCTTTTTACTCTTCTTTTTTCTTCTCTTCTTTCATTTCTTCTTCTTCTTCTTCTTTTTACTCTTCTTTTTTCTTCTCTTCTTTCATTTCTTCTTCTTCTTCTTCTTCTTCTTCTTCTTCTTCTTCTTACCCTTCTTTTTTCTTCTCTTCTTTCATTTCTTCTTCTTCTTCTTCTTGATTATTAAGACGAGAGCGATTTGTCGATGGCAAATGCGTACACGTTTTTAATATGATTGCCGGCTAAGGAGTTAATCCTTTGATCGGATTAAAAATGAAAGCGGATCAACTACAATTTGTAAACAAATTCTGCATCATTATTAATTTTTTTTATTTTTTAAAAATTTTATTTTTTAAATCTTTTTTAAATTCCTTTTTTTTTTTTTTATATATATCGTAATATCCAGGTTGTTTTAACAATCTACGACCATTAACCCTTTTCAGATTGAATTTATCTTTTAAAACGCACCATTTTAAAGAATGGATTTATAACGTCTCAGCGCGATAGATGGAATGCGACAAAAGGTCTGTATTTTTCTCTTTTTAAGCGGAGGTTCACGTATCCGCGAAAACATTGCCGAGGGCCATGCCAAATGCCCAAAACATCAGCTTGATTCCGTCGGTATCCCCTCTCTTGTTGGGCGCCTCTAGCATCAAGTGGCAAAACCGACCTCAGTATCTTTAAGATGAAGGAGCAGGTACTGCCTGGAGGGACAGTTCTCACACCGCTAGCCAAACTTACCATTTTTAAAACTGTAACATTGCAGCAAATAGATAAGATATAAAGAAAGCCGGAAGCAAGTCTAGTTTTCAAAGTTCAACATCTCTTCCAGTAGGCTAGGTGCAACAAAATGTTTGATCTAGTGCCCCGAAATGCAAAAAAAAAAAGTTAAACAGTCTTACCGAGGTCACCAGACTCGATCGACCATCTATTTAGTCGGTTCATATCTATCTATCTATCTATGTTCATATTAATCAATCTAATTTTGTTCATATCTATCTATCTATCTATCTATCTATCTATCTATCTATCTCATTCTCTTCATATCTATCTATCTGTATACCACATTCTATTGATATATATCTATTTATAAACAATTATTGCTTCAAGTAATTATTCTTAATACAAAAAATTTATATACAGTTGTGTGGTTTCAAGTATTCCTATCTAACACTAATAATTATATAGTAACAAGTAACTATTTCTATTCAATAATAGTCATTTGTTTGGCGCAGTTAAATGGTCTCAAGTAACTAATTATAATCCTCAGTAAACAATTATAGCTTCATGTAGCTATTCTTAATAAAAATAATTTACTGTTTTATGTCATCAATAATCCAATTTAATACAAAAGATTTGTACACAGTTATAACGTTTAAAATAATTATTTCTATTTAAATATAATCATTTGTTTGCACACAGTTAAATGGTTTCAAATAACTAATAATAGTATTCCTTAGTAAACAATTATAGCTTCAAGTAGCTATTCTTAATACAAATAATTGGCACACAGTTATATGCTTTCAAGTAACTGTGTGATTTCCCGACATTTCGAATAGCCTTAAAACAAGTTTTTATCCGAGACTAAAATAATTTTTGCTATAAACCAATTCCAAACAATTTACATTTACGGATAAAAAAATTCTTTAATTTTTTTTTTCTTTTTTCAAAAAATTCCTCTAATTAATTGAATAGCCATCGTATTAACACAAAACAACTTGATTTAACATATCAAGTTGAATTTTTTGAACATTAATTTTTTTCGAGAAATGGTGACATATTTAAACATTCGGAAACACTGCTTAATACCGAGATAAACACAGGTTCTATGAATAAATTAATATACACAAAACCTTATCGGCTGGGCTGAGAATAGATTGACTATATCCTGTGTAGAGGGGTAAGGTATCCCCCCACAGCAAGAATATGACACTAAACTGCACCTGATGATGAGACTCCTGTTCTGGAGGGGTGAAAAGTGAGGAGAACCCCTCCATTGCCATTACTCTCATTCCAACTTTTTTTTTCACTAATGAATAAAACAAAGATTTTTTTTAAAAATCAAACAAATATTTATAAGACATTCTTCGATAAATTTTATATGTCTTGAACAGGACTGATTGAAAGGTCAATTTTCTTTACTATTCCAAGACAATGGACCCCCACATATGGCTGGGCAAAAGCAGGACGACCAACACGAACATACATGTAGCAGCTATGTGAGGATACGGGATGTAGCCCTGAAGACCTGCCAGAGGCGATGAACGATAGGGAAAAGTGGCGAGAGAGGGCCAGGGATATCCGCGCTAGAGGCACGACAAGGTGATGATGATTCCAAGACAAAATCAGACAGTGTATATTCTTAATTGAGAAGCTATTCAGTGTCATTACTCTCAGCGCAACACCTCCTTTTTTACTGAAGAATTTTTTTTTGTTATTTGAAATCGAAAAATTTTCAGATGTCATTTTTTGATAAACTTAAAGAACGAAAGTTGCCATCTATTTTAAGTGTCTTGGAGAAGTCTGATTGTGATGCAATTTCGTTCACAATTCCCAAACAAAATCAGAGATTGCAGATTGGTTGGGTTTTATGGCATATCAACCATTGTAGGTTATTCAATGCCAAATCCTCTTTATACATATATATTAAATATATATGATTTGGTTTGGTTGTGTTTTATGGCATATCAACCATTGTAGGTTATTTAATGCCAAACCCTCTTTATACATATATATTAAATATATATGATTTGGTTTGGTTGGGTTTTATGGCATATCAACCATTGTAGCTTATTTAATGTCAAATCCTCTTTATACATATATATTAAATATATATGATTTGGTTTGGTTGGGTTTTATGGCATATCAACCATTGTAGCTTATTTAATGTTATATTCTCTTTATACATATATATTAAATATATATGATTTGATTTGGTTGGGTTATATGGCATATCAACCATTGTAGGTTATTTAATGCCATATCCTCTTTATACATATATATTAAATATATATGATTTGGTTTGGTTGGGTTTTATGGCATATCAACCATTGTAGCTTATTTAATGTTATATCCTCTTTATACATATATCTTAAATATATATGATTTGGTTTGGTTGGGTTTTATGGCATATCAACCATTGTAGGTTATTTAATGTTATATTCTCTTTATACATATATATTAAATATATATGATTTGGTTTGGTTGGGTTTTATGGCATATCAACCATTGTAGGTTATTTAATGTTATATCCTCTTTATACATATATATTAAATATATATGATTTGGTTTGGTTGGGTTTTATGGCATATCAACCATTGTAGGTTATTTAATGTTATATCCTCTTTATACATATATATTAAATATATATGATTTGGTTTGGTTGGGTTTTATGGCTTATCAACCACTGTAGGTTATTTAATGCCATATCCTCTTTATACATATATATTAAATATATATGATTTGGTTGGGTTGGGTTTTATGGCATATCAACCATTGTAGGTTATTTAATGTTATATCCTCTTTATACATATATATTAAATATATATATGTGATTTGTAAACACATTTTGTCGGTAACATTCTTAAATGAGCCTGAGCTCTTTTTTGCACAGTTAAATGGTTTCAAATATTGATATATAACAGTCACAATTTAACATCAGTCATTTGTTTGCACACAGTTTGTTCTATTTGACCCATAGATAGGACCCCGTTGGATGGTATGACAGCGGGTCAGGGTGGACGTGGGAGTCATGGAAATGAAGGAGTACTCCACATTCCCCAAATCTCCAAGACTGGAGTCTCACTAATAGGGTCTTTAAAGTTACACCTAAGACACCCCTTTGTGGTGGTGTGGGTCTTATTCCTCTGCAGAGATGCTGTCGGTGTATTCTACAGCCCCAGCCGACTGAGCTCTATATATAAGTGGAGACATATTTTAAAATCGAGAAGGTTAAGATCAGGCAAAATTTGAATATCTTTCTATCTGTGATTAATGGTCGTATAAAAAAACAATAAACTCTTACGGAATAACAACACAAAAAATAAAAATATGAGCCTATAATGAATGCAACTTCCTAACCTCTTGGTATGAAATAACCCAATACAGTTTGGCATGCCGTTACACTCAATCCATCAACAAATCAATAAGCAGCCAACTAGTTTTATGGGGTTCTTCATTCTTTTTTTTTTAATTAGAAATATCAGACTGATTCTATTTAGGCAATTTGTATCCTGTATATATACATATTTACCCAACCCCTCCACTCGGGCAGGATATGACACAAGGTCAATTTCTAAGCGGAGTTTAACTGGTTTGAATTCAGAGTTTTCCTTCTCCAAGACAAGTTGCCTCACCGAGGCTGAAGAACCCTGCCTGCCTGACTATTTACCCATAGCTGGAGGGAGAATAATTGGATTTATACCTTTCCCAAGGGTATTAATGCTATGTGAAATGCAATCAGTCTCGTCCAGGATTTGAACTCATGTCGCCGTGTACATTTCCTACGACGATAACTATTTCACCACGAGCACCTCCAATCCTGTGTATATATTATTAACTGTGATAAATTGAATTGTTAGTGTTACGTAGCGATGCGCGAAACCGTTTGACAGTGTGCAAATAAAACTATTGGTGCTAGCTTACAAAGATCGATCCCTACCGGGGGTGGGAGCACTGTTCGTATAGTCAGCCACTGGATCCAGTTTCATATTTCACACCAGTGTTCTTAGAAACGGATTTTTGTATCCAGAACATTTTTTTGGTATGCTGATTTTCCAAGCGGGCTTGTGATCTCTACTATTTGATCCGCTGCCTTACCGAGTAAACGGATATCCATAATTGCATTCCTGAATGAATGTATGTATGCGTGTGTGTGAGTGAGTGCGAATGTGTGTGTACACACTGATCTACAAATAGCTAGTCTGAAAGCTACCTTACCCGGGGTACTATAAATGGATTAGGCAACGTGGAAATGTCTTACCTGGGTATATTGAAAGCCGTTTCGTCGATTTGGTTTCCCTCAAATTGGCAGAGACAAACGCCGAATATGGTTCTCTAGTTTGTGCATACCCGCTATCAGTTATCTTCGAGGTAAAAATGTACTTTCTCCAGCTTCGGGCAATCAATCTAAAGTGACATATGTGTTCGTCATCTGTTCCGAAAAAGTATCGACTTATCCCCATCCGATATACACCCTCGTGTGAGGCGTCGGTTTAAAAAGAATGGTTGTCACTCGGTGTTTGTTACGATTTTACAGTAAATGTTCTCAGTCCTATTAAAAATTTTAATATATATTAATATACCCCCAGTCGACTGGGGTTGTAGAATACACCGACTGCAGAGGGGTAAGACTCTCTCTCTCTCTCTCTATATATATATATATATATATATATATATATATATTGACCATGTGTTGCATTGTGCTTGTTAAGGGTCAATTTTTTTGGCAGGGTTTAACAGGCTTGAATCCAGAGTTTTCGTTCTCAAATGTTTTCTGCAAAAAGTCCTGCAGCAATTTTATCAACATTTTGGAATGTGATCATCAAAATTTCCTTAAGAAAAAGGCAATCTTCAGAATTTGGACGCTCATATGTTTTTTTTTTTTTTTTTAGATGAGTAATTAAATTCAAATCTTTCGAACAGATGTAGGATTTTGAAAAACTCTCCAGACTGAATTTGTATTTACCAAAACAGAAATGAGCAATGAACGAAACGTTGATTTTTATCAAAATACGTGCTGTGTTGAAAGTCTCGAGACTGAAGCTGTATTTACCAAGACATAAATGAACGCTCAATTAAACGTTAATTTTCTTTAAACAGACAAATCGGCAAAATTATCCAATCAAGTTTTCGAAACGCATCTTTTGAAACGGTATGAAGTTCACTCCTGAGGTGAATTTTCAATTTAGGAAAAAAAAAAATTTAATAAATGAATAAATAAATAAAAAGGTCACACCGAGCTAAATGTGGTGGGTAGAGCACTC
>OY757945.1:11066952-11091952 GCA_963585895.1 Sepioteuthis lessoniana | reverse complement strand
TTTCCAGACATTTTTCATATGGGCACTTTTATTGATAGTACACCCATGAAACACTAGTCCCCTTTGAAGTAATCTCCTCCAGCTGCAATGCACTTGTTGTACCGTTACAACAACTTCTGAAAGGCCCCATGGAAGCCCTCTTGTGTGAGTGTGTCAATGACCTTCGTCACAGCCTCTTTCATCTCCTTAATTGTCTCCTAACCACAGCCTCTGAGCTTAGGGAATAACCAAAAGTCACAGGGAGCAAGGTCTGGGCTATAGGGAGGCTGAGGAACTGTCTTGATATTCATCTTGATCAAATACTCTGCGACAAGGATGGAGTTGTGGACTGGTGCATTGTCCTGCTGGAAATGCCACTGACCCGATTTGAAGAGTGCTGGCCTCTTCTGACGGATTTCTTCCTGAACTCTCTTAAAACCTCAACATAGTAACCCTAACCCTAACCCTTTGGCCAATCAACTCTGATATATTGACTTCCTTACTTGTCCCACACCTCTCATCATCTCTCACAAATTCTCTGCCTTCCTTGAATCTCTTATGCCACTCAAAAACTAATGCTCAATTCATGCAAGATGCTCCAAAAGAAGTCTGAAGCATTCCATAGGTTTCTGTGGCATTTTTTCCAAGTTTAAAACGGAACTTTATTGAATATCGTTCTTCTAAAGTGTCAGATTGCATTTTTGAAATTCACCAGCTGTGATAATCAGGCTTTAGTAGGATGTATTCCAATTGCCTTTGTAGCTGTTCATTTGAACCTGAAATCATAAAAATTAGTCAGTCACCTCATAAGATGAATAGCAATAACATACTGAATCTAAAACAATTTTAAATGCCCATACGAAAAAAGTCAGGAAACTTATCGAATGCACCTCGTATTTAGATAGCTTTTCGTTTAAATGTCTTGAAAAACTTTTTACCTTAAAAATATAATTTATTCAAAAACTACTATTCATTAAAAAAGTATTAATTTAAAAGATTATAACATAATGATATTTATTTAAAAACTATTATTTCTTTTAATAATATAAAATTTATTTAAAAAATTTTTTTTAAATGAAAATAGTTTAAATATAATCTCAATTTTGTCCCTTACTTTTGGACGATCCTATTTTGAAAATAAATAAATAATTGTTATAATTCTTTTTCTATCCTTTGCAAATGATTCAAATTTTAGTATGTTATCATGGATGATAACGACTACCAGTTGTCAAAATTTCAGCTTTTCACAGTTGTTATCTCTAACAAATATTAGGTTTTCAAATTTTGTCCCTTAGTTTTGGACGCTACTACATATATATATATATATATATATATATATATATATATATATATATATATATATCGTTTATCTGAAAAAGTGTTTTCATTTGGTCTCTAAAAATACTATAGTACCCTCTGTAAGACATTAAACTGTATCCGGTGGTGAGGCTCCACGCCAGGAGCGTTGGGGAGTGTGCAGTATGTTTTCATCGCTATTACTTCCCAATCCCTAGTGTCGTAACAGTTAGGATATTATTGCATAGCCAACAAGGTTTGTTTGAAAATCATCAATACTTTATAGGAATACTACTATTTAAGCTGTGTACAAACAAATGATTAATATTCAATAAAATTATTAGCGTTAGATAGAAATACTTGAAACCATTTACACTGTGTACAAACAAAGGATTAATATTCAATAGAATTATTAGTGTTAGATAGAAATACTTGAAACCATTTACACTGTGTACAAACAAAGGATTAATATTCAATAGAATACTTGACACCATTTAAGCTGTGTATAAACATTATCATCATCATCAAGTCGTGCCATCAGCACGGATATTTCTGACCCTCTCTCGCCCCCCCCTATTGTCCATTGCCTCTGGCAGGTCTCCCGAGCTACATCCAGTATCGGCACAGAGCTGCTGTATGCATGTTCGAGCTAGACGTCCTGCCTTTGCTCGTCCCTGTGAAGGGGTCCAAAGGAGTACATCTCTTATGAGCTCGTCCCTACTTCTCCAGCATGTCTGGTTCGTCTAACTTTGATAGTTTTCGTGACGGGTGGTAGGTGGCCATACAGTTGCTGTTTTGTGGGGTGCTGTCTCTAGGACTTGTTTAATATTGCTCGCAGCATTCTCGTGTAATTGCCGTCAAGCTTCTTCTCCATACGTTTTGTTAGTGTCTACGTGGTGCATCTATATCGCAGTATTGATATTACCGCTTCTTGGAAGAAATTGCGCTTCATTTTATCGGTCAGGTCTGACTTCCATACGACCGATAGCCAATCGATAGCTGTCTATGCCTTTGCAAGTCGTGTGTCGATGTCTGTCTCGGTTGATAAGACACTGCTCCCTAGGTAAGTGAACTTGTCAACCAGTTTCAGTGCGCTACCGTTTAGTGTGGAGATGTCACCTGTTTAATTGAGGCACATATATTCCGTCTTGTGTGCGTTGACATGGAGGCCGATGCTTGCAGCGGCTCGTTCCAGACAATGTAGCAGGGTTTCGGCTTGTGCGAGTGCATTTACCAGAAGTGTTATATCAGGGACGAACTCATAAGTGATGTACTCTTATGGACCTCCATACATGGCCGAGCAAAGGCAGGACGACCAGCACGAACATACATTCAGCAACCATTTGATAATAAATCCTAAGTATTTGATAGGAATACTTGAAACCATACAGATGTATACAAACAAATGATTTAAACAAAAAACCCACGGGAAAAGTTATTACAATTTAGCATTTACAAATTAATTAAATAAAATAATCCATTTCGAGTTGCTATGCCATTAAAAGATGAGCCGAATCAAACTTTCTTCTTCTTTTTCTTCTTCTTCTTTGTCGTCGTCTTCTTCTTCTTCTTCGTCATCGTCTTCTTCTTTATAGTCAAACGTTTATAAATGAATCTGTTGTATCGTGGTAAGGGAGAGTTACACCGTGAAATAAAGAGTTAATTATCGATTAACTCAAGTGGTACAGTCCAACAAATATTATAAGTCTCGCGCCGTGGGTGTTACGTCCGAAGTCAGTCTAACTACTGACTGAGATCTTGCAGAGCTCTCTTGCTTAAGAAACACTATGTCTTTTATACCTCCTGCGATACCGGAAGTTACGTATTACGAGCCACTATAGAATAGAAACAAATTTAAGCATTAAATAACCCATTAGGAGTTAGTATGCCTTCAAAAAGATAAACCCAATCAGACCTTTTCTTCTTCTTCTTCTTCTTCTTCTTCTTCTTCTTCTTCTTCTTCTTCTTCTTCGTCGTCGTCGTCGTCTTCTTCTTCTCCTTCTTCTTCGTTATAATCAAACTTTTACAAAGGAATCAAATTTATGCATTGAATAACCCATTAGGAGTTAGTATGCCTTCAAAAAGATAAACCCAATCAGACCTTTTTTTCAGTTCTTCTTCTTCTTCTTCTTCTTCTTCGTTATAATCAAACTTTTACAAAGGAATCAAATTTATGCATTAAATAACCCATTAGGAGTTAGTATGCCTTCAAAAAGATAAACCCAATCAGACCTTTTTTTCAGTTCTTCTTCTTCTTCTTCTTCTTCTTCTTCTTCTTCTTCTTCTTCGTCGTCGTCGTCGTCGTCTTCTTCTTCTCCTTCTTCTTCGTTATAATCAAACTTTTACAAAGGAATCAAATTTATGCATTGAATAACCCATTAGGAGTTAGTATGCCTTCAAAAAGATAAACCCAATCAGACCTTTTTTTCAGTTCTTCTTCTTCTTCTTCTTCTTCTTCTTCTTCTTCTTCTTCTTTTTCGTCGTCGTCGTCGTCTTCTTCTTCTCCTTCTTCTTCGTTATAATCAAACTTTTACAAAGGAATCAAATTTATGCATTGAATAACCCATAATTGTTTGAGATGACGCTAAACAAATAAACCAAACCAAATAAAAAAACACGACACTATTTTTCGATAATCTAATATTTTAATGGCGGGCTAAAAAAAGAAAAACAGGAGAAAAAAAGAAGAGAAATGATTTTTAAAATAAAGGTGGAAAATAATATAAAAAAACGCTTGAAAACTAACTTTTAAAAAAAGAGAAAAAATTTACAATCAAACTAAAAACGAAAACTATTTTAAACAAACAAGTAAATAAACAAACAAAAACCATATCAAACACAAGGGAACTGATTTGAATTCTTCAAGCTTTCATTTAATTGGTCCGCTTCTATATACATTTTTCTCTCCTTCATTCTCCAGAGAGTTCACTTATATTTTCTGTTTGCCCAACGCTCCTTTTAAAGTGCTTTCAGTACTATATGCTTTTATTGCAGCTGTCGACCAAATTCTGCCGGGAGTTAAGTTTTCGGTGTAAGAAAATGCTACTGCAACACTGTTTTGTCTCTCAACTTTCCCAAAGGCAATGAAATTTAATGGAAAGTACAAACGACATTCGAAAATATCTATTGCTTAACAAAATCACATCATTCCACCAGGCACAAAAGCAAGGCTTTAAAGATATCTCAATAAACAAACAATTACCATATCTAAGTAATAATACGTTCTTCTCCTCGTCTCTCTGTGTCTCTGTCTGTCTCTATTTGTCTCTCTCTCTCTCTCTCTCTCTCACTTCACACACACACACACACACACACGCATCAATAGGCTATCGGTCATATGGAAGTCAGACCAATCCGATAAAATAAAACGCAATTTTTTTTTCCAAGCTACAATTGTGTCCATACTACTGTGCCCGTGGTGTAATGGGTATCGTCGTAGATAATGGACACAACGATAAGAGTTCAAATCCTGGACGAGGATGATTGCATTTCACATCGCACTAATACCTTTTGGAAAGGTATGAATCAAATTGTTCTCCCTCCAGCTATGGGTAAATAGTCGGGCAGACTGATTTCTTTAACCTTGGTTAGGCAACCAGCCTGGGAGAAGGAAAACTCCGAATTCAAACCTGTTAAACTCCGCATAAAAGATTGACCTTTGGTCACATCTTGCCAGTGCCGAGGGGTTGGTAAATACTTACTACTGTATGGAAGCACCACTTGGACGCTGACCAAGCGTATTGAGAAAAAGCTTGATGGCAATTACACAAGGATGCTACGAACTATCTTGAACAAATCTTGGAAGCAACATCCTACAAAGCATCAGCTGTACGGCCACCTACTACCCATCTCGAAGACCATCCAAATTAGACGAATAAGACATGCGGGACACTGCTGGAGGAGTAAGGATGAACTCATAAGCCATGTCGTCCTATGGACCCTTTCACATAGACGAGCAAGTGTAGGACGACAAGCTCGAACTTATCTACATCAGCTCTGTACGGACACAGGATGTTGTCTAGAAGACCTGCTTGAATCGATGGATGATACAGACGGATGGTGAGAGTGAGAGAATTAAGGAAATCCGTGGTGGTAGCACTACATGGTGGTGGTGGTGGTGGTGGTGGTGGAGGTAATATATATATATATATATATATATATATATATATATATATATATATATATATATATATATCCAAGTCGATAACCCACACACACCAAATGAATGGCCTAGATATGACGCTAAACTGAATCTGATAATGAAGTTTCAGTCTTGGAGCCTTGTGTAATAGGGAGTACTTTTTCATTGCCATTACTCCCAGTTCTACTCAGACCCGGAGAGGTAGTATCTGTTAAGGTCATTTCTATGGGTCAAATAGAACTAGTGTCCTCAATAGGACACTAAACTGCATCTGATGGTGAGACTCCAGTCCAGGAGCTTTGGGAAAGGTAAAGTACCCCTTCCTTGCAATTACTGCCAGGTCAACTACGACCCCTGTCTTGTAGTACCTATTAGGTCTCATCTATGGGTCAAGTACAACTGTTTAATCATTTAACTGTGTGCAGGAATTGTGAGTGTTAGATAGCAATACTTAAAACCATTTAACTGTGTGCAAACAAATGAGTATTGTTGAATAGAATTATTAGTGTTAGATAGGAATACTTGAAACCATTTAACTTGGTGAAAATAAGGCTACTAACGTAAGAAGTATTTGAAACAATTTAACTGAATGCAAACAAGTGATTTTTATCTTGTTCAAAATGTTACAAACAAACTATATATATATATATATATATATATATATATATATATATATATATATATATATATATTGCCCAGTTGGGTGGGGCTGTAGAATACACCGACTGTACCTCTGCAGAGGGGTAAGACCCCCACCCAACAAGTGTCCTAATTATGATACTAAACAATCTGATGGTGAGGTTCCAGTGATACTGGAGCTTTGGGGAATGCGGAGCACCCCCTCATTGCCATTGCTCCCAGATCCACTCTGGCCCGGTGTGGTAGCACCTGATAGGGCCCTATCTATGGGTTAAATAAAACTAACTGCATACTTATGCTAAACTGAATTTTTTTTTAATTAGAACTGTTTGACTAAACTGAATAGCTTGAAATGGAACTGTTTTTGACGTTGAAAGTGTACTTTAAACTGATTTGTTTAATATAGAACTGTTTTTGACATTTAACTATGTGTCAACAAAATCTGTAGTTATACTAAACTGAATTAGCTGAATTAGAACTGCTTGACTAAACTGAATAGCTTGAAATAGAAATGTTTTTCACAATTAAACTGTACTTACATTTAAACTGGGATCTTATGCTAAACTGAATTCTTTGAAATAGAACTGATTATTTGCATAAAAATGAATTTGGCGTTAAATAACCTACAAGGGTTGATATGCCATAAATCCAACCAACCAACCAACTTAAACACTATTATTAATATAAAATTCATCTTGTTTAGTTAAAAAAAAAAGAAGGTTTTATTTGATTTCCATTTAAGATTGAAATTACGTCTTTATTTAATTTCTTAATATTTGTATATATATATATATATTTTAATTCAAAATATTGCCATGCTAATTACTGTTAAAATCATTAACATCATTGTGACAATTATTAATTGTTAATGATTATATAACTAATAATAAACGGTAACTGGTCCGGGAGACCAGGATTCAATCCCGGATCGAGTCATACCAAAGACTTAAAAATGGTACTTGATGCCGCCTTGCTTAACACTCAGCACTATAAGGTAAAGATCAAGGGTAAAGAGGAGGAATCCAGAGAATGGAGTAGCACCCTCCCTTACACCTTGGTGTAGTAGCTATTGAAGAGGGAGCTTTCGGGTTACCCGCGACTAAAGGGAGACAACTTTTACTTTACTTACTTATTAGTATAATGGTTAGAGTGTTCGCTAATGGTCCGGGAGACTCGGGTTCAATATTAGGTCTAGTCATACCAAAGACTCAGAAATGTTACTTAATGCCGCCTTGCTTATCACTCAGCATTATACGGATCAAGGATAAAGTGGAGCAATCTAAGGAATAGAGTAGCACCCTCCCCTACACCTCGGTGTAGTAGCTATTGAAAGGGGAGCCTTTGGGTCGCCCTTGGCTAAAGGGAGACAACTTTACTTATTTCAATTATCGCTAATTTAGAATAATTATTGTTTTCTTTTATTATTATATTACCAATAATATCTATAATAATACTGATACCATTAATTTTATCATAATATTTCTATCCCGATCAATTTTTCTATTTTATATATGTATATATATATATATATATATATATATATTAGAAAACTTTTTCGCGGTGAACTTGAACGGGTTCACTTGTAAAATAATACTGATGCTTGATTCAACAATCTTCCGGAGCTATTTGTGTAATACACCCCCCCATATATATATATATATATATATATATGCGTGCGTGTGTGTAGATATCTATATATATATAGAGAGAGAGAGAATAATATCTATCTATATATATATAGAATAATATATGTGTGTGTGTGTGTGTGTGTGTGTGTGTGTGTGTGTGTGTGTGTGTGTGTGTGTGAATTATATATATATAAATGTGTGTGTGTGTATATATATGTGAATTATATATATAAATGTGTGTATGTGTGTGTGTGTATATATATATATATATATGTGTGTGTGTGTGTGTGAATTATATATATATAAATGTGTGTGTGTGTGTGTGTGTGTGTGTGTGTGTGCTAGAATACCATAGATAGTGAGTCAACGAAGCGTGGTAATTATTAGTTTCTCGACTAGCAAACTAAAATGAAACGGGACAAAGAGAATGGAAGTTTGTTAAATTCAAATCAAGTCCCCTATCTTTATATCTTTTTTTTTTTTTTGACAGTTTTTATTGTTTTAATTATTTGTAGCGTTTTGTTTTAAATTTGTCTATTGGAACGTTTTCAGCATTTTGCTTTAAAATATTCAGTTGGAAAAGTCTACTAATTGAATTAGTGATTTTAACTGTCAACTCAAACTACACAACCCCTGATGATGACCAAAAGTATGCTCGAAAGCACTTGGGCAGAAGATATGGGACAATTTCTTTATTATCTAAATCTTGACACAAGAAAAATAACAAGAAGACTTGAAAAATTACTATTAAAAATAATAAACAGTGTGCCATCGTCTTTAGTAAAACTTGCCTTACTAACAACTTGCTGCCAAAATATACAGTTTATTTCCTCAAATTGAATAAATGATACATTTAAACAATTTTTGGTGGAGCATGAAGCCCCAAATCGCTGCCAAGCATCTTCAAAATGTTTTTTGTCCAGTCGGCTGGGCCTGTAGAATACACCGACTGCTTTTCTGCAGAGGGGTAACTCCCCCACACACACACACACACACACCAACGAATGTCCTGATTATGACACTAAACAATCTGATGGTGAGACTCCAGTAATGCTGGAACTTCGGGGAATGCGGAGTGCCCCTTCATTGCGATCGTTCCCAGATCCACTTTGGCCTGGGGCCCATTGATAGGATCCTATTTATGGGTCAAGCAGAACTAAACTGAGTACTTATACTAAACTGAATTGATTAAAGAAGAACTGTTTTCGTATGCTAAACTGAATTGTTTGAAGTAGAAATGTTTTTGATAGTGAAAGTGTACATACGCTAAACTGAATTGTTTGAATTAGAACTGTTTGACAAAACTGAATAGCTTGAAATAGAAATGTTTTTGATAAATAACTGTGTACTTATGCTAAACTGAATTGTTTGAAATAGAACTATATTTCTCACATGGAATGCCTTACTTTATCTGTGTTTGTGTCTGTTTCTTAATTAGAATGCCTGACTTTATCTATGCTGGCGTTTATTTCTCAATTAAGAATGCCTTACTTTTTCTGTGTGTCTATTTCTCAATTAGAATGCCTTATTTTATCAATGCTAGCGTTTATTTCTCAATTAAAAATGCCTTACTTTTTCTGTGTGTCTATTTCTCAATCAAAATGCCTTACTTTATCTACGCTAGCGTTTATTTCTCAATTAAGAATGCCTTACTTTTTCTTGTTAGGCTTATTTCTCAATTAGAATGCCTCACTTTATCTTTACTTGGGTCTGTTTCTTAATTAGAATGCCTGACTTTATCTATGCTAGCGTTTATTTCTCAATTAATAATGCCTCACTTTTTCTTGTTAGGCTTATTTCTACCTTAGAATGCCTTACTGTATATTTGCATGTCTTATTCCTCTATTAGTTTGCCTTACTTTTTAATTCTATTTTTGTATCATTAAACTGGAATGCCTAACTTTTAAAGAAAATGTCAAGCGATGCTAACTCAATAAGAACATTACGTAGAAGGAAACTCGACATTATGACCACCCCTCACTCCATTATCGGTTTGTTTATAATTACTTATATGGAAGGGAGAGTGCTATATTCTTTTTTAAGAATTGCATGATCATGACTCTCAACAGCTTCCTCAACCAGTAAGCAATGAATTAACATGAGTGTTCTAGAAGAGAAAGCGGAACGTTTAACTATAAGATCATCTAGGGTTTTGAATTCAGTTTTTTTTTCCTTTTCCAAGATCAGTTGCCTATTACCAAGTCTGAGGACTATTTGTGGCTGCTTCCCACCAGACAGGACTTGACACAAGGTCAAAAGCCCGAAGGCCGATTAAAGTGGGGATAAGAGGGAGGGAAGGTCGGGAACGAGTCGAGACTCGAACCCTGCTGGTCTGTGCTGCTCATCGGCTCACTTGGTGCAATGTGAGCCTGATGAGGCAAGCAGTTTCACGAACCCAAATGTAAGTCTGTGGATCTATACTGACTCCGATGAGTTTCCTGTGGTTAAGCAAAGAGTAATAGTTGTCTTGGGTGGATTTCGACGAGGCTAACCGATTCCATTTTCCGTGACGGTGGCCCTTCAGATTGCATACTTACAGCATACGTTTTGCTAATTGGATCTGGCTTGATAGTGAACTTGATGGCCACCGAGTGCGGTCTTTAAGCTAATAAGTAAATATTGGTCTGCACATGACTACAAAGTAAGTAGGTAGGTTGCCTTATTAACTGCACACACACACACACACACACACAGATGGTAGGTATAATATTACATATTATTTTTAACGAATATACCTCAGCACCTTCCATATTAACTATTACGTTTAAATCCTCACGTTTTCGTAAGTTATACTCTTAAAACAAATACATCAAAGAAGTAACTGTAAATGCGCATTATATTACAATGATGCAAAAGTTTCCAGCATCTTTTTATACAAACCCTTTCAATTATATAAAGTCATAGCATCATTAAAATATTTTCCTTGCCTTCTTAAAAGATTATAGCAATTTTTAGGCTATCAATAAAATCTTTTTTTTTTTTGTACAAATTCATGGCATCATTATTCAGTCATCAAAATATTTTCCTTGCCTTCTTAAAAGATTAAAGCAATTTTTAGGCTATCAATAAAATCTTCTTTTTTTTTTGGGGGGGGGACAAATTCATGGCATCATTATTCAGTCATCCAAATGTTTTTCTTTGCCTTCTTAAAAGATTATAGCAA
Organism: Sepioteuthis lessoniana; assembly: GCA_963585895.1. Lineage (NCBI taxonomy): Eukaryota > Metazoa > Mollusca > Cephalopoda > Myopsida > Loliginidae > Sepioteuthis > Sepioteuthis lessoniana. The sequence goes on along the minus strand of OY757945.1, from coordinate 11,081,106 downwards.
TTTTTAGGCTATCAATAAAATCTTCTTTTTTTGGGGGGTGGGGACAAATTCATGGCATCATTATTCAGTCATCAAAATATTTTCCTTGCCTTCTTAAAAGATTATAGCAATTTTTAGGCTATCAACAAAATCTTTTTTCGTACAAATTCATGGCATCATTATTCAGTCATCAAAATGTTTTTCTTGCCTCCTTAAAAGATTAAAACAATTTTTAGGCTTTCAATAAAATCTTTTTTTGTACAAATTCATGGCATCATTATTCAGTCATCAAAATATTTTCCTTGCCTTCTTAAAAGATTAAAGCAATTTTTAGGCTATCAACAAAATCTTTTTTTTTTTTTTTTTTGGACAAATTCATGGCATCATTATTCAGTCATCCAAATGTTTTTCTTTGCGTTCTTAAAAGATTACAGCACTTTTTAGGCTATCAATAAAATCTTTTTTTTTTGTACAAATTCATGGCATCATTATTCAGTTATCAAAATATTTTCCTTGACTTCTTAAAAGATTTTACCAATTTTTAGACTATAAATAAAATCTTTTTTGTACAAAATCATGGCATCATTATTCAGTCATCAAAATATTTTCCTTGCCTTCTTAAAAGATTATAGCAATTTTTAGGCTTTCAATATAATCTTCTTTTTTTTTTTTTGACAAATTCATGGCACCATTATTCAGTCATCAAAATATTTTCCTTGCCTTCTTAAAAGATTATAGCAATTTTTAGGCTATCAACAAAATCTTTTTTCGTACAAATTCATGGCATCATTATTCAGTCATCAAAATGTTTTTCTTGCCTTCTTAAAAGATTTAAAAAAAATTTTAGGCTTTCAATAAAATCTTTTTTGTGCAAATTCATGGCATCATTATTCAGTCATCAAAATATTTTCCTTGCCTTCTTAAAAGATTATAGCAATTTTTAGGCTATCAACAAAATCGTTTTTTTTTTTTTTTTGGTCAAATTCATGGCATCATTATTCAGTCATCCAAATGTTTTTCTTTGCGTTCTTAAAAGATTACAGCACTTTTTAGGGTATCAATAAAATCTTTTTTTTTTGTACAAATTCATGGCATCATTATTCAGTGATCAAAATATTTTCCTTGACTTCTTAAAAGAATACAGCAATTTTTAGGCTTTCAATAAAATCTTTTTTTTTTTTTTTTGGACAAATTCATGGCACCATTATTCAGTCATCAAAATATTTTCCTTGCCTTCTTAAAATATTATAGCAACTTTTAGGCTATCAACAAAATCGTTTTTTGTTTTTTTTGGGACAAATTCCTGGCATCATTATTCAGTCATCCAAATGTTTTTCTTTGCGTTCTTAAAAGATTACAGCACTTTTTAGGCTATCAATAAAATCTTTTTTTTTTGTACAAATTCATGGCATCATTATTCAGTGATCAAAATATTTTCCTTGACTTCTTAAAAGAATACAGCAATTTTTAGGCTTTCAATAAAATCTTTTTTTTTTTTTTTTGGACAAATTCATGGCACCATTATTCAGTCATCAAAATATTTTCCTTGCCTTCTTAAAATATTATAGCAACTTTTAGGCTATCAACAAAATCGTTTTTTGTTTTTTTTGGGACAAATTCCTGGCATCATTATTCAGTCATCCAAATGTTTTTCTTTGCGTTCTTAAAAGATTACAGCACTTTTTAGGCTATCAATAAAATCTTTTTTTTTTGTACAAATTCATGGCATCATTATTCAGTGATCAAAATATTTTCCTTGACTTCTTAAAAGAATACAGCAATTTTTAGGCTTTCAATAAAATCTTTTTTTTTTTTTTTTGGACAAATTCATGGCATCATTATTCAGTCATCAAAATATTTTCCTTGCCTTCTTAAAATATTATAGCAACTTTTAGGCTATCAACAAAATCGTTTTTTGTTTTTTTTTGGGACAAATTCCTGGCATCATTATTCAGTCATCCAAATGTTTTTCTTTGCGTTCTTAAAAGATTACAGCACTTTTTAGGCTATCAATAAAATCTTTTTTTTTTTGTACAAATTCATGGTATCATTATTCAGTGATCAAAATATTTTCCTTGACTTCTTAAAAGATTTTACCAATTTTTAGACTATAAATAAAATCTTTTTTGTACAAAATCATGGCATCATTATTCAGTCATCAAAATGGATTATTTTTTGTATTCATTTAATTTTTAATTGTTCTTAACGAGTTTCAACCTAAGGTTTACGCCAGGAGAAAAGCTTTTGTGAAGAAAGCTTTTATTTTTTTTTAAGTTTTCGAAAATAACTTTTAAGTGTTGTTAATTTAAATATATTTTTAAAAAATGTAACAATTCTAAATACTGACCACGATTTGCAATATTGTGTGTTGTAAAATCACAAAGACGCAAAGCAGGTCTGTGCTGGGTAGAAAATAAAAAGGAAAAAAGAGACAATATTGCCTCTCATGAAAAAAGGGACATGTTCTATATATTCTAAAAATTCTCTCGGATACAAACTAATCACCAAATCTCTGAGAATACCAAACCAAGTATTAATTAACAAGAACAAACGAACATGTCGTCTGGTGGATTTTGCCATTCTTGAGGACCTCAGAATGAAAGTAAAAGGAAGCAAAAAGATAGACAAACACTTGAACCATTTCAAAGAATGAAGGATGCTGTGATACCAATAGTAATTGGAGCACATGGAACGTTCCCCAAAGGCTTGGAAAGAGAGCTAGAATAGTTGAAAATCGGAGGAAGAATCGGGACCATTGAGACTACAGTAGTGTTGAAATCGGCCGGAATACTTAGGAGAGTCCTGGAGAGCTGATGAGACTTGCTGTCAAAAGCAAAAGGCCATCAGCTAACCATATTTACCAACCCCTCCGTTCGGGCAGGATATGACACAAGGTCAATTTTTAAGTGGAGTTTAACAGGTTTGAATTCAGTTTTCCTTCTCCTAGACTAGTTGCCTCACCAAGGCTGAAGAACCTAGTCTTCCCTACTATTTACCCTTAGCTGGAGGGAGAATTATTGGATACCTTTCCCAAGGGTATTAGTGCTATGTGAAATGCAATCGGTCTCGTCCAGGAGAGATAATAAGAGATAATAAGAGATAGAACAGTTGATCACATAAGCAAATTCAGCAAACTGACACAAAGGAAATAGAAAAGTAAGCATGAGAGGGGGGGCTAATTGAGAACTGTGCAACAGATAAAAATTTGGCCATGTTAATAAACGATGTATACACAAATCAGAATCTGTCCGAGAAAATGAGACGCAGGAAATTCTTTGGGATTTTGACATATAAATGGATAACCCAACTAAGGTCGGGAGATCAGTTCTAGAGTTAATTTAGAAAAAAAACAACAAAACAAAAGCAAAAAAAAAGAATTTGTCAACTCGTGGATTTTGTTGTTTCAGTGGACCACGTAAAATATGCATGTTTCAATAGGTAATGAATTATTTAGCTAAGAACGAAAAAAGGGCTTCTATCTATCTATCTATCTATCTATCTATCTATCTATCTATCTATCTATGTCTGTTTTCTCTCTCTCTCTCTCTCTCTATATATATATATATATATATATATATATATATAAGTTTGTTTTCATTCTCATTCTCTCTCTAACTCAGGGTGTTCCTATCTATCTATCTATCTATCTATCTATCTATCTATCTCAGTCTGTTCATGTCTATCTGTCTGTCTATCTATCTATCTATCTATCTATCTCAGTCTGTTCATATCTATCTATCTATCTATCTATCTATCTATGTCTGTTTTCTCTCTCTCTCTCTCTCTCTCTCTCTATATATATATATATATATATATATATATATATATATATATATATATATATAAGTTTGTTTTCATTCTTATTCTCTCTCTAACTCAGGGTGTTCCTATCTATCTATCTATCTATGTATCTATCTATCTATCTCAGTCTGTTCATATCTATCTATCTATCTATCTCAGTCTGTTCATATCTATCTATCTATCTATCTATCTATCTATCTATTTCAGTTAGTTTATATCCATGGTTGGCCGAGCGGTTAGAGTGTTCGCCAATATATATATATACATATATATATATATCAGTTTGTTCAAATCTATTTCTTTCTCTCTCTCTCTCTCTCTCTCTCTCTCTCTGTCTATCTCAGGGTGTTACTGTCTATCTACCTATCTATCAACTTCAGTCCGTTAGTATCTATCTATCAATCTATCTATCTATCATGATATTGATATTAATATTTATATAAATATATGTATATATATGTATATATAATACTCTCATTTTGCTCTCTCTCTCTCTCTCTCTCTCTCTCTCTCTCTCTGTCTCTCTTTCTCTCTCTCTGTCTCTGTCTCTCTCTTTCTCTCTCTCTCTCTCTCTTTCTCTCTCTCTTTCTCTCTCTCTCTCTGTCTGTCTCTCTCTCTCTTTCTCTCTCTCTCTCTCTCTCTCTCTCTCTCTCTCTCTCTCTCTCTCTATATATATATATATATATATATATATATATATATATATATATATATCCGGGTGTCAATTATACCTTAATTCTGAAGAAGAAATTGCAGATTCAATTTGTAACCAAATCTCCAATAGACACAGGCATCACCTCGTTATTATTTCTCAAATGATTCATTAATTAATGAAGAAACATTAATTAATACAGAGATACATTTATAATTGCTCTTTCAATGTGTGTCCACAAAGAAACCGAACTTTATCAAAATTGAATTTTGCCACAATTCTTTCACAATAATCCAAAAGTTTTGTTTGAAAAAAAAAAAAGCAAAAAAAGCAAAAAAAAACAAAAACAAAGAAGAAATGAAATAGAAATGAAATTAAAACTGCGTGTAGAGTCGATTGGAGACAAATGTTGTCTTATGCCGCATCAAAATATCGTTATATGTCCATGTGGAAGGTTCTCAAAATTTGGGAACGTTTTTCATTGGAAATGCTCGGCAATTTAAAACCCTAGATACCACCATTGTTTCTTCAGTCAAATGTCTTCGTTTCCTTTGACCTCCGTCCCTTCTTGAAATATACACCGAGTGATTAAAAAGTAACCCCAATATAACTGAATTTCTTTATTATATATATATATATATATATATATATATATATATATATATATATATATATACATATATATATATAATAAAGAAATTCAGTTATATTGGGGTTACTTTATATATATATATATATATATATATATATAAAGTAACCCCAATATAACTGAATTTCTTTATTATAAATTCAGTTATATTGGGGTTACTTTATATATATATATATATATATATATATATATATATATATATAAAGTAACCCCAATATAACTGAATTTCTTTATTATATATATATATATGTATATATATATATATATATATATATATATAATAAAGAAATTCAGTTATATTGGGGTTACTTAGATATAGGTATAGCACTGCTTTATCTAGTTATGTGTGGGAGATTAAGGAAAAAATGGAGTAGATCCGATAATGAAATGGGAAGTAATAAAGAAATGCCGCAAATATAGGGCAGGTAATAGAACCTGTAATCTTTTTATGGAGGAAAAATTGATAATAGCAGATTGTAAAAGTAAGAATATGCTAAACAAAAGATCGGAGGTGTTGAATAGTTGTAAACACAAAAGAGCGTGGTTACTATATAATTAGGAAATGTTATAGGTTTTTGTTTTTTTTTTAATATTTTTTTATTTATTTATTTATTTTTTTTTTATTTTTATGCAAATTTTAGGATAGGTGGAGGTTTTTGGTGAATAAAGGCAATTTCTCCTTAGAATGGTTTAGGCGAAACTTCCTGATGATCCGTTAAGGTGAAACACTAGTAGAAGATTTTCGACTAGCGATTTAAGTTAATTCTATATATATATATATATATATATATATATATATATATATATATATCACCATCATTATGTCTTGCAGCTAGCATGGATATCACTGACCCTCTCTCGCCACTTTTCCCTATCGTTCATCGCCTCTGGTAGGTCTTCAGGGCTACATCCCGTATCCTCACAGAGCTGCTGTATGTATGTTCTAGCTGGTCGTCCTGCTTTAGCTCGGCCATATGTGGGGGTCCATACGAGTAAATCACTTATGAGCTCGTCTGTGCTTCTCCAGCAGTGTCCTGCATGTCTGGTACGTCTAACTTAGGTAGTTTTCGTGATGGGAGGCAAGTGGCCATATAGTTGGTGCTTTGTGGGGTGTTGCCGCCAGGATTTATTCAATATTGCTCTCAACATTCTTGTGTAATTGCCATCTAGCTTCTTCTCAAGCCGTTTTGTTAGCGTCCAAGTGGTGCATCATACAGCAGTATCGACACGACCGCTGCCTGGAAGAAACTGCGTTTCATTTTATCGGTCAGGTCTGATTTCCATATGATATATATATATATATATATATATGTATATATATATATATATATATATATGTGTGTGTGTGTGTGTGTGTGTGTGTGTGTGTGTGTGTTGTGTGTAAAAGAAATGTACTTTTCTTTGGTCCAAAGAAAGAAAAAAGTAAATATTTTAAAATGAATCGATCCACAAAGAGTTTTATATTTTTAAAGAATTATTTATTTCGTTCTTATATACATTTGTTCCAGCTTACATCGTCGAAAAAAGTGTGCTATGAATTATCTTTCTCTGTCGCCTCTTGCCTCGGTGTTCTCTAGCTCGAGCAAATCTCAAGGTCAAATATGACTTTCTGACTGACTCCCTGTATTAAACTATTCATTTCTCATATATACAATAACTCTCCCCGCCATCACAGGCATATTTATGATTTCAACATGCCAACGTCAACTAATCTACACTGAGTGACTTTGCTCACAGCTCATGTAATGACGAACAAAACGAATAATTGTCTCTCTGACCTTTATATCATAAACTGAATCAATAAAGCATTTTTTTTATTTCTACATATTCTCCTTCAGCGTTTTTTTTTTTTTTTTTTTTTTTTGCTCCCAAGTAGGCTGTGAACAAAATTCGTGGAACATTACTTGTAAACAATGGCATTTTCTAAATTTGACCGTTAGATCTGCAATGAATTAAATTAAAAAAATAATTTGCCCCCCACTTAACAGGAGAAAAAGTGGAAAATCATCCCCCACTTAACAGACAAAAAATTCTCAATAATTTCACCACCTTTAACAGAAAAAAAAGGAAAATTAGTTACTCCCCGTCCACACAACCTCGTTATCAGAAAAAAAAAAAGAAGCAAATTATTCCCCCCTCCTTCACAGGTTGAAATGTGCAAAAATAATCCACCCCCCCTTACCCTTAACAGGAAAAATGTGCAAAATTATTTACCCCCTCTCCCATTCCTTCAAATTTGACTCGTAATGCAGACTCGATCACAAATGGTTTTATCCAAAATGCACGTCCTTCCACATTTTACGCCGGACAGGTGTCAGCCAGATAAAAGGCTGGATTCTGTCACAAGAGAAGTTGAGAAACCGGAAGCGGATGACATTAAAAGTTATGCTTCCGGCATATGCAGGAAAGTAGGTACGTAAAGAGTCCATCATTCTACAAATTATTCATGCTATGACATGATGCGATGGCATTTGTAAATGTTTGATTAGTCTGGCTTAAGGCCATTTATAAAAAAGGGTTGGGTGGGTGTTTTTTTTTTTGCATATCAACACTTGGGGGTTATTTAAGGACCAATCATGTTCATATATATATATATTTATATATATAGTAGTAAAGTTGGCGACCTCAGGCAAGGGTGACGCAAAGGCTCCCTTTTCATAGCTACTACACCGAAGTGTAGGGGAGGGTGCTACTCCATTCGCTGGATTGCTCCACTTTACCCTTGATTCTTACATTATAACGCAGAGTGTTAAGCAAGCCGGCATCAAGTACCATTTTTTTATATGACTCGACCTGGGATTGAACCCTGGGCTCCGGGCATTAGCGAACACTTTACTCATTAGACCGAATTGAAAGTAAACAGTATATTGATAATTTTATTTCTAAACAAGTTTTTAGAGCTCGTTTGTTGCACACAGTTAAATGGCTTCAAGTATTTTTATCTAACACTAATAATTTTGAAATATTAATCATTTGTTTGCTCATAATTAAATGATTTCAATTATTCATATCTAACACTAATAATTCTATTTCATATTAATTATTTGTTTGCACACAGTTATCTGGTTTCTTGTATAAGTATTTAACATAAGTAATTCTATTTATCAATAATTCCTGTTTAATACGAACAACTTGCACATACCTGCATCACAAGACAACGCCATAAGAACCAATCATATCAAAGCGAGAATAGATAAGACGCAACAAAACAGTAAATGTAGACTATGCGGTGACAGAGATGAAACCGATCAATCACATAATAAGCGAATGCAGCAAATTAGCACAGAAGGAGTATAAGGCGAGGCACGACTGGGTGGGCAAGGTGGTCCCACTGGGAAATGTGCAGGAAATTTCAATTCGACCATACAAACAAATGGTATATGCACAACCCAGCACGTGTCGTAGAAAATGACTCGCCTAATCCCGGCCAGAAGACCAGACCTCATAATAATCAACGAAAAACAAAAAAAAGAAAATTTGTAAAATTGTCGACTTTGCTGTCCCGGCGGACCACAGAATAAATCTGAAGGAAAGTGAAAAGAAGGATAAGTACCTCGACCTTGCTAGAGAATTGAAAAGGCTGTGGAACATGAAAGTAACGATTGTGCCAATTGTGATTGGTGCTTTAGGCACAATAACTAAAGGATTATTAAAAGGCCTGGAGGATTTGGAAGTTGGCGGATGGGTAGAGACTATCCAAACGACAGCATTGCTAAGAACGGACAGAATCCTGAGACGAGTCCTGGAGACTTGAGGAGACTTGCTGCCACTCAAACTCCAGTGAAAAACCATCAGCGTTTGCTGATGCGAAAAACTCTATGAGTTAAATATAATAATAACAATCCTTACAAAGAATTGAACAGTTGTAGTTGATCCGTAGACGGGACCCTAACAGGTTCGACCAATCTTGGTCCGAGTGGACCTGGGAGTAATAGCACGTAAAAGTACTCCATATAACCGAAGTTTCTGGGCTGGAGCCTCACGATCAGATGCAGTTTAGAGTCATACTCAAGAACTCGTTGAGTGGAGGTATTTACCCCTCTGCAGTGATGTAGTCTCCGTGTTCTACTGCTCCCACCAGCCGGCAGGGTGCAAGGTCATATGTAGAGGACACTCAGAAGTTGCTTATTTTCTAACGGCATACCAATTCCTTATGGCTTATTTAATGCCGACCATTTATTCATTTCTAAGTGCTTGATTATAGACATAATAATTTTAAAGTTTCATTGCAACCATTTTTTTTTTTAAATCGTACTTTTTTATTTGTCTGTAATAATCATAATCATTTGTTTGTGCACAGTCTTTGTGGCGCAGTGGCTAATGTGCAGGACTTCGACATCACAGTAAGTGAGTTCGAACTCTAGTTATCCTATTTCGTTCACTTTCGGTCTAATACCTTTGAGAAAGTGTTGGTTGTTCAAGTTTTATGGCTTATCAACCATTATAGGTTATTTAACGCCAAATCCATTTCAATGCTAATAGTCAGTTCTATTTCAAACCATTCAGTTTAGTATGAGTACAACAGTTTAATTGTCAAAAAACATTTCTATTTCAAGCGATTCAGTTTATTCAAACAGTTCTAATTCAGTTTAGTATAAGTACAGATTTTCTTTACACGCAGTTAAATGTCAAAACAGTTTCTATAGTAAACAATTCAGTTTAGTGCAAGTAGAGTTTCAATGTCAAAAACAGTTCCATTTCTAAACAATTCAGTTTAGTATAAGTAGAGTTTCAATGTCAAAAACAGTTCCATTTCTAACAATTCAGTTTAGTGTAAGTAGAGTTTCAATGTCAAAAACAGTTCCATTTCTAACAATTCAGTTTAGTATAAGTAGAGTTTCAATGTCAAAAACAGTTCAATTTCTAACAATTCAGTTTAGTGTAAGTAGAGTTTTAATGGCAAAAACAGTTTTATTTCTAACAATTCAGTTTAGTGTAAGTAGAGTTTCAATGTCAAAAACAGTTCCATTTCTAACAAGGCGGTATCAAGTACCATTTTTGTGCTTTTGGTATGACTCGATCCGGGATTGAACCTCGGTCTCCCGTACCAGTTAGCTTTTGCTATTAGTTATATAATCATTAACAATTAATAATTGTTATAATGATGTTAATGATTTTAACGGTAATTAGCATGGCAGTATTCAGAATTATATATATATATATATATACAAATTTTATGAAATCAAATAAAACATATATATTTTTTAACTAAACAAGATAAATTCTATATGAATAATAGTGTTTAGGTCGGTTGGTTGGTTGGTTCGGTTTTTATGGCATATCAACTTTTGTTGGTTATTTAACGCCAAGTCCATTTTTTATGCCAATTATCAGTTCTATTTTAAAGAATTCAGTTTAGCATAAGTATGCTGTTTAAATGTAAGTACAGTTTAATTGTCAAAATCATTTCTATTTTAAGCTATTTATTTTAATCAAAAAGTTCTAATTCAAACAATTCTGTTTAGCATAATTATGCAGTTAGTTCTATTTGACTCATAGATAGGGCCCTATCAGGTACTACCACGCCGGGCCAGAGTGGACCTGGGAGCAATGAAGAGGTGTTCCGCATTCCCCAAAACTCCAGCATCGCTGAAACCTCACCATCAGATTGTTTAGTGTCATAATTAGGACACTCGTTGGGGAGGGTCTACCCCTCTTGAGAGGTGCAGTCGGTGTATTCTACAGCCCCAGCCAACTGGGCAAATGAGAAAGGTATAAACCTCTTTATCCCCTTAGATAAGGGTTAAATAGTACCATCACTGTCCTTCAACAAGGATGTCTTTGGCATTAGATAGCCCATGAAGATTGATATGCCATTAAAAACAAAGAATCCAAACGAAACCAAACTAAATATAGGTTATCCATTTTTCTTTATAATTTATACACAATGATATACGTGATACATTCAATAAGTTTTCAGACTTTTTTTGTAGGGCATTTAAAATTGTCGTAGGCTCTTGAAAATTAAGCATCTTATTGCTATACATCTTATGAGATGACTGACCAATTTTTATAATTTCAGCTTCAAAGGAACAGCTACAGCAGCAATTGGAATACACCCTACTAAAGCCTGATTGTCACAGCTGGTAAATTTCAAAAATGCAATCTGACACTTTAGGAGAACGATATGCAATAAAATTCTGTTTTAAACTTGGAAAAAATGCCACAGAAACAACGTATGGAATGTTTCAGAGTGCTTTTCGACCATCTTGCATGAATCGAGCATCAGTTTTTGAGTGTCATAAGAGATTCAAGGAAAGTAGGGAGTCTGTGAGGGATGATGAGAGGTGTGGAAGGTGTAAGGATATCAATACACCAGAGTTGATTGGCCAAAGGGTTAGGGTTAGGGTTACTATGTTGAGGTTTTAAGGGAGTTCTGGAAGAGATTCCGTCGCAAGAGGCCAGCACTCTTCAAATCGGCTCAGGGGCATTTCTGCGAGGACAATTCACCAGTCCACAACTCAATCCTTGTCACAGACTATTTGACCAAGATGGGCATCAAGACAGTTCCTCACCCTCCCTATAGTCCAGACCTTGCTCCCTGTGACTTTTGGCTATTCTTTAAGCTCAGAGGCTGTGGTTATGAGACAATTGAGGAGATGAAAGACGCTGTGACGAAGGTCATTTACACGCTCACACAAGAGGACTTCCATGTGGCCTTCGAGAAGTTGTTGGAACGGTACAACAAGTGCATTGCAGCCGGAGGAGATTACTTCGAAGGGGACTAGAGTTTCATGTGTGTACTATCAATAAAAGTGCCCATACGAAAAAAGTCTGGAAACTTATTTAATGATCCTCGAAGTTTCTAGTATCAGTAATTTCGGCCAGACAACCAAACCTAAAACCGAAAGAAAACGAAAAGTAAGATAAGTACCTGGACCTTGCTAGAGAATAAAAAAAATTATGGAACATGAAGGTAACAATTATACTAATTGTGAATGGTGCTTTTGGTACAGAAACAAAAGGATTATTAAAAGGACTGGAGGACTTGGAAGTTGGAGGACAAGTGGAGACCATCCAAACGACAGCATTATTGAGAACGGCCAGAATACTGAGAAGAGTCCTGGAGACTTGAGGAGACTTGCTGTCACTCACATTCTAATGAAAGACCATCAGCTGCCGTGAAAAACTCTAAAGGAGTAAATAATAATTTGCACAGTTATATGTTGCTAATGTAAAGACGTTGCGCCCAATTTCTTGATTTCAAGTATTCCGATCCAAGACTAACAATTTCCACACAGATCCATTTGATCCCTTGACGGGACCTTATCAGTTATTACTACTCTGAGTCAGAGTGGATCTCGGAGTATAGAGCTCCAGAACAGGCGCCTCACCACCAGATGCAGTTTTGCATTATACCCAAGACACCTCTTTTTTTTGGGGGGGAGGCATTTATTCTAAGCCCCAAAATTATTGCGTTCGTTGGGTAATGGAAATCATCGTTGGAAATGGACACGGAGACACGTGTTCTATTCCCGGACGAGATTGTTTGCATTGGGGAAGGTATGAATCCAAGTATTCTCCCTCCAGCTACGGATAAATAGTAGGGTTGGCTAAGTTCTTTAGCCTTTGAATGGTAACCCGTCCCGAAAAAGGAAAACTTTGAATTCAAACCAGTTAAACTCCTTTAAAAAATTGACCTTGTGTCGCACCCAGCTAATGCAGAGGGGTTGGTAAATATATACATAAAATAAAACAATGACATTATAAAAAAGCAAAGTTGGTGACCTTAGTCGAGGGTGACCCGAAGGCTCCCTTTTCAATAGATTCTACACCGAGGTCTCCCAGTCCATTGGTGAACACTCTACCCACTAGACCAATGGGCCGGTTCTTTGGTATGACTCGACTTGTGATCGAATGAATGAAAAAGGACAACTATTTATTTATTAAAACCCTGATTTTTTATATCATTATGCAAATTAAATATTTCATGACGCTGGAACGTACCTGTTATATGAAAGATCATCATACCAAAGACTTAAAAAATTTTCGGAACAGATGTTTTCAGTGTGACTTGACCGTGAATCATGGCTAACGGAGCATTTTTAAGAGAGTTAGATTCTAACCGGGTGCTCCGTATTTCAAACATTGAGCCAAACTAAGCCACGCTTAACATACAACTAGTGAAGATCGGCATATGTCAGCCTAGAAAATCAGTGTTCTATTGTTTTTGTTGATTGTTTTTTTCTTGTACCTAGGCTTGAACTTCGATCTCTTTAACCCTTTCACACCCACTTGGATACCGATGTCCCTGATGAATTTCATTTTCATTTCAACTCTTAAAACGTCCTACGCCAAGCAAGATTTTGTATATCTTGATCTCAATAATAAATTTTTAAAAATTTGATGAAAAAAAAAAATTTAAAAATTAAAAACTTAGTTGTGAAAAGGGTTTGAACGACCCTAGCTGAAATTCGAACTCGTTTCGCCGATTTGGTTTCCGCTAGGCCCACAGCCATTACCCGTAGGTCGCACCTCCGCAAGCGGACTAATTTAGTCGACACTATATACCCTACTGCAAGTCACAGCAGTGTTTATTGCAGCTCATAATTTGCTGCAACTAAATATGAATAAACAAAATCTAATTCGCTTTCCCCAACCTGCCCTTAAACTCCCCTCACACGCATACACACACACACACACACGCACGAACGCACTCCCTCCCTCTCTCTCTCTCTCTCTCTCTCTCTCTTCTTACGCTTTCTTTTCTTTCTTTTATTTCAGAACTAGGGAGTTCGTTGCCAGGGACGGACGCATCATTCCTTACCCAGGAATCTCATAGGATATAAACGAAGAAAAAAAAAAGCCATCCACAAACGGTAAGTCAGCTTTACATTAATGATAGTAATATAATTAATAATAATGTCTTAGTCAATTATTTATTTATTTTTGGCTGTTCTGATCTTCCATACTATTGCTATATTGTGAATCCACATATTACAAGACTTTTTAAACACGCACACACACACACACACTTAACGTTCATTTTCGGACTAATTCTCTTGGGAAAATTATGGACTTCCTCAACCTTCCAGCTGGGGAATAAATAGTACTACTACTGTTCTTCAAGAAA
>OY757945.1:11044452-11059452 GCA_963585895.1 Sepioteuthis lessoniana | reverse complement strand
CACACACACACACGCATATATATATATATATATATATATATATATATATATATATATATATAGGAGGTCTCAAAATAGATGCAACCCATTAATAAGATAATGATTTATTTCAGAGACAAGAAACTCAAAAAAGATTGTATGTCCTGGAAGCTGATATAATAATTTTAAAAAATATTGATTTGATGTCTCTAGCTGAAAGGATGCTTTTTACAGGACGTATTTCAAATGTGCTTGTCTTAGTAATAAATCATTACCATTAATTGGTTGCAACTATTTTAAGACATCCAATATATATATATATATATATATATATATATAAAGTTTTGGTTGAATACCACCGATTGTTTCTCTTTTAGAATCTTTAACTGAAGACGTTCAAGTTTTCTTACTAGTCTTCTTATGCTGGGGTCAAGTTGGTAAAGAAATAACCCTATTCTAGTCCAAGCACTTTCGACCATTTCTCTGGTCATCTTCGGGTCTGTGTTTGATTGTCTGTTTCAGTGAGTTTTATTTATGTTTATTTGGAGTGATTTTTGGGTTTTTTTAATATTATACATGGGGTTGGTTCATTCTGTTTGCGGGGGCTTAGTAATTGAATACGTTTAATATGTTTATACTTGTGGTGAATGCTATCTTATTTATAGCAGGTTTTTTAAATATCTTTTTTATAGTTATTGCTTTGTAAACTGTTTTTATTGTTATTTTTATATCATATATATTGTAATTAGGATCTTTCTTAAATCTGGGGATTTGAGTTTTTCAGTGTCTTTGTTATGCTTTGTCAATAGTTGCTTTTTTATGGCACTTATGTTGGAAAAGTGGGAGGTAAGGCGACAAGAGAGCATAGTTGTTGTATAGCCAATGTAGGTATTAGGTGTTACGTTATTTTCTGAGCGACACTCTCGAAATGGACATGTAAATTTATACACTACATTAATTTGAGTTAGGGGAGTTTTGATGTTGACTACTACTATTATTAGATGATAGCCGTTCTTATCTTCAATATTATAACTCAGACATCCTGATAAAAAAAGGGGTGTCCTCGTGGTGTAATGGTTAAAACGATGGACTGCGGAATCGTAGTAAGCGAGTTCGTACTCCAGTCACGCTATTACGTTCACTTTCGGACAAATACCCGTGAGAAAGGTATGAACCCCCTTATCCTCCCAGCTATGGGTTAAATAGTACCACTACTGTTCTTCTAGGAGAATGGCTTTGGCATTAAATAGCCTACAAAGGTTGATATGCCATTAAAAAAAGAAACCGAAACCGATAAAAAAAACTAATTCATCTCGTGAAAAATATACAATATACACAAAAGTATATGGTGGTAAGATGTCTGTATGCCATTGGATTATGGTGACATGCACTTGTACGATACTTATGTCACTCTTTGGCTCTACCAAGTGACAACCCAGTGACAAGCATAGCAAAATAACTGGTGACTATGCAAACTGCAAGTCTTATTTCAGACGAACGTCTTTGACTTTTTCTATCAAAGGATACCTACGAGTGAGGAGAGGTTGGATGCTGGACTTTCCTTCTCCAGTTTTGATTTTAAAGCTAACTTCTTGAAGGGTTGCTTTCACTATGGCTTCGTCATTAGACTGGAGCCCTTTCTTTGATATATATGTATATATATATATATATAACAGTTATCACCCTGGTTGGCGGCTGGTGAGGGCAAGGTATAGTATGTGCTTTCACACGTTGTATGATGAATATATATATATATATATATATATATATATATATATATATATATATATATATATATATATATATATTCATCTCTATATTTTCATATACAGGGTGTGGCAGTTACATTAGGAAGAAAATATTTATGATAAAACACAATTGTAACATGTCCAAGTTATTATTATTGATTGCTTTATTACCTCAGTGTCAGATTTTATTCACACACACACACACACACACACACACACACACACACACACACACATATATATATATATATATATATATATATATATATATATATATATATATATATATATATATAAAGGAATGTTTCTGTTCTCCTAGGACGAGACAGTCTTTGAGATAAAAAAAAAAAGAATATTTCAATGTCTTCCAAGAACATTGGCGCTAAAACAATGTAATAAAAATGTATGGTTCCTTTGACACAAAGAAGAAACAATTATTATGTCTCTATCTGTCTGCCTATCTCTCTCTCTATATATATATATTTATGCATATATGTGTGCGTGTATGTGTGCTTACGTGTATACATGCTTGTATATATATATATATATATATATATATATATATATATATATATATCTTTCATTCTGTCTCAGTCATTATCTCACTTTCTCCCTCTCTTTAGATATATAGATCTGTATATATTCATACGTGTGTGTGTGTGTTTATGTGGGGGGGGAGAGAGAGAGAGTGTGTGTGAAGTATTTATCTGTGTGCGTGTGTGTATGAGTTTGCTTGTGTGTTTGTGTGTATCTCTCTATTTTCTCTCTCTCTCTCTGTCTCAATATATATCATTCTTTCTCTCTCTCTCTCTCTCTCTCTCTCTCCCCTCTCTCTTTCTCCCCGAATGTAAGTGTGTGTATTCATGTGTGCGTATGTGCGTGCGTTTGGGTGTAAAGGAAGTGAGTGTGTGTTTGTGTGTGTGTGTGTGTTAGAGAGAGAGAGAGAGAGAGAGAGAGAGAGAGAGAGAGCCTCAATTTGTCTTTCTGTCATTCTATATATATTTGTGTGTGCGTGCGTGTGTGTGTGTGTGTTTTCATAAGTGTGTGTACGTTTGCTTGTAAAGAGAGAAAGAGAAAGAGATAGAGAGAGAGAGAGGGAGAGATTTTGAGTGGGAGAGAGAGAGAGAGATTTTGAGTGGGAGAGAGAGAGAAATAACTTTATAGATATAGGTGAGTGTTACCCAAAATTTCGCTTGATTTCGAGTTTGAGAAAGCTTCTTTAAAAAAAAATAAGTATCATTGATTCTATTTTGAAGTGATTTTTCATAATTTGCGAAAATCTGGCGAGACATGATAATTGATTGATCAAGCATTTCAACATTGTCGAATTTTTTGCCAGTACCTTATAAAAAGATTGATAGATAGATAGATAGATATGAACAGACTGAGATAGATAGATAGATAGATAGATAGATCTAAACAGGCTGACATAGATAGATAGATAGATAGATAGATAGATAGATAGATATGAACAGACTGAGATAGATAGATAGATAGATAGATAGATATGAACAGACTGAGATAGATAGATAGATAGATAGATAGATATGAACAGACTGAGATAGATAGATAGATAGATAGATAGATAGATAGATAGATAGATAGATATGAACAGACTGAGATAGATAGATAGATAGATAGATAGATAGATAGATAGATAGATAGATATGAACAGACTGAGATAGATAGATAGATAGATAGATAGATAGATAGATAGATAGATAGATAGATAGATAGATCTAAACAGGCTGACATAGATAGATAGATAGATAGATAGATAGATAGATAGATAGATAGATAGATAGATAGATAGATAGATATGAACAGACTGAGATAGATAGATAGATAGATAGATAGATAGATATGAACAGACATGAGATAGATAGATAGATAGATAGATAGATATGAACAGACATGAGATAGATAGATAGATAGATAGATAGATAGATAGATAGATAGAAAAAAAAGTATTGACAGATATATAGATCGATAGAAAAAAAATACCCTTAGAGGATGAAAAAATGAAACACACACACACACACACACACACATATATATATATATATATAGAAGAAGAAGAAGAAGAAGAAGAAGAAGAAGAAGAAGAAGAAGAAGAAGAAGAAAGAAAGTGAAATTGTAAATCCATCGACACAAATTACTGATTACATTCTGATTGGTTCGCTCCGTTTGGATATGCTTAATTCTCCTCCATTCTCCGGAGAGTTCTCTTTTTATATTCCCTCGTTTCATCTATCCTTTTTTTTTTTCTTTTTCTTTTGCGATTTTTTTTTTCTGATGATTTTTATTGCATTCGACCGTCTTTTAATCCTTCTAGCATTCATACATATATTTTTTTCCACCCCAAACACGCTAATATACAAAAGGTCCCTTACAATTTTATCCTACCTTTACAATCGGTACACTATTTGAACAGTTCCCAGACATCGGTGGGAGTGGCGAGGTTATGTCTTAGATATAATCTTCTTGTTCCATTATTTCTCTCTCCCTTACGTCTGTCTGTCTGTCTGTCTCTCTCTCTCTCTCTTCTTTTCTCGTCAGACATTTTTCTCATTCATTCGTTATTCCGCGGAGAAGGCAATGGATATTCCACGTGTGTTGACGACAAAGATGATCCATAACCTATTAACTTTTTTTTTCACTTCCTGTCACCGTTGTATCTCGTTCTAGCTTTCGTATTCGTCCATTTTGTTTTATTTATTTATTTATTTATTTTTTTCTTTTCTATCTAAATTCTATGTAAACATTGATTAGTTTCACATATGAAAAAAAAAAAAAAAAAAAAAAAAAAAAGCAGAATTAGGAATGCACAAATATTTTCTCTGCTGCATACTCTCTTTTATCTGTCTCTTACTCTAACTCGCCGTAAAGAATTTTAATGCATTGCGATTTGTATGTCTTTGCATTCCAGCGTGTTTCTCAATTTTTCGCCAATTGTCTCCCGGTATCCAAACAGCAAACCTATCGCTTTATATCTGTCTTCCATCTCCATCATTTCCCCCCTTTTCTCACTCTCTCTCTCTCTCTCTCTCTCTCTCTCTCTCTCTCTCAATCTCTCTCTCCTTCTTCCACCTCTCTCTCTCTTCTTCCTCATCCTTCTCTCTCCTTCCCCAACTCTCCCTCTTCTTCCTCATCTCTCTCTCTCTCTCTCTGTCTTCTTACCCCACCTCTCTCTCTCTCAATATATATATATATATATATATATATATATATATTATCAAGGTGTACCAACAGCAGGGATTCTCTTGACTCTCTCGCCATCCAGCCTAAGCAGACATCGGTTTTGGCGAGGTCTCTAGACAGCATCCAGTGTCCGCACCAAGTTGATGAATATAAACAAAGACTATATATATATATATATATATATATATATGAATTTACCAACCCAACGGCAAACGCTGGATGTGACAAAGGGTAAATCTTTAAGCGGAGTTTAACAGGTTTGAATAAGAATTTTCCTTTTCCTTAACTGGTTACCCAACCAAGGCTAAAGAACTCAGCCTACCCTACTATTTACCCATAACTGAAGGGGGAATAATTGGATTCATGCCTTTCCAAAGGGTAGGAGTACTATGTGGAATGCAAAACAGCCTTGTCGAGGATTTGAACTCTTGTCACAATTTCGAATATATATACGAGGACCATTAAATAAGTTTCCAGACTTTTTTCGTATAGGCACTTTTATTAATAGTACACACATGAAACTCTAGTCTCCTTCGAAGTAATCTCCTCCGGCTGCAATGCACTTGTTGTACCGTTCCAACAACTTCTCGAAGGCCACATGCAAGTCCTCTTGTGTGAGCGTGTTAATGACCTTCGTCACAGCCTCTTTCATCTCCTCAATTGTCTCATAACCACAGCCTCTGAGCTTAGAGAATAGCCAAAAGTCACAGGGAGCAAGGTCTGGACTATAGGGAGGCTGAGGAACTGTCTTGATGCCCATCTTATTCTAATACTCTGTGACAAGGATGGAGTTGTGGACTGGTGAGTTGTCCTCGTGGAAATGCCACTGAGCCGATTTGAAGAGTGCTGGCCTCTTGCGACGGAATCTCTTCCAGAACTCCCTTAAAACCTCACCATGGTAACCCTAACCCTAAGCCTTTGGCCAATCAACTCTGGTGTATTGACTTCCTTACTCCTCCCACACCGCTCATCATCCCTCACAGACTCCCTACTTTCCTTGACTCTCTTATGCCACTCAAAAACTGATGCTTGATTCATGCAAGATGGTCGAAAAGCAGTCTGAAGCATTCCATACGTTGTTTCTGTAGCATTTTTTTCCACGTTTAAAACAGTATTTTATTGCATATCGTTCTTCTAAAGTGTCCTCACGTCCAGATTTCATTTTTGAAATTTACCAGCAGTGAAAAATCAGGCTTTAGTAAGGTGTATTCCAATTGCTACTGTAGCTGTTCATTTAAAGCTGAAATCCTAAAAATTGGTCAGTCATCTCATAAGATGTATAGCAATAGCATACTGAATTTTGAAGGGTTTACGACAATTTTAAATGCCTGTACAATAAAGTCTGGAAACTTATTGAATACACCACGTATATATATATATATATATATATATATATATATATATATATATATATTACTGAGGATTAACATAAATATAAAATACAATTAGTAATATTAGGTAGCAATATTTAAAACTATTTTACGTTATGCATACAAATGAGTTTAAAAAGTAGGTACCTACAGACTATTCTCTTACAAATAATATACATTGAAACAGAATATGGCATTAAATAGCTCAAAAGGGTTGATATCCCATAAAACACAACCAACCAACCGATAGTATATATATATATATATATATATATATATATATATATATATATATATATATATATTGTCGATGATTTTCCTTTTGACGAGACACGCATGCTACGTGATTATTTTCGAGAAGCACGTGTGTTTTTCGTCTTTTCTTTTTTTTTTTTTTTACTGAATTTTTTTCCCAGATATCAGTTTGTAGAATTTGCAAATCGTACAATCTGGAGTTTTTTTCACATCGACATAATTATAGATTAGATACTAAGCTTTATATATATATATATATATATATATATATATATGTATGTATGTAATATTAAAACAAAAAAATATAGAATTCCAACTCCCCAAAAATGTTTACTTTCACGAAATCTTAATCATTAAATAAATCTTGGTGATCATCGGATTAATGTTAGGGATCATTCAGTAAGTGTTTATAGTAACCACTTAAGTGTGGTTGATCATCAGATCAGTGTTAAAGATCACCAGATGTGATTTAGTAGTCACCAGATAAGTGTTGTCGCTGAACTGATAAGCGTATATATAAGTAAGTAAAGTTGGCGACCGTAGTCGAGGGCGACCAGAAAGCTCCCTTTTCAATAGCTACTACACCGAAGTGTAAGGGAGGGCGCTACTCCTTTCCCTTGATACGTACCTTATATCGCTGAGTGTTAAGCAAGGAGGTATCAAGTACCATTTTTTTAAAAAAAGTTTTTGGTATGACGCGACCTGGATTGAACCCAGGTATCATCATCAAATGATCTCAAATGTTGACAGCATGTGTAGAAACTACTCGAAATCTTATTTTAATGATTAAATGCTATTCCTTTTCTAGTGAAATAGCATTTCTATACATGAAAAGAAAAAATTATGAAATCATAATTTTTTTTAAATACCATTTTTTCAAACATCCTCTCTCTCTCTCTCTCCCCCCTCTCTCTCTCTCTCTCTCTCAGATAAGTGTTAAAGGTCACCAGACGAAATTTGGTGGTCACCATATAAGTGTTGTTGCTGAACAGATAAGTGTATAAATATATATATATATATATATATATATCATCATAAAGCGTCACGGATCATTAAGTTAGCATAAATGATCATTAAATAAATGTTGCTCATTTAATAAGAATTGCTGACCGACAAATATGGGTCGATGATCATGACGTAAATGTTACACATCATTGAGTAAGCATTGATTATCACGAAATAAGTATTGATGATTGTCAGGTAAGTGTTCCGGATCAACATATAAATGTAGAGAACATTCAGATATATTAATGATCATCTTGTAAGTGTTGCTGATCAACACATAAGTGTTGATAAAACTCAGATATATTAATGATCATCTTGTAAGTGTTGCTGATTAACACATAAGTGTTGATTACATTCAGATATATTCATGATCATCTAGTAAGTGTTGCTGATCAACACATAAGTGTTGATAACACTCAGATATATTAATGATCATCTTGTAAGTGTTGCTGATCAACACATAAGTGTTGATAACATTCAGATATATTAATGATCAATTTGTAAGTGTTGCTGATTAACAAATAAGTGTTGATTACATTCAGATCATCTAGTAAGTGTTGCTGATCAATACATAAGTGTTGATAAGATTCAGATATATTAAGAATCATCTAGTAAGTGTTGCTGATCAACAGATAAGTGTTGATTAGATTCAGATATATTCATGATCATCTAGTAAGTCTTGCTGATCAACACATAAGTGTTAATAACACACAGATATATTAATGATCAACTTGTAAGTGTTGCTGATTAAAAGATAAGTGTTGATAACATTCAGATATATTAATAATCAATTTGTAAGTGTTGCTGATTAACAAATAAGTGTTGATTACATTCAGATCATCTAGTAAGTGTTGCTGATCAACACATAAGTGTTGATTACATTCAGATATATTAAGAATCATCTAGTAAGTGTTGCTGATCAACACATAAGTGTTGATAACATTCAGATATATTAATGATCATCTAGTAAGTGTTGCTGATCAACACATATGTGTTGATTGCATTCAGATATATTAATGATCAACTTGCAAGTGTTGCTGATCAACACATAAGTGTTGATAAAACTCAGATATATTAATGATCATCTTGTAAGTGTTGCTGATTAACAGATAAGTGTTGATTACATTCAGATATATTCATGATCATCTAGTAAGTGTTGCTGATCAACACATAAGTGTTGATAACACACAGATATATTAATGATCAACTTGTAAGTGTTGCTGATTAAAAGATAAGTGTTGATAACATTCAGATATATTAATGATCAATTTGTAAGTGTTGCTGGTTAACAAATAAGTGTTGATTACATTCAGATCATCTAGTAAGTGTTGCTGATCAACACATAAGTGTTGATTACATTCAGATATATTAAGAATCATCTAGTAAGTGTTGCTGATCAACACATAAGTGTTGATAACATTCAGATATATTAATGATCATCTAGTAAGTGTTGCTGATCAACACATAAGTGTTGATTGCATTCAGATATATTCATGTTCGTCTAGTAAGTATTGCGGATCAACACATAAGTGTTGATTACATTCAGATATATTAAGAATCATCTAGTAAGTGTTGCTGATCAACAGATAAGTGTTGATTACATTCAGATATATTCATGATCATCTAGTAAGTGTTGCTGATCAACACATAAGTGTTGATAACACACAGATATATTAATGATCAACTTGTAAGTGTTGCTGATTAAAAGATAAGTGTTGATAACATTCAGATATATTAATGATCAATTTGTAAGTGTTGCTGATTAACAGATAAGTGTTGATTACATTCAGATCATCTAGTAAGTGTTGCTGATCAATAATATATGTGTTGATTACATTCAGATATATTAAGAAAACATCTAGTAAGTGTTGCTGATCAACACATAAGTGTTGATAACATTCAGATATATTAATGATCATCTAGTAAGTGTTGCTGATCAACACATAAGTGTTGATTACATTCAGATATATTAATGATCAACTTGCAAGTGTTGCTGATCAACACATAAGTGTTGATAAGATTCAGATATATTAATGATCATCTAGTAAGTGTTGCTGATCAACACATAAGTGTTGATAACATTCAGATATATTAATGATCATCTTGTAAGTGTTGCTGATTAAAAAATAAGTGTTGATTACATTCAGATATATTAATGATCATCTAGTTGATGATCATCAGACAAAAGGTAGTGATCACTAAGTAAGTGTTGATGACAATCAGATAAGTGTTGCTGATCCTCTAATCAGTGTTAATGATTACTAGGTAAGAGTTGGTTGTCATTAGATAAGTGTTGATGATAATCCTCTTAGTGTTCACGCCCCAGCAGTATCTCACGATACCACCAGACTTTGTCAGATTGTTGTCGCTCCATGGGATTGCCAGATCCACCCTGATGCAGTTAGAGCCTTATCTTGGATCTTTTCCATGTATTTCTTCTTGTCTCATATATATATATATATATATATATTACTCTTTTCAGACGACTTACAATGTATCTTAACGACCCTAGTTCTATTGCCTTTCATCTTAAGAACCATTCTATTCCTAAATCCAAGTTTCGAAAAATTCTAGTTGAAAACACCACTATAATCGCATACGAAATAAATAAGCTATGACTACAAATCCTAGAAGCCCGACATATAAAAAAAAAAAAAAAAAACTAAAATCAATAGAATTAATTTTGAAAATAGCGACAATGTATTGAAATACTTTTCGTATTTTTTTCATCCCGTATTCTGATAGTCATTAACCGGACATTGGCCTAGCGGTTAGAGTGTTCGCCAATAGCCCGGGAGACCTGGATTCAATCCCTGTTCGCGTCATACCAAAGACTCAAAAAATGGTACTTGATTCCTCCTTGCTTAACCCTCAGCATTATAAGGTACGGATCAAGGGTAAAGTGAAGCAATACCAGGGAAAGAAGTAGCCTCCTCCCCTACACCTTAGTGTAGTAGCTATCGAAAAGGGAGCCTTCGGGTCACTCTCGACTATGGTCGCCAACTTTACTTTTTTATTCTGATAGTATTCTATTTCCGTTGGTAGCGTTCCCTTTTTAAATATATCAGTTACCCTGTTTTATCCAAATCTGCGTTCCTATGTTTTTGTTATGGTATAAACTTTCAAACGCTTTCAAAACTTAAAAAAAAAAAACACATCTTACACAAGTAAGCAAGCCCTGGTGATGGCCTACGAAGGGTCAGAAAGCGCTCGGGATAATTTTGGGAAATTCATCTACCAATTCCATACTGAAACTAAGACACTTATCAGGAAACTTGAAAGGATCTTAAATAAATTATACAGACAAAATTTGTCTTTATTATTTAATGAAACATGCTTAAATGAACATCTGCTGCCCAACTACACACACACACACACACAC
Source organism: Sepioteuthis lessoniana (assembly GCA_963585895.1). Lineage (NCBI taxonomy): Eukaryota > Metazoa > Mollusca > Cephalopoda > Myopsida > Loliginidae > Sepioteuthis > Sepioteuthis lessoniana. The sequence goes on along the minus strand of OY757945.1, from coordinate 11,048,512 downwards.
ACACAATATATATATATATATATATATATATATATATATATATATATATATATATATATACTCAAGATTAAATAAGCTTAGAACATACGGGGTAATTTAGAAACATTAGAATCATTTCGTAATCAGATAACTTAACCAATTTTCCTTCAACTAATCTCAGATTTTAACAAGATGTGAAGAAAAAACTTAGAATTTTATGTTTAAGTAAAGTTGGCGACTGTAGTCGAGGGCGACCCGAGGGCTCCCTTTTCAATAGTTACTACACCGAGATGTGGGGGAGGGCGTTACTCCTTTTCCTGGATTGCTCCACTTTACCCTTGATATGTACCTTATATTGCTGAGTGTTAAGCAAGGAGGTATCAAGTAACATTTTAAAAGTTTTTGGTATGACTCGACCTAGGATTGAACCAAGATGATTTTATAATTTTTTTTTTCTTTTCAGGTATAGTAATGCCATTTACAGGAAAAGAAAAGACATTTAAATATGGAATTTTTAATTGTTTCAAAAATTTGAGATCATTGAAATGGGAATTGATTACAAAATGATATCGAATTTTTTGAAACACCCTATATATCGACTTATACCAAAGACTAAAAAAATGTACTTAATGCACCCTTGCTTAACGCTCAGTATTTTAAGGTATGGATCAAGGGTAAAGTGGAGCAATCCAGGGAAAGGGGTAGCGCCACCCCTACACCTCGGTGTTGTAGCTATTGAAAAGAGAACCTTTGGATCACCCTCGACAACGGTCACTAACTTTACTTACTTTTATATATATATATATATATATATATATATATATATATATATATATATATATCATCTTGTCGAGCCATCAGAGAGATCTTCGGATGCTCTTAGGAACCTATGTATGACACTAGACCTTGGTGTCTAGTTCAAGCCATAACCCGGCATACGTGCCCGGACCCACATTTGGGTTCGTGAAACTGCTTGCCTCACCAGGCTCACATTGCACCAAGTGAGCCGATGAGCAGCACAGACCAGCAGGGTTCGAGTCTCGACTCCTTCGCGACCTTCCCTCCCCCTTATCCCCACTTTAATCGGCCTTCGGGCTTTTGACCTTGTGTCAAGTCCTGTCTGGTGGGAGGCAGCGACAAATAATATCTTGTCGAACCATCAGCACGGATTTCTCAGATCCTCTCTCGCCACCCCTCCCTATCGTTTATCGCTTCGGGCAGGTCCTCAGGTCTAAACACCGTATCCTCACAGAGCTGCTGTGTGTAGGTTCGAGCTGGTCGACCGGCTTTTGCTCGGCCATATGAAGGGGTCCATAGGAGTACATCACTTATGAGCTCGTCCCTACTTCTCCAGCAGTGTCCTGCATGTCTGATTCGTATATATATATATATATATATATATATATATATATATATATATATATATATATATCAACCTCTCCTCGCGAGCAGGATGTGAAACAAGTTCAGTTTTTTAAGCAGAGTTTAATAGGTTTAAATTCAGAGTTTTCCTTTTCTTAGACTGGTTGCCATACCAAGGTTAAAGAGTTGAGTCGGCCCTACTATTTACCTATAGTTGGAGGGAGAATATTTGGATTCATGCCTTACCCACGGGTATTAGAGCCATGTGAAGTGAAGTGCAAACAGCTTCGTCCAGGGTTGAGCCATCTCCATTTCGAGCGTCGATTACCATTTCACCACGTGTGTATGTTGTGGGGGGGGAGTTTTTATTGTCTCCATAAAATGCGATATTACTTACCGAACAACCTAAATGGCACAGAAAAAACATTTTGCGACATTGACTTTGCCATTGTCCTTACACCGTTGCAAAGGAAAATTTCAAGTCAATAATAAAACTACGCGTGCGTATGTGCGTGCGTGTCTTTCTGTGTGTCTGCGAGTTTCAAGAGGCACTTAAATGCTTAGATATGACATCGGTCTAATTAATCTTCTTCTTTTTCACCCGGTACGAAACTTCAATTTGACCCCGAGAACCGCCACACGGCCGTTTCCTGCTTGACCCGAACACAAACGGATACAGGTTCTTTTTTTTTTTTTTTGTCTTTTCGGATGGTTTGCTTGCTTTTTTTTGTTTTTTTGTTTTTTACTTTTTCTTTAATGGTCTACGGTTTTTTTTTTTAGTGGGGGGGGGCTTATTACCATATCGTTGGGTGTGTCTGCCTCCTGTGTTCAAGTTGTTTTCTTCAGGGTCACTAGGTCTTAGCTCCCTTAAAATAAGAAAAAAAAGAATAAGGAACCCTTTGTTTTGTGATCCTCGAAGCAGTAGTTTTGTGAGTAATAAGAAAGGGTTGACATCTATTAAACACAAATCTTTCTTCTTTCTGTGAGTTATCAAAATGAGTATCAAGGGATTTCAAAACCTTATTTCAAGTACATATCTAAAGACTATCTTCGACATCACAGTGTGTAATTGTGAGCGAGCGTGTGTGCGTGGTTATGTGTATGTGTTGTTTTAGGATATAATCTAAATTTGCATCATCAAACTGCTATGATAAGTCATAGTGTGCTTTAGATGATATCTATCTATCTATATATATATATATATATATATATATATATATATATATATATATATTCTTCAGTCCAGTCAATCCGGAGTCGGGAGTAATTCAGTCAGGACGATTAAATTATACAAACTTTGAATATTTAAATATTCCTGGTAATGAGCTCAATGTAACTGACATCACAGAGCAACAATCCTTTAAGAAAAACAAAAACCGGTCACATTAGGGTTATAAATTTATTTCCATCCTGCTATGGGTATTGATATGAATCAATGCCTCCAAATGTAACAGGAGTTCTTCAGATCCTCATGGATATAATGAATACCCTGTTAAATTTGGATTTATTGATTCGTATCAATACTCATAGCAAGATATATATATATATATATATATATATATATATATATATATATATATATATATATATATAAACAACCACAAGAACACAAAATTAGAAGGGACTGACCTGTAGATTAATTCCACTCCTGTTTCTTAATCGTTCTAACATATAACATGTTAACCCCCTCTGCTCACGCCAATGAATGAAAGAATTTGTAATTTGATTCCCACCTTATTCTTATTTTTATTATTTTTATTGTTTATTTTTTATTTTTATATTTATTTTCTGATTTTTTAATTTTTTAATTCTTATTTTTTTAATTACCTAATTTTATTTTCTGAATACGAACTGTAACTCCACATTCGCTACTCTGCGATAGGAGAGAGTATGTAAAGAGTCATCTGACGAGACGGAGAATATACCAATAATATTCTCCGCCGAAATAAATTTCTTATGACGGCTTAACCGAGTTTGAGTCTCCATTTAATTGTACTATACATACATACATACATACATACATATATATATATATATATATATATATATATATATATATATGCAAATTTCATTAAACATAATAGACATTTTATGTCTACATATTTTCTTTTGGATCCGTTCGAATTCCCGTATTACTTTTATCGTATTCGGGGGGAATTGATTTATGTATTGTCCATAGTTGTATGTATCCCTAGTACTTTCTGCCCGACTTTGGGCCATCATCAGGGGAGGATCTATTACAAAAGTGATGTAACTTTTGTTTTAGCATATTACTACTGTGTAAGGACGTCTTTGCCGTTGATGATTACGTCAGAAAATAAAATAGATTTTATTTTCCTATTGGATCCGATTAAATCCTGTTAAAAATCATTTTAGAGTCTTTGATTCATATCAATGCTCTTAACAGGATGGAAATAAATTTATTATCCTAATGTGACCGAATATTGTTTTTTTTTTTTTTTTCTTGAAATAATATTTGCTCTGTGAATTTATTTACATTGAGCTCTTTACCAGGAATATTTAAATATTCAAAATTTGAATAATTTATTTGTCCTGACGGAATTGTTCCCTACTCCGGATCTACTGGATTGAAGAATATATACATATATATATATATATATATATATGGGATTTAGCATTGAATAACCCACAAGGGTTGATATGCCATAAAACATCAACTAACCTTATCTATACGATTTTCGCTTAACCTCTCGGTTGG
>OY757945.1:11016952-11039452 GCA_963585895.1 Sepioteuthis lessoniana | reverse complement strand
CCGACATAAATTGATCGGGCGGGTTGGCCTGATTACAGTCGGCATGCTCCCAACTGCAACTTTTCTTTTAATTGTTCTGTTTTATTTAGCACCTGTTCATTTAATGAACGTGATTTTAGGGACGGGTGGGAATCGAACACTTGGTCACAATATTCAGCCTAACCTCCACACCCTTTCACGCTTCGCCGTCATCTTTATGTTAAGGTTTCGTGAATACGATTAAAATTGATTTTTCTTTCTTAAGCTGTGAGGGACAATCGAAACACACGCATAGAGAGAGATAGAGAGGGAGAGAGAGGGGGGAGAGAGGGAGAGAGAGAGAGAGGGAAAGAGAGAGAGAAACAATATCATCATCATCATCATTAGTAATGAACATGTGATAATACTGAGAAACAAATTCGATGTTCTCCAGAAGATATCCGAAACACTTACTCCGAATGACGAATATGGAAGCAGCAGCTGAATGCATGCCAATACCCAAACATTGAGTTCCATGGGAGACACTAGCCGTTAGAAAAAAAAAACGAGACAATTTGAAAACAGCATCACTATGTAATAAAAGGAACCCAACTAATGCCAACGCTCAGGAACTTAAGAAGACACGAAGATAACTAATTAACACATATCAAAACGAACGTATAGAATACATCCAAAACCTGATCAATAAAAAAAGAAACTCGGTAGAAGATAGACAATCACGAATATCGCGGCAGGCAGTAAATGAAGCGAGTAAAAGGAAGAGCACCTAAAGAGTTAAAATAGAAGCTGACAGCCAAGAAAAACGAATACAGATGGGGAAAGAACATTTCAAGAATCTGCATGGAAAATTCTCTAAAGTAACAGATAAACCTATCACGCAAATTATTTATATCTAACGTGACATCAAACTAGGATAATTTACTCAAGAAGATCTCAACGTAGTACAAACAAAAACTGAAAACAGAAAAGCTGGCAGTCTTGATAAAATACCTCCAGAAGTATGGAAGACAAAGAAATTCGATGACTTACAGCTCCAATATTGCAACGCTGTATATAACCAGAACCCGAAAGAGAGATAGACAAAATGCTGCATCTTCTCCTTCCCCAGAAAGGTGACCTCGGAATCACCAAGGACCACCGAGATATAACCCTTACTTCCATTGCGGTTAAACTTTATAATGTTCTGCTACTAAACCGTATCGAACCTGAAATTGAGAAAATTCTTACAATCAAAATGGCTTTCGAAGAAACCGATCCACAACATCATAGATTCTGATAATCCCTCGAATCATAGAAGGAGCTCGTGCAAAAAACCTCCTGGCGACACTCTTATTTGTCGATTTCTCAATGGCATTTGACTCCATACACAGAGTAAAGATGGAGCAAATACTTATAGCGCACGGTCTCTTCAAAGAAACTATCACAGCCATAATGATGCTCAATAAAAACACGAAAGTAAAAGTTCGCTCACCTTATGCAGTCAAAGACCTCTTTGGTATTGTTGCTAGTGTTCGGCAAGGGGATACATTAACCCCATATCTGTTCATAATCTAATAGAGAAAATTCTTAGAATTAAAATGGTTTTCGTAGAAAGCGATCCACATCACAGATTTTGACAATCCATTGAATAATAGAAGGAATTCGTGCAAAAAAAAAACGACAAAAATATTAAAAATTAAGGCGACACTCTAATTCGTAGATTTCTCCAAGGTATTTGACTCCATACACAGAGTAAAGATGGAGCAAATACTTCAAGCCTATGGTCTCCACAAAGAAACTATCATAGCCATAGTAAGTAAAGTTAACAACCGTAGTCGATGGTGACCCAAAGGCCCCCTTTTCAATAGTTACCACACCGAGGTGTAAGAGAGGGCGCTACTCCATTCCCTGGATTGCTCCACTTAACCCTTGACCCTTACCTTATAAGGCTACATGTTAAGCAAGGCGGCATCGGGTACCATTTTTTGAGTCTTTGGAAGGACTCGACCTATGATTGAACCCCGGTCTCCCGGACCAATAGCAAAAAACCATGAAAGTAAAGGTTCGCTCACCTGGTAGAGATACAGACTTCTTTGACATTGTTACTGGAGTTCTTCGAAGGGATATGTTAGTCCCATATCTGTTCATCATCTGCCGAGACAATGCACTTTGAACGGTAATAGATCTAATGAAAGAAAATGACTTTACACTAAAAAAAAAGGCAAGAAGCAGACGATATTCCGCAGAAACTATTATGAAGGCAAACTACACAGATGACATAACGTCTCTTGCTAATACACCGACCCAAGCCAAATCTCTACTGCATAGTCGGGAGCAGGCAGAAGGAGGTATTGACCAACAAGACTTACGTTCACAAATCATACATATCTAATATGTATAAAGAGGATTTGGCATTAAATAACCTACAATGGTTGATATGCTGTAAAACCCAACGAAATCAAATCAGATATATTTGATATATATGTATAAGGAGGATTTGACATTTAATAACCAACAATGGTTGATATGCCTAAAAACAAACCAAACTAAATCGTAATATATTTTATATATATTTATGAAGATTATTTGGCATTAAATAACCAACAATAGTCGATATGCCATAAAACCAAACCGAACCATATATATTTATATAAAGAGCATTTGGGATTAAATAACCTACAATGGTTGATATGCCATAAAGCCAACCCAACCAAATCATATATATTTAATATATATGTATAAAGAGGATTTGGCATTGAATTACCTACAATGGTTGATATACCATAAAACCCAACCAAACCAAATCATATATATTTAATATATATGTATAAAGAGGATTTGGCATTGAATTACCTACAATGGTTGATATACCATAAAACCCAACCAAACCAAATCATATATATTTAATATATATGTATAAAGAGGATTTGGCATTGAATTACCTACAATGGTTGATATACCATAAAACCCAACCAAACCAAATCATATATATTTAATATATATGTATAAAGAGAATTTGGCATTAAATAACCTAAAATGGTTGATATGCCATAAAACCCAACCCAACCAAATCATATATATTTGATATCTATATTTAAAAAGGATTTGGCATTAAATAACCTACAATGGTTGATATGCCATAAAACCCAACCAAACCAAATCATATTTAATATATATTTATAAAGAGGATTTGGCATTAAATTACCAACAATGGTTGATATGCCATAAAACCCAATGAAACGAAACCAAACTGTGTCCTGGCCAGGTATCGGGCTGCTAAAAGGGAATTCATTTTATCTCAACTGTCACCAGATCAATAAAAATCTTTGTAAGACTTTCTCAAAAAATTACTTAATTTTACTCTTTTAAATCTGGAAGAAAAATATTTGCTCAAAACATTTAGTAATTTTTAGAGGCTTTTGTGGGTATCTGAAATCGTCGTCGTCCGTACGCCCTATACGGTGTAAACAAATGATAAAACAAATAACAATTCTTTATTTTTAGTCATGACCATCTTACAATTAGAGTGCAATTAGTATGTACTGATTACAACAAATCCTAAACTTTAATAAAACCGACTGTAGACCGTTTATCTTTGACCATGTTATAAGTAGCATCGATAATCTTAGCTAATCTGGATAATCTTCCCACCTCGTCTTTCCTGATCCTTTGAAAGTGTCGAAAACTTGAATTATCCATTATCCCATGAACTGACTCTTTTCCCACACTTGGCCAGTATCTTTTCCCTCTCTCCCTATTCCCTTCCAGTCTTCGTGGTTTATTCATGATTTTTTATCTAAGAAAAGAAAAAGAAAAAAGAATTCATGAAGGATTTAAGAAGAGATAGATATTATCTAGTGAATCCTCTCTTCTATCTTTCTCTTGCTCTATCCACTCGTAAAGAATTTTCATTGTATCGTGTCCTTGATATTCAACCAGCAAACTTGTCTTTCAATATCTTGCTTTTGTCTCCCTCTATAAATCCTTGTTTGTCTGTCTGTCTGTCTCTCTGTCCAAGGTCGAGTAATAAAAAATACACAAAAAATGGTACTTGATACCTCCTTACATAGCACTCAGCGTTATCTATCAAGGGTAAAGTGGACAAATCCATGAAAATAATTAGATCCCTCTCCTACACCTTCGTGTAGTACCTATTAAAAAAGGTACCTTCGGTTGCCTTCCACTATGGTCACCAAGCTTACTTTATATATATATATAGTTACCAAGTTTATTATATATATATATATATATATATGGTCGTTAAGTTTATTTTATATATATATATATATATGGTCGGGAAGTTTATTCTATATATATATATATATAGTCGCCAAGTTAATTTTATATAAAGATATATATATATATATATATATATATATATATATATATATATATATATGGACGCCAAGTTTGCTTTATATATATATATATATATATATAGTCATCCACAGACAGACTATTTGGTTGTGTCACAACTCTTCAGTGTGGCTAGACATGCAAGATTTTCGAAGGCTGGGACCGAAATACGATTGACTCATACGCCAATCCAAGATTCTACCACTCAACCACGAGGAAACCAGCACAAGCGAAGGAATTTTAAACATTTATGTATCACATTTGTTTTGTTTACATATATCCGCTTAACGGCTACCGAGAGCTCGATTCATTCGAAGGGCCTTGCCTTACGCGAGAGATCTCAATCACACAGAGGTAGGGGAGTATATATAGATATATATATATATATATATGGACGCCAGGCTTACTTTATATATACGTGGTGCATTCAATAGGTGTCCAGACTTTTTTGTATGGGCATTTAAAATTGTCGTTGGCTCTTGAAAATTCAGTATGTTATTGCTATATATCTTAAGAGATGACTGACCAATTTTATGATTTCAGCTTCAAATGAACAGCTACAGCAGCAGTTGGAATACACCCTACTAAAAGCTGATTGTCACAGCTGGTGAATTTCAAAAATGCAATCTGACACTTTAGAAGAACGATATGCAATAAAATTCAGTTTTAAACTTGGAAAAAATGCCACAGAAACGTATGGAATGCTTCAGACTGCTTACCGACCATGTTGCATGAATCGAGCATCAGTTTTTGAGTGGCATAAGAGATTAAAGGAAGGCAGGGAGTCTGTGAGGGATGAGGAGAGGTGTGGCAGGAGTAAGGAAGTCCATAGACCAGAGTTGATTGGTCAAAAGGTTAGGGTTAAGGTTACTATGTTGAGGTTTTAAGGGAGTTCAAGAAGAGATTCCTAGGGAAGAGGCCAACACTCTTCAAAACGGCTCAATGACATTTCCATCAGGACAATACACCAGTCAACAACTCCATCCTTATCACTGACTATTTGACCAAGATGGGCATCAAGACACTTCCTCAGCCTTCCTATAGTCGAGACCTTGATCTCTGTGACTTTTGCTTATTCCCTAAGCTCAGAGGCTGTCGTTATGAGACAATTGAGGTGATGAAAGAGGCTGTGACGAAGGTCATTGACACGCTCACACGAGAGGATTTCCATGGGGCCTTCCAGAGGTTGTTGGAACGGTACAAGTGCATTGCAGCGGGAGGAGATTACTTCGAAGGGGAGTAGAGTTTCATGTGTTCTATCAATAAAAGTGCCCATACGAAAATGTCTGGAAACTTATTTAACGATCCTCGTATATATAAATACATATTTTATTGAATATAATAGATATTTTTAGTCTACATATTTTTTGTTAATCCTTTCGAATTGCCGTATTGATCTTATGATATTCGGCTGGAATCGGTTGATAAATCTTCCATAATTAGTTATTTCCCAAGTACATTCTACCCGATTTAGGCTATAATCAGGGGAGGATGTATTACAAAAGTGATGTAACATTTCTATGTACATTACTACTAATACCGTACAATGATTGAGATGCCATAAAATCCAACCAAACCAAATCATATATATTTAATATAAATGTATAAAGAGGATCTAGCATTAAATAACCTACAATGGTTGATATGCCATAAAATCCAACCAAACCAAATCATATATATTTAATATATATGTATAAAGAGGATTTAGCATTAAATAACCTACAATGGTTGATATGCCATAAAATCCAACCAAATCAAATCATATATATTTAATATATATGTATAAAGAGGATTTAGCATTAAATAACCTACAATGGTTGATATGCCATAAAATCCAACCAAATCAAATCATATATATTTAATATAAATGTATAAAGAGGATCTAGCATTAAATAACCTACAATGGTTGATATGCCATAAAATCCAACCAAACCAAATCATATATATTTAATATAGATGTATAAAGAGGATCTAGCATTAAATAACCCACAATGGTTGATATGCCATAAAATCCAACCAAACCAAATCATATATGTTTAATATATATGTATAAAAAGGATTTGGCATTAAATAACCTACAATGGTTGATATGCCATAAAACCCAACCAAACCAAATCATATATGTTTAATATATATGTATAAAAAGGATTTGGCATTAAATAACCTACAATGGTTGATATGCCATAAAACCCAACCCAACCAAATCATATATATTTAATATATATGTATAAAGAGGATCTAGCATTAAATAACCTACAATGGTTGATATGCCATAAAATCCAACCAAACCAAATCATATATATTTAATATATATGTATAAAGAGGATCTAGCATTAAATAACCTACAATGGTTGATATGCCATAAAATCCAACCAAACCAAATCATATATATTTAATATAAATGTATAAAGAGGATCTAGCATTAAATAACCTACAATGGTTGATATGCCATAAAATCCAACCAAACCAAATCATATATATTTCATATATATGTATAAAGAGGATTTGGCATTAAATAACCTACAATGGTTGATATACCATAAAATTCGACCAAACCAAATGTATTTCATATATATGTATGAAAATGATTTGGCATTGAATAACTAATAAGATTTGATATGCCATAAAAACCAAACAGACAAACCAAAATCATACACAAAAAAATCTTACACAAAAATTACCAATTAAAAGCTAAAAGTCCTTAAAGCCATTAGTATTAAAAATAAACAAATGTGAATAAAATAGCATTCAACATCAATACTAACATTAAAGTCCAGTCGCGCTATTACGTTCACTTTCGGACAAATATCCTTGGGAATGGACCCTCCCAGCTATGGGTTAAATCCTACCTCTACAATTCTTTTAGAAGGATGGATTTTGCATTAAATAACCAAAGAAGTTTTAAATGCAATTAAAAATACAACAAACAAACAAAATCAATCTCCTTTATCAATATATAAGTAAGTAAAGTTTGCGACCATAGTCGAGGGTAACCCGAAGGCTCCCTTTTCGATAGCTACTACACCAAGATGTAGGGGAGGGCGCTACTCCTTCCCTGGATGGCTCTACTTTACCCTTGATCCGCACCTTATAATGCTGAGTGTTAAGCAAGGAGGCATCAAGTACCATTTTTTGAGTCTTTGGTATGACTCGACCTGGGATTGAACCCAGGTCTCCCGGGCCATTGGCGAGGTCCACGAAGATATTTTTATTTTTTAAACTTATTAATTGATTGATTTGAACAAAACAAAAAAAATAAATAAATAAATAGATAAATTTAAACAATACATGTCTCTTCATGGACCTACCTATTTTAAAATACAGGGTGGAACGATAAAATTGTCGTCCTAAAGAAAACAACACTACAGCTTTATTTTAAAACTTTTATTGAAAATATCAATTCAGCTAACTTGATTATGAAGTAGAGCTGACATCTACAGGGTGAAACGATAAAATTGTCGTCCTAAAGAAAACAACACCCCAGCTTTATTTTAAAACTTTTATTGAAAATATCAATTCAGGTAACTTGATTATGTAGTAGAGCTGACATCTACAGGGTGAAACGATAAAATTGTCGTCCTAAAGAAAACAACACTACAGCTTTATGTTAAAACTTTTATTGAAAATATCAATTCAGCTAACTAGATTATGTAGTAGAGCTGACATCTATTCAATGTAGCCGCCTTCAGCCTCAATCACAGCCTCGATACGGATCCGGAACTAGGACCGAATACTCGACGGATGGCGGCGATCAGGCTGGCTTTGGTGTTGTGGGAGGTCATGTTGGTAATGTTCTCGACGTATGACCAAATGAAGTCGTCCAGCGGGTTCAGTTCGGGGGAGGAGGGGCCAGTGAGAGAAGGGTATAAAGTCGTAGCACTCCTTCTGAAGCCGAGCCTGCGTCTTTTTGGACTTATGGGCCGGCGCCGAGTCCTGCTGCCACAGCCAGTGTCTGTAACCGGCCACCTGATTGCACCAGGGGATCACCACAGTCTTCAGCACATCCAGGTACACTTTGATATTGACTTTCAAGCCGACTTCGAAGATGTGAGGTGGCATGATGTGGCCCTCACTTGAAAGCACACCAAATACCATAACCGTAGCCGAAAACTTTGTTTTCATAACCCTGGGCACGTCCCTGTTATTCATGGCAATCCAGATTTGCATTTTGAGGGCGCTGGCAATGGTTCTGGCAGTCATAACTTGGCTCAGTAGAGGGCATGGGTTGTACAGCGGCGCATCTCCGATCTCGCTCGTTGAACATTGTGTCACTTTCAGACATGATAGAAGGCTCCTATCGCTCTTAGGATTTATACACAACTGGCCAACTAGTAGATGATCTGCAACAAAAAAAAAGAAAACCGGTTTTCATTAAACGGAAATGGAATCATGTCGTCTTTTCTAGGGCGACAATTTTATCGTTCCACCCTCTAGAAGGCTCCTATCGCTCTTGGGATTTGTACACAACTGGCCCAAGAAAACCGGTTTTCATTAAACGGAAATGGAATCATGTCTTTTCTAGGGCGACAATTTTATCGTTCCACCCTGTAGTTTTATTCTTTCTTTGGACCTACAACAAACATTATATATATATATATATATATATACTTATGTGTAGAAGTTTTAACTTTGAACATTACTCATTTGTGTACAGCTGTTGATCAGCATGTACGAGTGCATTCGCGTACACACATGTGCATAGGTGTGCATAGGTGTGCAAGGATATTAATGTGCAGGTGTGATTGCATTTGAGTACATATCTGTCAGCACCCGTGTGTTCGTGAATAAATGTATATGTTCATGGATTCTAACGGCATGTCAACCAATGTGAGGTTATTTTATGTCTAGATGTTAGGGAATTGCGTACGTTATACGTTTAGATTTACGATTTTACTGTAGTTGTTTCTTAATGGTTTTTTGTATATAATTATTATTTCAAGTATTCCTATGAAATACAAATAATTTTCCCTATGGCGAGTAAAATCAAGTAGCACATCACTCTAAAAGTCTTTGGCCTAACATAGAAGGTGCCACTAATAAAAATAATACATATAATTTTTATAAAGTACTAACCTTCAAGTTGCACGTGTCAAAATTTGAGCCCTGTCGGATAATTAGTTTACGAATTACAGTTAACCGGCTCATTGCCCTAAAGGGTAGAGTGTTCATCAATGTTTCGGGAGACTTAGGTTCAATCCCAGGTCGCTTCATACCAAAGACTTTTAAAAATGGTACTTGATACCTCCTTGCTTTACACTCAGCAATATAAGGTACGTATCAAGGGTAAAGCGGAGCAATCCAGGGAAAGGAGTAGCACCCTCCCCTACACCTCGGTGTAGTAGCTATTGAAAAGGGAGCCTTCGGGTCACCCTCGACTAAAGGGAGACAACTTTACTTACTTACTTACTGATGCAAATTTTCAAAACAATTGAAACATCTGTATTTCGTGTGTTGATAAAACATTGCTTTCTGATGGAAAAAAAATACTGTTCAAGTAAAGCAATGGCTTGATAAGTGTTATTCGGAATCTGCTCTGTCGGAAACGACGGTTAAGAGGTGGTATGCTGACTTTAAACGCGGTCGCACAGACACAAATAATGCTGAACGCTTAGGTTAACCCAAATTCGGCAGTTGTTCCGGAAAACACCAAAAAAAACTCCACAAACTCGTTATATCCAATCATGAATTAAAGTTGCATGAGATAGCAGCGGAGTTAAAAATATCAGAAGGCAGTGTATTCACCATTTTGCATGAAAATTTGTCAATGAGAAAGCTGTGTTGAAATTGTGTGCCGCGTTTGCTCACTGTCGATCAAAAACAACAACGTGTCAATGATTCAGAGCGTTGTTTGCAACTGTTTCAACGCAACAAAAAGGAAGTTTTTTTGTAAATATGTGGCAATCGATGAAACATGGATCCACCACTTCACTCCGGAGTCAAATCGGCAGTCAGCTGAGTGGACAGCAGCAAGTGAAAGCCCTCCAAAGTGACCAAAGATGCAAATATCAGCAGGCAAGATTTTGACCTCTTTATTTTGGGATGAGCAAGGTATTCTGTTCATTGATTACCTTGAGAAAGGAAGAACCATCAATAACGAATATTCCATAGCATTAGCAGTACGTTTGAAGGAAGAAATCGACAAAAAATCGACACAAATGAAGAAGAAAAAGCGCTCTATCACCAAGACAATGCACCATGTCAAAAGTCGATTACAACGATGCCAAAACTACATGAATTGCATTTCGAATTGCTCCCGCACCCACCCTATTCTCCAGATCTGACCCGCAGTGACTACTGGCTGTTTGCAGACTTCAAAAAATGCTCCAAGGAAATAGATTTGGCTCCAATGAAGAAGTGATATCGGAAACTGAGGCATATTTTGAGACCAAAGACAAATCGTTCTACAAAAGAGGCAACGAATTGTTAGAAAAGCGTTGGAATCAGTGTATCACCCTAGAAGGAGACTATGTTGATGAATAAAGTTGAATTTTTGCCTAAAAGTTGGTTTTATTAGTTAGGCCGAGGACTTATTGAGTGATGTGTTACCCTAACCTTATATTAATAATTCACATTCATATAGTTTGAAGTAACCACTTCTTTTAAATAATAATCATTTGTTTGCACATAGTTATAAGGTTTCGAGTATTCCTATTGAATGGCTTAGTACGGTTTCTTTGTTTAATGGCATATCAACCTTCATGGGTTATCTAATTCCAAAAGCCATCCTTGTAAAAGAACAGCAGTGAGCTTATTTAACACATAGCTGAGAGAATAGACGGTTTATACCTCTACTATAATCACATATATGGAGAAATAGTTGATTTTGGTGAATCTGACAAGATGATAAAAATAAGTGGAAAAGTAGATAAATCCAACACTTACAACGGGTTTAATGGTAATATTTCGTTCTTTATTCAAGGAAGAACTTCCTCAGGCTAAAAATATTTTGACATAATCAAACATAATTTACAAACTTCAATGAACGAACGAACACACTTCTTTATAAAAATATATCTCTCACACTTTATTCTCGAAAGGGTTGATGTTTCTGTGATGTTTGAGAGATGTGGGGAGAGACATATATACTCAGAGAGAGGACTTCTTCTTCCCATATCTTCTTCTAGGAGTCAGGGGGTGCTAACGCTTGCACCCCCTTGCAAGCTCATCAGAGACGCCTCCGATCGGCTGCGTGTCCCTCGCTCGACTGCGATTCTCTACACTCTGCACTCTAAATCTACATTTTAACGATTCAGGAAATAGATAAGATAATGGAGAATGTAAAAAGATATAAAGAGAGAGAAAAGGTCTAAAGATAAGAGACTGACGAGGAAAGAACAGGGAGGGAAAGAGATATAAGTTTGAGTGATGGTGGTAGAGGTAATTGGTTTTGACTGTGAACATCTGGATAGATGGTCAAGGCTAGGTGCCATCAAGAGTATCATGTTTCATCAGAGATTTGACCAGACAGAGGTGGGTTGATTTTAGTGCGAAAGAGGGAAATATGAGGAGAGAGAGAGGTTCTGAGAAAACTGGAAATGAAGGTGAGAGATGGAGGAGGCTGGGGTTTAGGCGTATCCCGTTTCATCATAGACATTGACTATAATAGAGTATCTAAATGGAAAGGAAAAGAAAAAAAAAAAGAAAAAGAAAAAAGAGAAAGAAAGAAAAAAATGGTCGTCTTTAATATGGTGGTAATGAACGAGAAAAATGTCTTAGATTTTGCTAAAAAAAATTTTACCAATTTTTTTTTTTTTTAAATGAGTCAAATTTTTAACTTGAATTATCATGACCAGAAAATCCAGAAAGCACTGCGTGCAAAATACAGAACCACTGAACAGCTGTTTCGACTATTCTAGGTCTCTTTAGCAGCGTATACCGTGATATCCCCCCCCCCACACCGGAGATCGAACCAAAGACCGCAGAATGCAGAGCCGAAACTCTTGTAGGGGAAATCACGGTATACACTGCGGATGAGACCAAATAAGGTCGAAACAGCTGTCCAGTTGCTCCGTAGGTCACAAGTAATGCTTTCCGGGTTTTTAAGTCAGGGTAATTCAATTTATAATATAATTCCTCAACTTTAAAAAAGAGTCAAATCTAACCCATGAGAAGTTGATATGCCGTTAATTAATTAACCAAATTAAACTTTTCTCACTCCTCTTCTTTCTCTCTCTTCATCTCTACTCTCTCTCTCTCTTCTACTCTCTCCCTCTCTCTCTTCTACTCTCTCTCTCTTCTCTCTCTCTCTTCTACTCTCTCTCTCTCTTTTCTACACACTCTCTCTCTTTTCTACACACATTCTCTCTCTTTTCAACTCTCTCTCTCTCTCTCTTCTCTCGCTCTCTCTTTTCTATTCTCTCTCTCGCTCTTTTCTACACACTCTCTCTCTCTTCTCCTCTCTCCCTCTCTCTCTTTTCTACTCTCTCTCTCTCTTTTCTACACACTCTCTCTCTTCTCCTCTCTCCCTCTCTCTCTTTTCTGCTATCTCTCTCTCTTCTACTCTCTCTGTTTTTCTTTTTCTTCTTCTTCTTCACAATCAAGATTTGGTTTGGTTTCTCTGTTTAATGGCATATCAACCTTCATAGGTTATCTAATGTTAAAGCCATCCTTGTTGAAGAACAGCAGTGGTACAATTTAACCTATAATTAGGGTATAAGAAGGTTCATGCCTCTGTTAGAATCAAAGATTTACAAATGAATCAACTTTTGGCATTAAATAACCCATAAGGAGTTGATATACCGTTAAACAAAAAGACCCAAACCAAACCAATCCTATTGTTCACGAAAAGTGGAGTTGGAGAAGATATCGGAATATTCTACATTCACAAATAAAATTAACATATCAATTGACCTCTAAAGGTCACTCTACCTGCAACCAGCTGAATCATCCCTCAGCTGGCTTCATCCTCTGGATTGCAACCCCTAAACCCTATATCTTAAGTAGAACTGATTGCACTGCAAATTGTTTAGTAGCTAGCTAAGCCAAGTTGTATGAAAACCGTTTGAAAGGGAGCAGCTAAATATCTGTCTGTCTGTGGTCTGTCTGTCGTCTGGTGAGCTTTGTTATATGAATTAGATTTTGACAGCTTCTTATATCGATCTGCCATGATTGTTTCTTCAGCCTATAATGATGAGTTCAACCCAAATGTCTTCATTTCCCCTTTCCCCACGTTCCTTCTTGGAATTTCCCAGGGAAATTAATAATCCAAAGAATTGAAAGAATGTGGAATGGAATGATTTTGGATTTTTTTTTAATTTAGAAAAAAAACGTATTCAAGCAAATGAAGTCGGAAAAAAGTGACTAGGAAGAAAAAAAAATCGAAGAAAAAAAAAGTGATTCATGAATGAAAATTAATAATTGATCTGGGAAGAAATATTGAGACACGCACACACACACACACACACACACACACATACGCATATACACACATACACACACATGCGTGCGCATGGACGTACACAGACGCATACACATACATGGACACACACACACACACTCATACATATACACATATAGACACTCATACACACACACACACCCGCACATACACACATGCATACACACGTATACACACATACACACATGTATATGCACACAGACACAGGCACATACACACACACACATACACACACACGCATACGCACTCACAGTCATACACACACGCGCCTACAAACACGTGCACATAGACACGCATACACACACACACACACACACACACACACACAAAGTTGTACACACATACACACACACACACACACGTACACAGACGCACACACACACAAAGAGACACACACATACGCATACACATACCCACTTAGACACACACACACATACACACACACACATACACACACACACGAGCGTATGTACACACATGCATACACACACATGCATACACACAGACACAGACATGCACACACGCATACACACTCACATTCATACACACGGACATAGACACGCGTACACACGCACACACACGCGTATATATACACACACACACACACGTATTCGCACACGGACACACACACACACACGTGCACATACACACACGCGCGCACAGATACACATGCATGCACCCACACAAACACAAAGTGGCAGATTAGAATCTAGTCAGCGAAGTTAAGAATACGCTGACTGTGTCCCTTGCAGGGAGTAAAGACCTTTGCCCCCCACAAAAAAAAATGAAGTTCTATGTATGATACTAAAGAACATCTGATCGTTAGGCTCTTGTTCAGTAGCTCTGGGGAGAGTGTTAAAATTATTATTATTTGTTTCTTGAAAGCATATAACTGCGTGCCAATTATTTGTATTAAGAATAGTTACTTGAAGCTCTAATTGTTTACTAAGGATTATTATTATTAGTTACTTGAAAGCATATAACTGTGTGCCAATTATTTGTATTAAGAATAGTTACTTGAAGGTAGAATTGTTTACTAAGGATTATTATTATTTGTTACTTGAAAGCATATAACTGTATGCCAATTATTTGTATTAAGAATAGTTACTTGAAGCCAGAATTGTTTACTAAGGATTATTATTATTAGTTACTTGAAAGCATATAACTGTGTGCCAATTATTTGTATTAAGAATAGTTGCTTGAAGCTCTAATTGTTTACTAAGGATTATTATTATTATTAGTTACTTGAAAGCATATAACTGTGTGCCAATTATTTGTATTAAGAATAGTTACTTGAAGCTCTAATTGTTTACTAAGGGTTATTATTATTAGTTACTTGAAAGCATTTAACTGTGTACCAATTATTTGTATTAAGAATAGTTACTTGAAGCTCTAATTGTTTATTGAGGATTATTATTATTAGTTACTTGAAACCATATAACTATGTGCAAACAAATAATTATCATCAAACAGGAATATCTACTTAAAGCCGTATAATTATTAGTACTAGATAGGAATACTTTAAAACATTTCTACGGGGAAAATATTGAAAAAAAAGCCTTACATAATTAGAAATTTCATTAATTGTTTTAAAAGTTTTAATTCGATCGCCTCACATGATTTTTTCTAGTAAAGTAAAAGTACTGTAAGAAAAGTTGTCTCCCTTTAGTCAAGGGCGACCCGAAGGCTCCCTTTTCAATAGCTACTACACCAAGGTGTATGGGAGGGCGCTACTTCCTATAACCTCTCCTTGTAACTGTAATCTTTTTTTATTTAATGTTATGAAGGATTACTTTAAATCATACAATTGTGCGCAAATTATTTGTATTTGATAGGAATACTTGATATCATATAACTGTGTGCAAATTTTTTGTATTAGATGGGAATACTTGATACCATACAACTGTCTGCAAATTATTTCTTTAGATAGGAATACTTGATACCATTCAACTGTGTGAAAATTATTTGTATTTGATGGGAATACTGGAAACCATACAACTGTGTGCAAATTATTTGTATTTGATAGGAATACTTTAAACCATACCACCAGGTGCAAATTATTTGTATTAGACTGGAATACTTGATATATAACTGTAAGAAAATTATTTGTATTTGATAGGAATACTTGATACCATACAACAGTGTGAAAATTATTTCTTTAGATAGGAATACTTGATACCATACAACTGTGTGGAAATCATTTGTATTAGATAGGAATACTTGAAACCATACACCTGTGTGCAAATTATTCGTTTTAGATAGGAATACTTGATATCCTATAACTGTAAGCAAATTATCTGAATTAGATAGGAATACTTGAAACCATAAAACTGTGTGCAAAAGTCTCTTAAGAATCAATAACACAAAAAATGTAAATATCAATGTACAATGAACGCAATTCCCGAACCTCTTGGCATAAAATAACCCTAGATGGATTGACATGTCGTTAAAATCAATCTATATAACAGTAAATTATATCCTCTGGATCACTTTGCGATTATTATTATAAGGAAATATTTACTTGGAATCATATAGATGTGTATAATTTATTAATGCAAGAAATTCCAGCTGCGCTATGACGTTTGCTTACGGGAAAGGCATGAACCCGCTAATCCCCCTGCTATGAGTTAAATGGTATCACAGCTGCTCTTCCACACGAATGGTTTTATCAATAAATGACCCACTTGCCCAGTCGGCTTGTGCCGTAGAATACACTGACTGCACCTCTGCAAAGGGGTAAGACCCCCCCTCCCCAATGAGTGTCCTGTTTATGACACTAAACAGTCTGATGTTGAGGTCCCAGTAATGCTGGGGCTTTGGGGAATACGGAGCACTCCTTCATTACCATTGCTCCCAGGTCCACTCCGACCCGGCGTGGTAGCACCTGACAGGACCCTATCTATGGGTTAAACAGAACTATCGGCATACTTTTGCTAAATTGAATTGTTTGATTTAACTGAATAGCCTGAAATAGAAATGTTTTTGACAATTAAACCGTACTTGCATTTAAACTGCATGCTTATGCTAAACTGAATTATTTCAAATAGAACTGTTTTTTGACATTGAAACTGTATTTACACTAAACTGAATTGTTTAACATAGAACTGTTTTGACATTTAAACGTGTGTAAACAATATCTGTACTTATACTAAACTGAATTAGCTGAATTAGAACTGCTTGACTAAACTGAATAGCTAGAAATAGAAATATTTTTCACAATCAAACTGTACTTACATTTAAACTGTGTGCTTATGCTAAACTAAATTGTTTGAAATAGAACTGTTTTTGACATTGAAACTTTACTTACACTAAAATGAATTGTTTTAAAAAGAACTGATTATTTACATAAAAATGGATTTGGTGTTAAATAACCTACAAAGGTTGATATGCCATAAAACCAAACCAAACCAAACCAAACCAAACCAAATTAAATAACCCACGAAGGTTGATATGCCATTAAACAAAGAAATCAACCCAAACCAAACCTTAGAATTAATTCTCTTGGGAAAGACATAAACTTCCTTATCGTCCCAGCTATGGGTTATATAGTATCTCTCGCTACTACGAAGGCATCTTTATTATTTAAAAAAAAGGGGAAACTACCGGATTCGACTGGCACTTTTCAAGTTGTTACTACCAGTAAATTAAAAGGGGGTATGTAAAGGAGAAAAAGAAGAGGAGAGAAAAAACAAAAACAGGGAGGGGGGTAGAAGAGACGAGCAGAAGGTTAAAGACCGATCACATTTAACCCCAACAAGAAGTCCCTTTTTTACAAAGGGAAGGTTGAAGGGATCGAACATAAAGGGTCTCCAACACTTTAAGGTGATATAAGGGATGTGACCGACTCAGAATACTGAATCGGTCCACATTAAAATCCACCACACATCCTCTGTTATTCATCATGTGGTCTGCTATGGAAGACCCGGATGTGTTTACAAGCTAGCCTCTTTTAAGCTCGAGATTCAAAATAAAAGCTGGCAAATGCTGCTTCATCATCATCATCATGTCGGGCCGCTAGCACGGATATCCCTGACCCTCTCTTGCCACTTTTCCCTATCGTTCATCGCCTCTGGCAGGTCTTCAGGGCTACATCCCGTATCCTCACATAGCTGCTGTATGTATGTTCTAGCTGGTCGTCCTGCCTTTGTTTGGCCATATGTGAGGGTCCATAGGAGTACATCACTTATGAGCTAGTTTATGCTTCTCCAGCAGTGTCCTGCGTGTCTGGTTCGTCTAACTTGGATAGTCTTCGTGATGGGAGGCCGGTGGCCGTATAGTTGGTGCTTTGTGGGTGGTTGCCGCCTGGACTTATTCAATATTGCTCGCTACACTCATCTGCTTAATCCGACAATTTGTAAATAAAAAATTGATAACAAGGTAATCCAAGTAGAAGGAGAGATTTATTGAGAAACAAAGTCGACACTATAGCGTTTCAGTTCTAATGAACTATTGGCTTAGTGGGTAGTGTTCGCCAATGGTCTGGGACACCTATGTTCAATCCCAGGTTGAATCATACCAAAGACTCAAAAAATGGTACTTGATACCTCATTGCTTAACACTCAGCGATATAAAAAACACTCGGCAAAAAAAAAAAAAAAAAAGGAAACCGGTTTTCATTAAACAGAAATGGAATCATGTCGTCTTTTCTAGGGCGACAATTTTATCGTTCCACCCTGTAGGCTAAGTAGAATAAGGGTACATTTAGTTTAAACGACATAATATACATACATTTATATTATTATGATACTAAATAAAAAACAAAAACAATTTGCCCAGTCAACTGGGGCTGTAGAATACACTGACTGCTTCTCTGTAAAGGAGTAAGACCCCACACACACACACACACACAAGTATTCTGGATAAGACCCTAAACAATCTGATGGTTAGGTTCAAGTAATGTTGGAGTTTGGGGGAATGCGGAGTACCCCTTCATTGCCATCACTTCTAAGTCAACTCTATGGGTAAAATAGATCTAAACTGTGTACTTTTGCTAAACTGAATTGCTCAAAATGGAACTTCTTTTGACATTAAAACTGTACTTATGCTAAACTGAATTGTTTGAATTAGAACTGTTTGACTGAACGGAACAACTAGCCAATTACTAGATCGTCTGCAACAAAAAAAGAAAACCGGTTTTCATTAAACGGAAATGGAATCATGTCGTCTTTTCTAGGGTGACAATTTTATCGTTCCACCATGTAATTGTGGCCCTTCAGTTGGCGAGTTTGAACTCCAGTCAATCTATAAGGTTTACTTTCGCACCCTTACCCTTGGAAAAGGTATGACCCCTGTTAGTGGTCCCCGCCTAAACAATAGGTTAAATTGTATCATTTCTGTTCTTTAACAAGAATGAAATAACCCTTGAAGTTTGATTCACCTTTAAAGAAAGAAACCAGATTACGAAGTGGAATTTTTTCCCCATGAATGCTGTGTTTGGAATTATTCTTTATTAAGACTTATTTTAATCTTGCAAAAATATTAGTTGCGAAGAACACCCCGGAGCCTGTTCTGGACTTCGGTCCGGAGCGTGACTCTGTAAAAGGAACAATGGCAGACTTGAGGCCTTTAGGCTTCTAATTTTGACTAGGCTACCTCCGGGTGGAAATTTACTAAGCTTTTTGCTTAGATGTGGCACAAGGCCATATGAAAGGGGCACCCAATGAGACTCGAACTCACTCGTGTAGGTTTGCTAGCCGAGCTTGCTAACCATTACACAACCAGAGGCGCCTTAGGCTACCTCCGGGTGAGCGAGCTGCAGTTTTGTCTCCTTTGTAACCAACGTATGGCACTAGACCTCGCGTCTAGTTTAAGCCGTAAAAGAAAATCTTTACGAATGAGCTAAACATGGGTTTGTCATAACAATCCTCAGTTGAAAAGACAGTAAAGTGGAAACACACTCTCTCCGTCAAAGAAAAGGTTCCGGGCGCAGCAGTCGGTAAAGAAGGCGATGCTGATAGTCTTATGGAACATGAAAAGAGCTATCGATATTAATTTCCTTGAAAAGAAGCAACAGTAACCAACATTTTTTTGTTGCTAATTCCTCAGGCAAAATTCATTTGATTTATTGGTTGACCCTCGGATGAAAGAACAAAAAAAATTGAGACTGAAGAATAAAATATTTGCGAAGAACTGAAGAATAATTTTCTTGAAAAATTCGTTGAAGCGCAAAGACGTGAAGAAAAAGAAACGTTTCAAAAAAGTATGAAGTCGGAAAAAATAATTGAATGACAAATTTAAACAATGAGTAATATTAAACCCAACCAACCAACCAACAAACAATTCGACGAAATTTGATAGGAGAATGGAAGATGGGCTCCCAAAACAAAACTGACTTTTTTTTTTCTTTTAAGGCATGGTACTGAGTATTTCAGGACTTCTCATCCGTTTGTCGAATAAAAAAAAATTCTTCCACTGGCAAAGATTTTTTGTTAGTTTGTTTGTTTGGTTGGTTGTTTTTTTAGTAATCGTTTTCATTCTTTTTTTTTTTTTTGTGAGCAACTCTTACCATTAAAGAAGACACATTTTACAAATATTCAAAATTGCCAAATTTGGTCTGTCTAACTGTTTCTCTGTCTCCATCTGTCTGTCTGTCTGTCTGTGAAATACACTGTCATCCACACATACTCTTCCTCTCTGCCAGTCTGTCTTTCTCTCAATCTACTTTTCTCTCCCCCTCTTATTTTTCCTTTCTTTCTTTCTTTCTTTCTTTCTTTCTTTCACACACACACTCTCTCTCTCTCTCTCTCTCTCTCTCTCTCTCTCTCTCTCTCTCTCTCTCTCTGAAATACACTGTCATCCACACATACTCTTCCTCTCTGCCAGTCTGTCTTTCTCTCAATCTACTTTTCTCTCCCCCTCTCATTTTCTTTTTCTTTCTTTCTTTCTTTCTCTCTCTCTCTCTCTCTCTCTCTCTGAAATACTCTGTCACCCACACATACTCATCCTCTCTGTAACTCTGTCTCTCTAAGTCTGCTTGTCTGTCTCTCTCTGTCCACGTGTCTCTCTCCTCTCTCTCACTCTCTCATTCCACAGACACACACAGACACACACAGACACACACACACACACATATATATATATATATAAACAGCATTTGGCATTAAATACCGTACAAGGATTGATATATAAATATATATTCATATATATACGTATATATATATATATAATTTGGAGAGTGCTCAATATCTGTGATAGAGCTATTATATAATATAATAATAAATAAATATATATAGTTTATATATATATATTTAATTGCGTGATGCTTATCTGCAACCACTGGTTTTATGCCGTCTTTATACGGCAATCCTCTTTATACATATATATTAAATATATATGATTTGGTTGGGTTTTATGACATATCAACCATTGTAGGTTATTTAATGCCAAATCCTCTTTATACATATATATTAAATATATAAGATTTGGTTTGGTTGGGTTTTATGGCATATCAACCATTGTAAGTTATTTAATGCCAAATCCTCTTTAAACATATATATTAAATATATAGGATTTGGTTTGGTTGGGTTTTATGGCATATCAACCATTGTAGGTTATTTAATGCCAAATCCTCTTTAGACATATATTAAATATATATGATTCGGTTTGTTTGTGTTTTACGGCATATCAACCATTGGAGGTTATTTAATGCCAAATCCTCTTTATCATCATCATCATCATCATCATATCGTGCTGGTAGCACGGATAGAATCCTCTTTATACATATATATTAAATATATATGATTTAGTTTGGTTGGGTTTTATGGCATATCAACCATTGTAGGTTATTTAATGCCAAATCCTCTTTATACATATATATTAAATATACATGATTTGGTTGGGTTGGGTTTTATGGCATATCAACCATTGTAGGTTATTTAATGCCAAATCCTCTTTATACATATATATTAGATATATTCGATTTGCAGACACATTTTCTAGATAATATTTTAAACAAGCATGAATTCTTTTGGGCACAAAGTTAAAAGGTTTAAACTTTATAACTGTGCAAAAAAAAAAAACCAAATAGCTCAGAGTCACTGTCACAGTCACAATTTAATATCAGTTATTTGTTTGCACACACAGTTAGTTCAATTTGACCCATAGATAGGAGCCTATCAGGTGCTACTACTCATGGTTAGAGTGGACCTGTGAGCTATGGCGATGAAGGGGTACTCCGTATTTCCCCAATTTCTCAAACTAAAGCCTTTCCATCAGATGGTTTAATGTCATATCCGGGACACTCATTTGGTGGTGGTGCGTCTTACTCCTATGCAAAGATGTAGTCAGTGTATTCTACAACTCTAGCCTGGAAGTAGAGTTGTCTCCCTTAGTCGAGGGTGACCCGAAAGCTCCCTTTTCAATAGCTACTACACCTAGGTGTAGGGGAGGGTGCTATTCCATTCCCTGGATTGTTCCCCTTTACCCTTGATCCTCACCTTATAGTGCTGAGTGCTAAGCAAGGCGACATCAAGTACCATTTTTTTCAGTCTTTGGTATGACTCAACTTGGGACTGAACCCTGATCAACCCGAGCCTACTAGACTGTTGTTTGTTTTTTTAGGGGGGGTAGATATCTTTTTTTATTTTTTTGATTTCTCAATATTTAAAAAAGATCAAGATCACAATATACATATATATATATATATATATATTATTTTATAAGCATATATATATATATATATATATATATATATATATATATATATATATATTGCTTTGTATGCTTTTAAATTCGAAATTGGCTAAGATTAGTATGTAAACTTGAAACAAAGACCGTTTTTTTAGGGGGTA
>OY757945.1:11001952-11014452 GCA_963585895.1 Sepioteuthis lessoniana | reverse complement strand
TGTTCAAACGGTTCTATTTCTAACAATTCAATTTAGCATGTCATTTGTTTACACTCAATTTAACTGTCAAACAGTTTTATTTGACTCTTAGAGAGGACTCTGTCGGGTGCTACCACTCCAAGCAAGAGTATACCTGCGAACGATGGCAATGAAGGGGTACTCTGCATTCCTCAAAGCTCCAGCATGACTGGAGCCTCGCCATCAGATTGTTGTTTCCAGGATACTCGTTGTGTGTACGGGGGGGGGGGGCGGTGTTGAGTGTCTTACCCATCTGCGAAGAAGCTCGTTTTCTGTTGTGATTTTTCCTGTATGATTCTGGTATCATTGCTGGGCATTTTTCGTATTTCAGCAGATTGTATATCTACACACTAAACGGTAGCGCTTTGAACCTATTTGACAAGTGCACCTACCAAGGAAACAGTGTCTCACCAACGGAGAAAGACGTCAACACGCGACTAGCAAAGGCATGGACAGCTAACGATAGGCTATAGATCGTATGAAAGTCAGACCTGACCGATAAAATGAAGCGCAATTTCTTCCAAGTAGCGGTTGTATCGATACTGCTATATGGATGCACCACATGGACACTAACCAAATGTATGGAGAAAAAACTTGACGGCAATTACACAAGAATGCTGAATGCCATACTGAATATGACCTGGAGACAGCACCCCACAAAACATCAGCTGTACGGCCACCTACCACCCATCACGAAAACCATCAAAATTAGATGAACCAGACATGCGGAACACTGCTGGAGAAGTAGGGACGAGCTCGTAAGTGATATACTCCAGTGGACCCCTTCACATGGCCGAGCAAAGGCAGGATGTCCAGCTCGAATCTATATACAGTAGCTCTGTGCCGATACTGGATGTAGCCCTGAGGACCTGCCAAAAGCAATGGACGATAGAGAGGGTTGGCGAGAGAGGGTCAAAAATATCTGTTCTGAGAGCTCGACATGATGATATATATATATATATATACATGATATTAGAACATCGATTGACAAAATCAAAGAGAATGGCTTCGAACTGACGAAGAAAAGAAGCAGAAGATACCCCGCAACAACAATTACCGACGCCGACTACGCCGATGACATAGCGATACTGGCAAATACACCTGACCAAGCCGAAACACTTCTGCATAGTCTGGAACGAGCAGCAGCAAGCATAGGCCTCCATGTTAATGCACACAAAACGGAATATATGTGCTATAACCAAACGGGGGACATCTCCACTCTAGAAGGAACCCCTCTTAAACTAGTAGACAAATTCACGTACCTAGGAAGCAGCGTCGAATCAACCGAAAAGGACATCGAAACGAGGTTAACGAAAGCATGGACAGCTATCAATAGGCTATCGACTATATGGAAATCAGACCTAACCGATAAAATGAAACGCAGTTTCTTCCAGGCAGCGGTCACATCGATACTGCTATATGGATGCACTACATGGACGCTAACAAAACGGCTGGAGAAGAAACTAGATGGCAATTACACAAGAATGCTGCGTGCAATCCTGAACAAGTCCTGGCAGCAACACCCCACAAGACACCAACTGTACGGCCACCTGCCCCCTATCACGAAAACTATTCAAGTTAGACGAACCAGACATGCAGGACACTGCTGGAGAAGCAGAGATGAACTCATAAGAGATGTACTCTTATGGATCCCCACACATGGCCGCGCAAAAGCAGGACGACCAGCTCGAACGTACATTCAGCAGCTATGTAAGGATACAGGTTGTTGTCCTGAAGACCTACCTAGGTCGATGAACGATAGGGAGGAGTGGCGAGAGAGGGTCAGGGATATCCGTGCTGCCAGCACGATATGATGATGATGATGATGATATATATATATATATATATATATATATATATATATATATATATATCCTCCACTTTAAAACTGCTGGTAGCTGGGTTGAATTCAGTTATCTTTGTCCGAGATTGTCTGCCCTACAATTTAGCCATAGCTAAAAAGTCATATGACAAATAGGAATATTTTTACGTAATTTATTTTTTTGATTTTTCTCAACTAGTTTCTCAAGGAGAAAGTTTTTTTTGGGCGGGGGGGTTAGAAAGCTTTAGAATAGTTTTTTTTTTTTTTTAAGAATTGATATATGAAAAGAGAGGGAAAATTAACGGGTGACGTCATAAACACATCCGTTGAATAAAATGATTTCCTGGTATCCAAAAGTCTTTAACGAATCTTTATATAACGGCTGTTTGGATACCTGACACTGAGCTCTTCATTTGTGATGAAGATGTTAAGCAAGGGCCGGGTGGGTTTCAAATTAGTCGTTACCGCTTGCTTTGTTTGTTTCTTTGTTTAAGTGTTTAAGTGTCACCCAAAGTCTAACCGTCCTATTTTAAAGCGGCACCTTGAGGGTCATTAAGTTTCATTCCGATGTCAATTGTAGCCATTGTTAATAGATATTTTATCCATTTATCTTTGGGTTTCTACTATTAGTGTAATATTTTGTTAAATTAATATCATGGACGTGGTATCTTTTATATCATTATAATTATTTCTATGATAGTGCATATTTAAAATGTGTATATGGATGTATCTATCTACATAAATGTGTGTATATATCTTTGTGTGTTCGTATATATCATCATCATCATCATATCGCGCTGGTAGCACGGATATCCCTGACCCTCTATCGCCACTCCTCCCTATCGTTCATCGCCCTAGGTAGGTCTTCAGGACAGCATCTCGTATCCTCACATAGCTGCTGAATGTATGTTTGTGCTGGTCGTCCTGCTTTTGCACGGCCATGTGTGGGGGTCCATAAGAGTACATCTCTTATGAGTTCGTCCCTGCTTCTCCAGCAGTTACCTGCATGTCTAACTTGAATAGTTTTCGTGATAGGGGACAGGTGGCCGTACAGTTGGTGTCTTGTGGGGTGTTGCCACCAGGACTTGTTTAAGATTGCACGCAGCATTCTTGTGTAATTGCCGTCTAGCTTCTTCTCCAGCCGTTTTGTTAGCGTCCATGTAGTGCAGCCATATAGCAGTATCGATGTGACCGCTGCCTGGAAGAAACTGCGTTTATATATATATATATATATATATATATATATATATATATATATATATATATGTGTGTGTGTGTGTGTGTGTGTGTGTGTGTGAGTTTATGAGTTTATATATGCGTGTGTGTATGCGTGTATATATATATATATATGGAGAATCGTGGGTACGCGTATATATATATATATATATGAATATATGAAGAATGGTGATTTGTAAATCCGACGACATGAAGAAAAATAAATGGAAAAGTGGATAAACTAAACGCTGACAACGGATTCCAGTTGATATTTCGTCTTTATTCCAGAAAGACTTCTTCATAATCATTCTGAAGAAGTCTTTCTGAAATAAAGACGAAATGTCAACTGGAATCCGTTGTCAGTATTTTGGTTATCCCCTTTTCCATTTTTTTTTCATACATATAAATATATATATATATACATATATATATACATTCATACATATAAATATGTATATATGTACACGATCATATATATATATACGCACACACACACACACACATATATATATATATATATATATATATATATATTTACCAACCCCTCTGCTCGGGCAGGATAAGACACAAGGTCAATTCTTAAGCGGAGTTTAACAGAGTTTTCCTTCTCCTAGACTAGTTGTCTCACCAAGGCTGAAGAAACCAGTCTGCCTTACTATTTTACCCATAGCTGGAGGGAGAATAATTGGATTCATACCTTTCCCAAGGGTATTAGTGCAATATGAAATGCAATCAATCTCGTCCAGGATTAGAACTCGTGTTGCCGTGTCCATTTCCTAGGACGATAACCATTACACTACGGGCACCTCCTCAAATATATATATATATATATATATATATATATATATTTATGGGGGTGCTCATGGGGTAATGGGAACCGTAAAAGGAAATGGACATGGCGTTGCGATTTCGAGTCCGGGACGAGCCGGTTTTCATTTCTTAACTTAGGTCATTTCTTAGCGCTAATAACCTTGTGAAAGAAATGAAACCAATTATTCTCCTTCCAGCTATGGTAGCGTAAACTGGGCTCTTTAAATTTAGTACGACAACCAATTTAGGAGAAGGAAAACTCTGAATTTAGAAAAAAACTGTGCTTGTGTCGCATCCTGCTTGCTCAGATGGGTTGGATATATATATATATATATAGATAGATAGATGACGGAAGTGCCCGAGGTGTAATGTTATTGTCGTAGGAAATGGACACGGCGACACTAGTTCAAATCCTGGGTGAGACTGATTGCATTTCACATAACACTAATACGCTTGGGAAAGGTATGAATCCAATTATTCTCCCTCCAGCTATGGGTAAAATAGTAGGGCAGACTAGATTCTTCAGCCTTGGCGAGGCAACTAGTCTAGGAGAAGGAAAACTCTGAATTCAAACCTGTTAAACCCCGCTTAAAAAATTGACCTTGTTTCATATCCTGCCCGAGCGGAGGGGTCAGGATAGATAGATAGATCGTGTTAATTAAGAACTAAGTTTATCTTACAACGCTCCAAGGCTCCGTGAAAATGATATTGGATTGGGTGTCTGTGTTACATCAGACCTTCCCGATGAGAAGAGCCTGGAAAATCAGCTCTGCTAAACATTACAATTACCTCGGTCTGAAAATCAGTGCGGATGAGAAATATGACGAAACAATCTCTCGAAGTGCTAATGTGTTAAAACGGCCTAGAGAAGGATGCATGACCTTTAGTTCCCTACTTCTGGCGAGCCTACCTCGGACACCCACCCATTTAAAAAAAGCAAAAAAAAAAGCATCCATCTCTCTGTGGGTGGCCAATTGGGCCTCGTAAGTTGAGCTAACAACCTTGACAACCACACACACACACACATACACATACAAAAATCCCTTCTATTCGAAGCTTTCTATGTCATTTCCTAAACGCGTATTCTGGTAACTGATATATATCTGGCCATTAAATGATTGGCTATTTATTTACTTTTTTTTTTTTTTTTTTTACTTCTTTTTGTACAACGGTGGTGGTGGAGGTGATTCTTAACTCAGGTCATTTGTATGAAAATTGATGAGATGAGCAGGGAAAAATGTACACAGAAGTGATAGATAGATAGATAGATAGATAGATAGATATGAATATACTGAGATAGATAGATAGATAGATATGATCAGACTGAAATAGATAGATATGAACAGAATAGATAGATAGATAGATAGAAAAAGACTGAGATAGATAGATAGATAGATAGATAGATAGATAGATAGATTGATTGATATATAGATATGAACAGGCTAATAGATAGATAGATAGATAGATATAAAAAGACTGAGATAGATAGATAGAATAGACTGAGATAGATAGATATGAACAGAATAGATAGATAGATAGATAGATAGATAGATAGATAGATATGAACAGGCTAATAGATAGATAGATAGATAGATAGATAGATAGATAGATAGATTCTGGAGCCAGCGAAAGAAGAAGCAATATTAAATCAAGTAATTAGAAACTTTTTTAATACATTATGTAATACACACGTGCGCACACACATCCATACGCAATAGAAAGATAGACAAATTAGCAGACAGACAGACAGACAGACAGACTTAAAAGGCAGGTGAGAGGAGAATCGCTACAAGAGAAGGCAAGTGGAAACACAAAACACATTCACAGAGAAAAGATTTACTACATGCTAAGCACACGACAAATGAATCTGCTCTTACACATACACTTACATGTTAAAGGAGAGAGATTTGCCTAGAGATAACGATATATATATGTATATATATATATATATATATAGCAACCAAGCTGGATTTAGTAGGTGTATGAACGGTCGATTAAACATTGAGAGAGATAGGCAGAGATATGTCGTAATCAACTTGAAATGGTTGTCTTGAACTTGAAAAGAGCTCAAGGGCTGGCCAGCAAAGCAATACAAAAACTAAAAGTCATTAAAATCTAACCTTCCTTTCCTTTTGTTTTCTTGTATATCAACCTCGATGGGTTATTTATGCCAATTCCTGGCAGAAGAACAGCAGTGATACTATTTAAACCATAGCTAGATGGATAAGGGCTTCTATGCCTTTCCTAAGTGAATTAGTCTGAACGGAAACGTATTAGAACAACAGGAATGGTTTGATTTGAGTTTTATGGCATATCAACCATCGTAGGTTATTTAATGTCAAATCCTCTTTATACATATATATTAAATATATGTGATTTGGTTTGGTTGGGTTTTATGGCATATCAACCATTGTAGGTTATTTAATGCCATATCCAATTTATACATATATATTAGATATATATGATTTGGTTGGGTTGGGTTTTATGGCATATCAACCATTGTAGGTTATTTAATGCCAAATCCTCTTTATACATATATATTAAATATATATGATTTGGTTTGGTGGGTTTTATGGCATATCAACCATTGTAGGTTATTTAATGCCAAATCCTCTTTATACATATATATTAAATCTATATGATTTGGTTTGGTTGGGTTTTATGGCATATCAACCATTGTAGGTTATTTAATGCCAAATCCTTTTTATACATATATATTAAATATATATGATTTGGTTTGGTTGGGTTTTATGGCATATCAACCATCGTAGGTTATGTCAGGCCAAATCCTTTTTTACGTATATTAAATATATATGAATTGTAAACACTTTTTGTTGATAACATTTTTTTTGCACACAGTTAAATGGCTTCAAGTATTGCTTTTTAACACTAACAATTCAGTTAAACATCAGTCATTTGTTTACACAAAGTTAGATGTCAAACAGTTCTATTCCTTACAATTCAATTTACCTTAGCCTAGTGGGTAGAGTGTTCGCCAATGATCCGGGAGACCTGCGTTCAATCCCAGGTCGCGTCATACCAAAAACTTTAAAAATGGTACTTGATACCTCCTAGCTTAACACCCAACAATATAAGGTACGTATCGAGGGTAAAGTGGAGCAATCCAGGGAAAGGAGTAACACCCTCCCTAACACCTCGGTATAGTAGCTATTGAAAAGGGAGCCTTCTGGTCGCCCTGGACTACGGTCGCCAACTTAACTTTTACTTATATTTTAAGAAGTTTTGTTTGACCCCTAGATAGGACCCTCTCAGATGCTACCTCTCCGGGTCAGAGTAGACCTGTGAGTAATGGGAATGAAGGGGTACTCCACATTCCCTGATTAATATTGAATAGAACTATAAATGTTAGATAACAATACTTGAAACAGAAATAACAGTTATACTCGTATGCAAACAAATTAGTCCTAATTCTTTTAAAAATGAAATTACCGACAAAATAGTTTCTTACGTATCCCTGGAGCCTCATCATCAGATTGTTTTGTGTTATATCCGGTATACTCGTTAGGGGTGGAGTCTTATCACTCTGCAAAGATGCAGTCGGTATATTCCACAGACACCCACACGGTCGACTGGTCACAGAGGGACTAGAGTTCGAAGTCTCTTACTTCGAAGCCGTAGCCTAGCTTTTTAGTCATTATGCCACAGGGACTGCCCAAATCTCACCTTATTCGTAGAAATTTCATGCAACATCTGTAACGGTGGAGATGCCCGTGGTGTAATGGTTATCGTCGAAGGAAATAGAGACGGCGACACGTGTTCAAATCCTGATTAGATTTCTCAAAGCACTAACAACTTTGGGAAAGTAGGACAGACTATGCTCTATAGCCTAGGTTATGCAACCGATGTTGGAGAAAGAAAACTGTTAAACTCTGCTAAAAAAATCGACCCTGTGTCACATCCTGTCCGGATGGAGGGGTTGGTAAATGTATATAACGGTAGTTTTCAAACTTTTTAGAGCCGAGAACCCTTTCAGTTTCAGGGTGGACCCCCATAAATATAAAAATAAAATCTCGTAGATAAAAAATGAAATCTCGTGGAACCCCCTATAAATAGAAATTAAATTTATCAAGAAATATTTAGTGAAAATCGTATTTCGTACCTAGACTGAGTAATGACCTTAAGTGAGAGGGTAGGGCTTGCCTTGCTTGGCACAAATCGTCAGTTCTTGGGGATATTTTTGCAGAAGATATACGCTATTCACTTTGCACAACAATTCTAGATCTATATTTAGTAAGTACTGAAAATTCTTTTTCGTATAAATTTGCTGCTTCAAAAGGTAGCGGTATTTTGGCGGTCTTTTGAGACAACAATGGTGTTGTATCGTGGTAAGGAAAAGATACACAGTGAAATAGAGTTAATTATTTATTAACTCAAGTGGTACAGTCCGACTAGTATTATAAGTCTCGCGCTGTTGGTGTTACGTCCGAAGTTGGTCTTACTACTGACCGACGTCCTTCAGAGCTATCTCTCTGCTTCTCTTTCTGCTTCTGCTTCTGCTTCACTGTGCTTGAGAGACTCGGCGTCTTTTATACTTCCGCGATACTGGAAGCCACATGGTACGAACCATTTGACGACAAATGGATACACAGAAGCCACGCTAAGCCAAAATTTTGGGAATGGTTGCAATTTAAACTAAAATTTCAGTGTACTAGTAACTAGAAACGAATTTGTTCTTCAGTCAACAATCGAATAATTTGAATTTTTTCGACAACCTTGCAATGTCAGCAGATCCTTGCTACTGACATTGCGGACCCCTACAATTGACGTCGCAGACTCCTACTACAGACATTGCGGGGCCCTGGTATTAACGTTGCGGACTTCTGCTGCTGAAATTGCAAACCACGACA
Organism: Sepioteuthis lessoniana; assembly: GCA_963585895.1. NCBI lineage: Eukaryota > Metazoa > Mollusca > Cephalopoda > Myopsida > Loliginidae > Sepioteuthis > Sepioteuthis lessoniana. Next base: position 11,005,719 of record OY757945.1, on the reverse strand, counting down.
ACAGACATAGCAAACCCCAACTATTGACGGTGCAGACCCCTGCTGATGACATTGTGGACCCTTACTATCGTCATTGCGGACCCCTTGTATTGAAGTTGCGGACACCTGCTACTGACATTGCAAATTCCTGCTATGGTCGTGGCAGACCCCTTGTATTGACGTTGCTGACTACTACTGTTGACGTTGTGGACCCCCTACTATTGACATTGCAGATTCCCACTATTGACATTGCGGATCCCAGTTGTTGACATTGTGGACCCCTGCAATTGGTATTGCGCACCTCTGCAATTGACGTTACAAACCTTCTGTGATCCCTGGAACAAAGTTTGAAAACCACTGATCAATAGAATGGAAGAAACAATCATATAAAACTTTATTTCCTTAAAAGTATAAAGTTTCGGAACTTATAGAAATGAAACGATAGTAAGTGGGTGCGATTTTGATTACTTGATATGGAGTTGAACACACACCGAGGTTTAAAACAGTTCCAGTCAAATGATAAAGACATGGTGAAGGTAACCCTCCTTGGAGAAGTTAACTCTAAAATCAAAACTGGACGTGGAAAGTCTTGCATCAAACCTCTCCTCACTTGTAAATATCCTTTGACAGGAAAACTAAGAGAAGATACTTTGAAATAAAACCTGCAGTTTGCATTGTCACCGGTTATCTTGCTATGCTTGACACTTGGCTGTCGCGACGAAGAACAAGAGAGTGGCATAAGTATCGTACAAGAGTACGTCATTATGATCCAACTGCGAATCTTATTTTGGGGTGTTAAATTAGTTATTAATCAATAAATTTTAGTTGTAATTTCATTGGTACAATTACTCAAGACGTAGCAGTTATATATATATATATAGAGAGAGAGAGAGGGGGGGCTTGGATTGGCGTTTGAGTCAACCGGGTTTCGATCCCAGCTACGGGAAGTAAGTATGTCTGGCCACACTGATGAGTTCTGATAGAACGAAACAGATCTGTCTGTGGATGACTTTATATATATATATATATATATATATATATATATATATATATATATATATATATATATATATATATATATATATATATATATATATATATATATATATATATATATATATATATATATATATATATATATATATATATATATATATATATATATATATATATATATATATATATATATATATATATATATATGATAACTGCTACGTCTTGAGTAATATGAGGAAAGTCTTGCATCAATGGTGTAATGGTTATCGTCGTCGGAAATGGACACGGTGACACGAGTTCAAATCCTGGACAAGACTGATTGCATTTCACATAGCACTAATACCCTTGGGAAAGGTATGAATCCTATTATTCTCCCTCCAGCCATGGGTAAAATAGTAGGGCAGACTAGGCCTTGGTTAGGCAACTAGTCTACGAGAAGGAAAACGCTAAATTCAAACCAGTTAAACTCCGCTTGAAAAATTGACCTTGTGTCATATCCTACTCGAGCGGAGGAGTCGGTATATATATATATATATATATATATATATATATATATAATCAATAACCTGCCGATACCAGTCTCTGCTTTTCATATGTGCATGTAGACAACGCTTTCAGTTGATAAGATATTGCTACCGAGTTATGTGAAATGGTCGACTAGGTTCAGAAGCTTGTTATTTAGAGTCATTTTATAAGTAATATTATAACTAAGTATAAAGTATTTGGTTTTAATGCATATCAACCCTTGTGGGTTATTTAAAGCCAAATCCTATTTACACATCTATATTAAATATATGATTTGGTTTTATGGCATATCAACCAAATAAACGAAACTCTTGTATCTTAAACACCTGACATCTCCCCCTATCAACGGCGAATCTTACTACCTTATCATCTTACCCATTTTGTATATTTTTGCGTGTTAAATCAATTATTAATCAATATGTTTTAGTTGTAATTTCATTGGTACAATCACTCAAGATGTAGCAGTTATCATATATATATATATATATATATATATATATATATATATATATTATAAATTATACGAAAAAAAAATCAAATTTGTAGGTTTTTTTTTTTTTTCATTTGATTTTATGAAAACTGTTTTTGCCCGGCACGTGTGTTTCGATGTACTTTTAATCTGAAATTAATTATACAGTCAATAGCTGTTAACATATATATATATATATATATATATATATATATATATATATATATATATATATGTATGTATGCCATTAAACAAAGAACCCCAAGTAAAACAAAACAAAAGAAAGAAAAAAAAGTCACTTTGTTCTTTATATAGATAGATGAGGGTGCGTGAGTGAGTGTGTGCGTGTGTGTGTGCGTGTGTGTCGACAGTCCCCTTTGTGTGTTTCTTTTATGAACGCTAATATTGTTGTTCTTCTGTACGCTGATGTTAAAATCAGATAACTCGAGACTCAACAAACTTCTCGAATAGCAATTACAACCGAAAACAAAGACACACAAAGACGCACGCCCATATGCCAATAACGTCATTCGTATTTTAATCCAGTACTGAAGCTGAGAAGCTAGTAAAACATAGCGACTATCAGTCTTAACCCTTCACGCGAGAACTCAACTGAGCCAATCTGGTTGCACCTTAAAGAGAGAACGGTCTCTTTTCATGACAAATGACTACAGATTTTTAATGAACTCAAATTAGAGGTACGTGTAGACCAAGGAGCGTATTTGTTCAGAGTGGAAGACGGAGCAAGTAACATGAATTTTCAAGTAACCATAAACAAATAAACGAAACTCTTGCATCTTGAACACCTGACATCTCTCTCTCTCTCTCTCTCTCTCTCTCTCTCTCCATATCTACCATCCCCTCCGCTCGGGCAGGATATGACACAAGGTCAATTTTTAAGCGGAGTTTAACAGGTTTTGAATTCAGAGTTTTCCTTCTCCTAGACTAGTTGCTTCACCAAGGCTGAAGAAATCAGTCTGTCCTACTATTTACCCGTAGCGGGAGGGAGAATAATTGGATTCATACCTTTCCCAAGGGTATTAGCAATTAGCCAGGTCCAGGATTTGAACTCGTGTCACCGTGTCCATTTCTTACGACGATAACCATTACACCACGGGTACCTTTCTATCTATCTGTCTATCAATACATTTGTCCCTCTCACTCTCAATCTCTCTCTCTCTCTCACTCACTCTCTATCTATCTGTCTATCAATAGATTTGTCCCTCTCACTCACTCAATCTATCTATCTATCTATTTGCCCCTCTCACTCTCTCTCTCTCTCTCTGTCTATCTATCAATACATTTGTCCCTCTCACTCTCAATCTCTCACTCTCTCTCTCTCTCTCTCACTCACTCTCTATCTATCTATCTATCTATAGATTTGTCTCTTTCACTCTATCTCTCTCTGTCTATCGATCAATCTATCAAATTTGTCCCTATCACTCTCTTTCTCTCTCTCTCTCTCTCTCTCTGTCAATCGATCAATAGGTTTGTCCCTCTCACACACAGACTCTCTCTCTCTCTCTCTCTCTCTCTCTCTCTCTCTCTCTCTCTCTCAGTCTATTGATCAATCTGATTTGTCCCTCTCACTCTCTCTCTCTCTCTCTCTGTCTATCGATCAATAGGTTTGTCCCTCTCACACACAGACTCTCTCTCTCTCTCTCTCTCTCTCTCTCTCAGTCTATTGATCAATCTGATTTGTCCCTCTCACTCTCTCTCTCTCTCTCTCTCTCTGTCTATCGATCAATAGGTTTGTCCTTCTCACACACAGACTCTCTCTCTCTCTCTCTCTCTCAGT
>OY757945.1:10991952-10996952 GCA_963585895.1 Sepioteuthis lessoniana | reverse complement strand
GTTTGGTTGTAACACATATATTCGGTTTTGTTTGCATTGACATGGAGGCCAATGCCAGCTGCGGCTCGTTCCAGACTATGCAGTAGTGTCTCTGCTTGATTAGGCGTATTCGCTAGTAACGCCAAGTCATCAGCGTAGTCGGCGTCCGTGATTGTTTCTGCGGGGTACCTTTTGCTTCTTCTCTTAGTCAGCTGGAAGCCATTTTCTCTGATTTTGTCGATCGAAGTCCTAAGCACATAGTCTAGACAGATGATAAAGAGGTACGGGGCTAGTGTGTCTCCTTGTAGTACTCCTGCAACTATGTCGAAGTATTCCGTGTCTCCATCTGGTGAACGTACTTTCACTTTGGTGTTTCTGTAGAGAATCATTATCGCTGCTACGGTTTCTTTTGGTAGGCCGTATGCTTCCCTCTGTGTATGGAATCGAATGCCTTATATATATATATGTATATATATATATATATTATACCGGACATTGGCCTAGCGGTTAGAGTGTTCAATCCCAGGTCGAGTCATACCAAAGACTCAAAAAATGGTACTTGATGCCTCCTTGCTTAACACTCGGCATTATAAGGTACGGATCAAGGGTAAAGTAGAGCAATCCAGGGAAGGAGTAGCGCCCTCCCCTACACCTTGATGTAGTAGCTATCGAAAAGGGAGCCTTCGGGTTACCCTCGACTATGGTCGCCAACTTTACTTACTTATATATATATATATGTGGTAATATATATATATATATAAATGTGGTTATATATATATATATATATATATATATATATTACCACATTTATATATATATATATATATATATATACTCTATATGTAATATATACACATATATATACATTATATATATATGCACACACACATACACACACACACACACACACACACACACATATATATATATATATATATATATTCAGAGAGAAGGAGAGAATCTTGACAAATAGCACTGAAAAGGAACCAAGGATATCGGCCTTTTTTGTTTACATTGACTTGAAGAAACATGCACTCACCACCCCACCAAGCACCGTCCCCTCCCTATACACGCACACATACCGTACCCGGGTTCATTTTCTCTTCCCTCCGACAACCACCACAGTATCCCCAACACCCAACCGGGTCCCACCGTGCATTTGTTCCTTTCTAACGATATGCATGTGCAATCCACGTGCCCAAGGATTTACCCCCGGGGGACACACCCAAACATTTGCTTCATTTTCTTTACCCCCCCCCACTCTCACTTGCAACGATAACCGCTTTCGCCAAATTCCCCGACCCCTCAGAAAAAAAAATTAGAATCGTTTCATCAAACACAAAGGTCTGTGGGTGGGTGTTGGTTTTGTGGCGTTCTGGGGGTAAAGACGCTTGTTGGTCGGTTTGTAGGTGGAAGGAGGGAGTGGCAATAAAAGGGGTGGTAGATGAGTCAGGTGAGCTTGTTCAGGTTGTGGTTCACGATTAAAAGATGTAACTGAGAATATATATATATATATATATATAAATATATATATATATATATATATATATATATATACAGGGTGTGAAAACAAAAATAGGAATAGAATAATAATAAACGACTCTATTGTGAAATAAGATTAATTTTTAATTTAAAAAACAACAAAATAAGAAAATAGATACAAAACAATAAATTTAATCAATATGGTAGCCATTTATTTTACTTATTGTATCTGCATGCCTTCGAAACGATTTGCATGTCTTCAAAATAAATTCTACCGACATTTTATTCCATTCTTCCTCAAAAGCAGTCTTAAACGAACCAATATTAGGATGGGAAGTTTGTTTTGTTTTCTAAGACACCCCATATAGCGTAATCAAGGGGATTAAGATCTGGGCTTAAATTTTGTTTAATTCCTGTCCTCACGGTTTTCTCCTGGACTTTCAATTTATTAGTATGCCTTCTTATTGACGTTGTGGGGTCCTTCTTAATTGCCGTAGCAAGAGCAGTTAAAAAGCCTTCTTTTCGTTTTTTTTGTTCAATCCTCCACTCCACCTTTTCCTAAAAAAGCTCTTTTTTTCTGTAAAAAAGAAAATTCCTTTGCTTTGTATACGTTTGGCGAAAAAACTTAGGCTTGGTTTCGGCTTTAAGCAAACCATTGATTCTTTGTTGTTTCTTTTCTTGCTCAATCATATTGGGCTGAATTTTAATTTTTAAAAAGTGCTTGATTATTAAGCTAATCCTGAAAATTTAGATTTATCAGGCATTTTTTTTTTAAATTGGACAAATTAGAGTGAAAAAAAAAGCGTTTTAATAATTATTCCATATTCTACAGCCGCACCCTTTATATATATATATATATAGTTTATCTATAGTGTATATATTGCCCAGTCGGCTGGGGCTGTAGAATACACTGACTGCTTCTCTGCAGAGGGGTAAGACCCCCCCCTAATGAGTGTCCTGGTATGACACTAAACAATCTGATGGTGAGGTTCCAGCAATGCTGAAGCTTTGGGGAATGCAGAGTACCCCTTCATTGCCATTGCTCCCAGGTCAACTCTGGCCCGGAGTGGTAGCACCTGATAAGGGTCCTATCTATGGGTTAAATAGAATTAACAGCATACTTTTGCTAAAATGAATTGTTTGAGTAAAACTGAATAGTTTGAAATAGAAATGACTTTTAAAATTAAACCGTACTTACATTTAAACTGCGTGGTTATGCTTAACTGAATTATTTGAAATAGAAGTGTTTTTCGACATTAAAAGTGTATTTACACTTAACTGAATTATTACATACAACTGCTTGAATAGTTAGAAATGGAAATGTTTTTGACCATTAAACTGTGTACTTATGCAAAACTGAATTGTTTTAAATAGAACAGATTATTTACATAGAAATGAATTTGGCGTTAAATAACCTACAAAGGTTGATATGCCATAAAACCCAACAAACCAACCAACTAACCATATAGTGTATATATTTACGAGGATCATTGAATAAGTTTCCAGACTTTTTTCGTATGGGCACTTTTATTGATAGTACACACACGAAACTCTGGTCCCCTTCGAAGTAATCCTCCGGCTCCAATGCACTTGTACCGTTCCAACAACTTCTGCAAAGCTCAATAGAAGTCCTCTTGTGTGAGCGTGTCAATGACCTTCGTCACAGCCTCCTTCATCTCCTCAATTGTCTCATAACGACAGCCTCTGAGCTTAGGGAATAACCAAAAGTCACAGGGGGCAAGGTCTGGACTATAGGGACGGTGACGAACTGTCTTGATGCCCATCTTGGTCAAATCGTCCGTGACAAGGATGTAGTTGTGGACTGATGTATTGTCCTGGTTGAAATGCCACTGACCTGATTTGATGAGTGCTAGCCTCTTCCGACGGAATCTCCTCCTGAACTCCGTTAAAACCTCAACATAGTATTCCTTGTTGACTGTCTGTCCAGTTGGAACCCAGTGCATGTAGATCATGCCAGTGCTCTCAAAAAAAGGGATCATCAAAAGTTTGTTGGTGGATTTGTTCTGTCTGGCCTTCTTGGGTCAGGGAAAGCCAGCATGCTTCCACTGGGAACTCTATCTCTTCGTCTCTTGGTCATAGCAGTTGATCCAGCTTTCATTGCATGGCATTTTTTCTGAGTTTAAAACAGAATTTCATTGAATATCGTTCTTCTAAAGAGTCAGATTGCATTTTTGAAATTTACCAGCTGTGACAATCAGGCTTTAGTAGGGTGTATTCCAATTGCTGCTGTAGCTGTTCATTTGAACCTGAAATCATAAAAATTAGTCAGTCATCTCATAAGATGTACAGCAATAAGATACTTAATTTTCAAGAGTCTACGACAATTTTAAATGCCTGAATAAAAAAGTCAGGGAACTTATTGAATGCACCGCGTATATATATATATATATATATATATATATATATTGAGGGTCTGGCCGAGGGGTAATCTTTGAAATACATACGGGTCTTCTATAGCAGAACACCTAATAAATAATCGTGACTGTGTTGAGAAATTTAGTGTGGACTTTTTTCTCGGTTCTGATGGAGTCACACTCTTCATTTTAATCTGGACGTGAGGAAACTTTAGAAGAATGATATGCAATAAAATTCTGTTTTAAACTTGGAAAAAATGCCACAGAAACCTATGGAATGCTTCAGACTGCTTCTGGAGCATCTTGCATGAATCGAGCATCAGTTTTTGAGTGGCATAAGAGATTCAAGGAAGGCAGGGAGTCTGTGAGGGATGTTGAGAGGCTTAGGAGGAGTAAGGAAATCAATAGACCAGAGTTGATTGGTCAAAGGGTTAGGGTTAGGGTTACCATGTTGATGTTTTAAGGAATATCAGGAAGAGATTCCGTCGGAAGAGGCCAGCACTCTTCAAATCAGGTCAGTGGCATTTCTCCCAGGACAATGCACCAGTCCACAACTTCATCCTTGTCACAGACTATTTGACCAAGGTGAGGATCAAGACACTTCCTCAGCCACCCTATAGTCGAGACCTTGCTCCCTATGACTTTTACTTATTCCCTAAGCTTAGAGGCTGTTGTTATGAGACAATTGAGGAGATAAAAGAGGCTGTGATGAAGGTCATTGACATGCTCACACAAGAGGACTTCCATGGGGTCTTCCAGAAGTTGTTGGAACGGTAAAACAAGTGCATTGCAGCTGGAGGAGATTACTTCGAAGGGGACTAGAGTTTCATGTGTGTAAGTATCAATAAAAGTGCCCATACGAAAAAAGTCTGGAAACTTATTTAATGATCCTCGTATGTATATATATATATATATATATATATATATATGTATGTATGTATACTCGTGTCATTCAGTAAATAAGGTGAATTTTGTTTGAAGAACTGTTTGTTCTTGCGCCTTTTACAAAAAAAATCTGCTGTGATGGCTCTTTTTATATCCCAGAAGACTGTCAGCATGGCCTTCTTTACTGACTGCTACGGCCGGAACATTTTATTTACCAGAAATTCGTTGTGTTTGCACCCCCGGACCATTAGCGAACACTCTACCCACAATGACAGAAGG
>OY757945.1:10951952-10986952 GCA_963585895.1 Sepioteuthis lessoniana | reverse complement strand
GCTGTCCCGGCTGACCATAGAATAAAACTGAAAGAATATGAAAAGAGAGATAAGTACCTCGACCTTGCTAGAGAATTGAAAAAACTATGGAACATGAAGGTGACAATTGTACCGATTGTGATTGGTACTTTTGGCACGGTAACTAAAGGATTATAAAAAGGATTATTAAAGGGCCTGGAAGATTTGGAAGTTGGCGGCCGAGTGGAGACAATCCAAACAACAGCATTAGTGAAAACGCCCAGGATACTGAGAAGAGTCCTTGAGACTTGAGGAGACTTGCTGTCACTCAGACTCCAGTGAAAAACCATCGGCTAACGCTGATGTGAAAAACTCTAATGAATAATAATAATAATAATAATAATAATGTGCTGCTTCGTAACATCGTAGCAAGTTTGAACTTTAGTCAAGCAATTACTTTAATTTTTGGACAAATACCCATGGGAAAGGTATGTGGTATGACCTTCCCTAAATTATGGGTAAAATAGTAGCAACACTAATAGACTTATACAATGGTGTCTTTGGCATTGAATAACCCTTGAAGGTTGATATGCCATTAAACAAAAAGAACAAACCAAACGCTTTTTTAATCTTACTTTCTAGCCAGTAATAACATTTGTTTACAGCAATATGGTTTCAAGTACTCCTATCTAATACAAATAATTGATATATATATATATATATGTGTGTGTGTGTGTGTGTGTGTGTGTGTGTGTGTGTGTGTGTCTATCTGTCTGTCTTAACCAATTCCTCCGCACGGAAAGGATGTGACACAAGGTCAATTTTTGTGCGCAGATTAACAGGTTTTAATTCAGAGTTCTCCTTCTCCTGGAATGGTTGCCTAACAAAGGCTAAAGAACCTAGCCTGCCCGACTATTTTAGGTTATTTAATGCCAAATCCTCTTTATACATATATATTAAATATATATGATTTGGTTTGGTTGGCTTTTATGGCATATCAACCATTGTAGGTTATTTAATGCCAAATCCTCTTTATACATATATATCAAATATATAGGATTTGGTTTGGTTGGGTTTTATGGCATACCAATCTTTGTAGGTTATTTAATGCCAAATCCTCTTTATACATATAAATTAAATATATATGATTTGGTTTGGTTGGCTTTTATGGCATATCAACCATTGTAGGTGATTTAATACCAAATTCTTTTTATAGATACATATTAAATACATATGATTTGGTTTGATTGAGTTTTATGGCATATCAACCATTGTAGGATATTTAATGCCAAATTCTTTTCATACATATATATTAAATATATATGATTTCTAAACACTTTTTAAGATAACATTTTTTATTCGTTCAGTTAAATAGTCTCATTCAATTTCAAACAATTCCATTCAACATAAGAGCAGTCGTTTGTTTATACAGTTAGTCATTGGTTTAAATACTGTTAAAATTGGTTTAGATACAGTTAAAGGATCAAACAGTTCTATTTCAAACTTTCCAATTTAGCATAAGTACTCAGTTTTTTGTTGGCACAGAGTTAAAGTGTAAAAACAGTTCTATTTCAAACAGTTCATATTAGTGTAATTATACAGTTAAATTCTATTTGACCCATAGATAGGACCCTATCAGATACTACCACTCCGGGTCAGTGTGGACCTCGAAGTGATGACAATGAAGGGATACTCCATATTCCCTAAAGCTCCAGCATAACTGGAGCCTTACCATCAGCTTTTTCGTGTCATATCCAAGACACTCGTTGGGGGAGTCTTACCCCTCTGTAGAGATGCAGTCGGTGTATTCTGCAGCCCCAGCAAACTTGGCCACAACAATTTGAAAGCAATTGTATAATTTTATTTGAGTATAATAATCGTTCATTAATTAATTTGTTTGAGTTAATTTATTTCAAGTATCCCAATCCAATTCTAATCCTTTTTAAGTAGATGTACTTGACACATAGATGGGACCCTAACAGGTACTACCACTCCCGATCAGAGTGAACCTGGGAGTAATGCCAGTAAAGGAATACTTCACACTCCCAAGAGCTCTAGGAACAAGAGCCTCACCATCAGTTTAATGTCATTCTTCGGGCACAACTAGCCTTGCTAAGGTTAGTAGATTATACGAGGCGCCTCACAAGCTGGACTAGCTTATCATTATTAACGAGTTCGATTCGCACTGGGTGCCCTATACACCTGGCCTTATCTCAATATTCGCAAATCTTCGTAGATTATATGGAACACATCACACGGCATAATATTTTGTCAGCTACGCTAGGAGACCATTGCTAGTGAGTTCGATGTATATATATATATATATATATATATATATATATATATATATTATGTATGGGGGAGCTTTGAGTTAATTGTGCTTGCTATAAAGATGATTGGTGCTTAACCTTACCAACCTACATGAGCAGCGTTGTGCAACGATTATTATCCCCTACCCGAACATATTTCCCTCGGGGAAGAGAGTCCTTTTAATCATCTGTGCATGCAGAGTGTGTGAAAAAGGTAATGAGAAAAACAACATACAAAGACACATGCACACTTAGTTATATATATATATATATATATATATATATATATATATATATATAAGTAAAGTTGGCGTCTGTAGTCGAGGGCGACCCGAAGGCTCCCTTTTCATTAGCTACAACACTGAAATGTAGAAGAGGGCGTTACTTCTTTCTGTGGATTGTTCCACTTACCCTTGATCCATGTCTTTTAATTCTTAGTATTAAGCGAAGGGGCATCAAGTACCATTTTTTATATGACCCGAGTTTTTTGGTATGACCCAACCTTGGATTGAACTCCAGTCTCCAGGGCCATTGACGAATATTCTACCTAACTAGGCCAATAGAATACCTATTAGCTTTGGTAGTTCTGTCATTTGATTTTTTCCTTTTGCCCAGACATTGCGGTGCTGGTTGATTATTTTCTAGCAGTACGGATGTTTTAATTTTTTCTTTTCTTTTTTTGATTAATTTTTTTCCAGATATCAATTTTTGAAATATTTTTTTATTTACAAATTGTATCATCTGGGGTTTTTTCGCACAGCTTGGGTTATAGTATAGGTATAGAATTAACAATAGAATATATATATATATATATATATATATATATATATATATATATATATATACGAAGATCATTCAATAAATAAAGTAATTTTGACTTAGGTTGGCAATAGGAAGCACTATCTAGAGTTGCAAGTTCTTCAAAGAAATCAATAGTCATAGATCCATTCATGTCCCAGAAGTAACAAATATGCAACGCATGTTTATATATATATATATATATATATATATATATATATTATCAAAACAAACAGCCCCTACTACTACATATGTTACAACCATATACAGCCCTAAACACTCACACACACACACACACACACACACATATATATATACATATATATATATAAGAATCAGTGGTACATGCAGAATTTGAAAAGTGCTTTTAAAAGCGTATCCATTCTAAAATAAATAAAATATTTCAAAATCAATTAATTTTTTTTCTAATTTTAAAAAAAGGGACCCTTCTTTTCGGTCACGTCTCTTCAGAGAATAAAAGCCGTGGCAGATATATATATATATATATATATATATATATATATATATATATATGAAGAATTAGACTTGGTTAGAGTAGTGACCGTCGAAAAAGCATGATGTCGGGGAGAAGAACAGGCCAAGAAAAAATAGATTTACCGTAAACCAGAAAAATCGGCGCGGGTAATGTTATTCTCTTCCCGTAGTAAAGTAGGGTTATTAAATAAAAGCAGTGCATAAAGCTATTTTTGGATACACAAAATAGGCTGGTATTTTCTAATGAAGAGGTCCTCGCGTATTGATAAATGTAATTCGTTACTTGAGGTCTTCAGGATGATAAACTTGGTGTATTTGTAAAATTTTAAAATATTTTAATTGATTTTAGATTATTTTATTAATTCTAAAATGAATGCGCTTTTAAAAGCCCTTGTCACACACACACACACACATATATATACATTGTGTTTTGTCATCCACTGAGAAGCAATTTTGTTGTATCACAACTCATCAGTGTGGTAAGACACGCGAGATGCTTCAAGCTAGGATCAAAACCCGGCTGACTGCCATTCTCGGCATTTGTGAAAGAATTTTTTCACGTAACTTTTTACATATACGTTATCGGCTACCATGAGTGCTCTATTCATGAGAAGAGCTATTGTGTGTCAACTTATGTAGTAACTGGAATATTCCTCCCGGGAGTGCTCAATCCACAGAGCGGTGGGGGAGCATATATTTTTTCATCCACAGACAAACTGTCGTTGTATCACAACTCTTCAGTTTGGCTAGACACGCGAGACTCTTCCGGCTGGGATCGAAACCCAGCTGACTTCACGCCATTCTTCGCTATCATTATTCTCTGCGTTAATGACATAATTTTTTTCGTATATCTTTTCACATATACGTTATCTCGTGTGTGTATATATACGAGGTGCATACAATAAGTTTCCAGACTTTTTTCGTATGGGCATTTAAAATCGTTGTAGACTCTTGAAAATCCAGTATCTTATTGCTATATATTTGATGAGATGACAGACCAATTTTTATGGTTTCAGGTTCAAATGAACAGCTACAGCAGCAATTGGAATACACCCTACTAAAGTCTGATTGTCACGGCTGGTGAATTTCAAAAATGCAATCTGACACTTAGGAAGAACGATATGCAATAAAATTCTGTTTTAAACTTGGAAAAAATGCCACAGAAACGTATGGAATACTTCAGACTGCTTCTGGAGCATCTTGCATGAATCGAGTATCAGTTTTTGAGTGGCATATGAAATTCAAAGAAGGCAGGGAGTCTGTGAGGGATGATGAGAGGTGTGGGAGGAGTAAGGAAGTCAATACACTACAGTTGATTGGCCAAAGGGTTAGGGTTACGGTTACTATGTTGAGGTTTTAAGGGAGTTCAGCAAGAGATTCGGTCGGAAGAGGCCATCACTCTTCAAATCAGGTCAGTGGCATTTCCACCAGGACAATGCACCAGTTCACAACTCCATCCTTGTCATAGACTATTTGACCAAGATGGGCATCAACACAGTTCCTCAGCCTCCCTATAGTCCAGACCTTGCTCCCAGTGACTTTTGCTTATTCCCTAAGCTCACAGGCTGTCATTATGAGAGAACTGCGGAGATGAAAGAAGCTGTAACGAAGATGATTGACACGCTCACACAAGAGGACTTCCATGGGGCCTTGCCGAAGTTGTTGGAACGATACAACAAGTGCATTGCTGGTGGAGGAGATTACTTCGAAGGGGACTAGAGTTTCCGGTGTGCACTATCAATAAAAGTGCTCATACGAAAAAAGTCTGGAAACTTATCATATGCACCTCGTATATATATATATATATATATATATATATATATATATATATATATATATATAAGTGCATATAGGGTATACGTATATACGTAGTTTGATATTTAAATTTTTAGAAGAATTATAGCAAATAATTGAAAAAAATTACGAACTAACTGGTAACATATCGACACGTTTGATGCTGTGAGAGGGAATGATCAACGAAATATGGCCGAAGGCTGAATTGTCGTTAATTGAAGATGTAATTTTGGGACTTGACTGTTCAATATAAAAACGAAGCCAATGACTGAAAATTAATCTTATTTTGATATAAGATGTAAGTGTGATGGCTGAATATACTTTTTTAAAGACATTTTTCGTGGCACAAAAATTGCTGATAGCAATAAAAAAAAGACCCATTGTTTTATTCATAATGAAAATAAAAGCTTTAAAAAATGACAGGCTAGCTAACCGGTTTCGATCCCCGCTCAACAGAGCTAAATCGAGGATAATATCGAATTAAAAAAAAAGAAATATGTAGAGTGGAAAAAATTGGTGGTGAGGGTGTATTGAAGACTATATCGAAATAATATTATCTTAACAGACATTCTCTTTTTTTTACTGGGGGCGTCCTTGTGGTGTAATGGTGAACTGCAGAATCGTAGTACGCGAGTTCGTACTCCAGACGTTTACTTTCGAGCAAATACCCTTAGGAAAGGTATGAACCCCTTTATCCTCCCAGCTATGGATTAAATAGTACCATTACTGTTTTTCTTTGGCACTAAATAACCTACAAAGGTTGATATGTCATTAAACCGAAAACCGATGTCTTTTTACAGAGAGACGGTCTGCCGAATAAAATATGAATTTTACTTTTTAATGAAATGAAGAGTTAACTCTAAATTTCTCAGCACAGTCTCTTTTATTTTAGTAAAAATGTAATTAATTGCTTAGCGGTGGGGTGCTATTTTCTTTATTTTTTCTGAACTTTTTTTAAGACAGGGAACATCAGGATTTCCCCCTCCTCCTCCTCCTCCTCCTCCTCCTCATCATCATCATCATCATCATCATCATCATCATCATCCAGCCGTGGTGATAGCACGGATTCCATTCACTCATTCTTTCTTTCTCTCTCTCTCTCTCTCTCTCTTTCTCTCTCTCTCTCTATCAAGGAATGTAGTAGCACCCTCCCCTACACCTCGGTGTAGTAGCTACTAAAAAATGAGCCTTCGGGTGGCCTTCGACTACTGTCGTCAACTTTGCATTACTTATTCTTCCCATATAATTAAATGGTTTCAAGTATTGCTATTTAATACTAATAATTCTGTTCAATATCAATTATTTGCTGGCACACAGTGAAGTGGTTTCAAGTATTGCTATTTAACATAATTCATTCATTTGAACACAAATAGTTTCAAGTATTCCTATGTATTACCAATAATTCAATTTTTTACATACAGTAAAACGGTTTCAAGTATTCCTATCAAATACGAATGATTCTATTTAGTGTTAATCATTTGTTTGCTCACACTTAAATGGCTTCAAGTATTGCTTATCTAACACCAATAGTAGTATTTGTTCACACTTAAATGGTTTAAAATATTTCTATTCAACACAAATAATTCAATTGAATACTAGTCATTTGTTTGTAGACAGTTAAATGGTAGTCTAGTCAGTTGGGGCTGCTGAATATCCCGATTGAATATCTGCCGAAAGGTAAGACCCCTCCCAATGAGTGTCCTGTATATGATCTTAAACAATCTGATGGTGAGGCTTCAGCAATGCTAGAGCTTTGGGGAATGTGAAGTACTCCTTCATTGGCATAGCTCCCAGGTCCAGTCTGTCTGTCTGTCTGTCTGTCTGTCTGTCTGTCTGTCTGTCTGTCTCTCTCTCTCTCTCTCTCTCTCTCTCTCTCTCTTATCAATGGATTTTTCTCTTCATACATTTCGCTTGTGTTCTCTTAGTCTCTTTCAGTCTGTCTTCTTGTCTGTCTGTCTGTCTCTCTCTCTGTCTCTGTCTCTGTCTCTGTCTCTGTCTCTGTCTCTCTCTCTCTCTCTCTTATCAATGGATTTTTCTCTTCATACATTTCGCTTGTGTTCTCTTAGTCTCTTTCATTCTGTCTTCGTGTCTGTCTGTCTGTCTGTCTGTCTGTCTCTCTCTCTCTGTCTCTCTGTCTCTCTCACTTATCAGTGGATTTTTCCCTACATAATTTTAGCTTGTGTTTTTACTCTCTCTCTCTCTCTCTCTCTCTCTCTCTCTCTCTCTCTCTCTCTCTCTCTCATCAGTGGATTTTTCTCTCCATACATTTTCCTTGTGTTATTTTAGTCTCTTTCTGTCTGTCTGTGTCTGTATCTGTGTGTGTGTGTCTCTCTCTGTCACTGTCTCTGTCTGTCTGTCTGTCTCTGTCTCTGTCTCTCTTATCAATGGATTTTTCTCTCAATACATTTTCCTTGTGTTATTTTAGTCTCTTTCTGTCTGTCTGTGTCTGTATCTGTGTGTGTGTCTCTCTGTCACTGTCTGTCTGTCTGTCTGTCTCCCCCTCTCTCTCTCTCTCTCTCTCTCTCTCTCTCTCTCTCTACGTGTGTGTTCGTGTGTAGGGTGGAGGTACACAAACACCTTCATGACTGACTTACCCATAGCCCACATTCTGACTTCACAGATGGACTTGGTCGTCTCGAGATCTGTTGAATGAAGGAAGAGTCAAATTTGCGAATGAGTCACGAGCGACACCTGGCGTGCATACAATGAACGAACCATTCACGCAAAAATAACACTGTCGCTCAACAGAGACACAAGACTGACAATTCAAACCGCAAAAAAAAAAAAACAATTTTTTTTTTAAATACAATTTTCAAAAGACAAAAAAATATGAAGCTAAATCATAAAAGGTCATGACAATGGCCATTTTACTCCCTTTTGTAAGTACACAAGGGAGGCGTGCGCTATTTTCATAGACGGACGCTACCGAGTGTGATGAGATCGATAAGTCTGTTTATTTTGATACCAGACAATCGTCATTGGCTCTGGCAGGTTTGGTTTGGTTTGGTTTGTTGGGTTTTTTTGGCATATCAACCTTTGTAGGTTATTTAACGCCAAATCCATTTTTATGTAAATAATCTGTTCTTTTTAAAACAATTCAGTTTAGCATAGGTGCAGTTTAATTGTCAAAAACATTTATTTCAAACTATTCAAGAAGTTATATGTAACAATTCAGTTAAGTGTAAATACAATTTTAATGTCGAAAAACACTTCTATTTCAAATAATTCAGTTAAACATAAGCACGCAGTTTAAATGTAAGTACGGTTTAATTGTCAAAAACATTTCTATTTTAAGCTATTCAGTTTACTCAAACAATTCAGTTTAGCATAAGAATGCTGTTAGTTCTATTTAACCCATAGATCCTATTTAACTCATAGATAGGGCCTTATCAGGTGCTACCACTCCCGGACAGAGTGGACCTGGGAGCGATAGTAATGAAGGGGTACTCCGCATTCCCCAAAGCTCCAGCATTGCTGGAACCTCACCATCAGATTGTTTAGTGTCATATCCAGGACACTCGTTAGTGGGGGGGGGGTCTTACCCCTCTGCAGAGAAGCAGTCGGTGTATTCTACAGCCCCAGCCGACTGGGCAAGGCTCTGACAGACTGAATGATCAAGGCGTACCCGAGGGTACAGATACCCAAGTCGCTAAAGCTTTTAAACGATGTATTGTATTTTCTTTCGGCAAATTTAGTAAAGTAGAAGGCATTAGTTTTGATTGGTTGGGTTTAAGGGCATATCAACCCTTGTAGGTTATTTAATGCCAAACCCTCTTTACACATATATATCTAATATATATGATTTCGTTTGGTTTGGTTTAAGGGCATATCAACCATTGTAGGTTATTTAATACCAAATACTGTTTATATATATATATTGAATATATATTATTTGGTTTGATTTGGTAGGAATTTATGGCATATCAACCATTGTGGGTTATTTAATACTAAATCCACTTAATACATAAATGTTAAATATATATGATTTGGTTTGGTTTGGTTTTATGGCATATCAACCATTGTAGGTTATTTAATGCCAGATCCTCTTTATACATATATATCAAATTTATAGCATTTGGTTTGGTTGGGTTTTATGGCATGTCAACCATTGTTGGTTATTTAATACCAGATCCTCTTTATGCATATATATTAAGTATATATGATTTGGTTTGGTTGGGTTTTATGGCATATCAACCCTTGTAGGTTATTTAATACCAAATCTTCTTTATACATATATATTAAATATATATGATTTGGTTTGGTTGGGTTTTATGGCATATCAACCCTTGTGGATTATTTAATGCCAAATCCTGTTTATACATATCAATTATATGATTTGTAAACATAGTTTGTAGGAGACATCTTAAACAAGCCAGAGCACTTTTATTTGCACACAGTTAAATGGTCTCAAGTATTCCTTTCTAAGGCGAGAAATTTTATTTTTTATTAATCCTTTGATTGCACACAGTTAAATGGTTTCAAGTATTTGCTATGTAACGCTAACAATTCAATTTAGCAGTCCCTTGTTTGTGCACAGTTAAACGGATATATATATGATTTGTCGGTACTTTCATGAAAAAAATGTTAGAGCTACTTTGTTTACACACGGTTAAACGGTTTCAAGTATTGTGATGTAATACGAATAATTCATTTTCACATACGGCTAAATGGTTTCAAGTATTGCTATGTAATACCAATAATTCCTTTTCTGCAAACAGTTAAATGGTTTCAAGTATTGCTATCTTACCTAAACAATCTAATTTAACATCAGTCATTATTTCTGAAGCTCCTGTAGACTTCAGTTTCATATATATATATATATATATATATATATATATATATATATATATATATACAAAGAGAAAGGTGTGGTAGTTTGCAATATTCATAAGTGAAGAGTGCTCAATACCATTGATAAGGCGTATATATATAAGTTAGGATTGCGTAGACACAGAGTCAATGATACTTAGCAAAAGGCCGTTGTGGCGAGGTTTAAGGAGGGGATTAAAGAAAAAAAGGAAATAGTAAGGCATAAGAAGGTTTGTCTTTTCTGCAGCGGCAGCGGCCAAAACATTTTCACTGTTGATTGACCAGGAAAACAGAAGAAAACAACTTACGTTGTGCCTCTGCGTTCATCAGGCCAAGTCTAATGACCAAAGAAGCGAGAAACTGACAGTTTTCAACACTCACTGTTGACTCTCTCTCTCTCTCTCTCTCTCTCTCGCTCGCTCTAAATGGCTGAGCGGTAAGATACTAAGTTTAACGTAAAGTTACCCGGCTTTCGATCCTAAGTTGAAGCGTCCTACATTTCTAATCACACTAAAGTGTTGTGATATAACTAAACAGTCTGTCTGTGAGTAACAATATATATATATATATATATATATATATATATATATATTAATCTTGACTTATTTGTTTGGTTCGGTTTCTTTGTTTAATGATATATTAACCTTCATGGGTTATTTAAAGCCAAAAGGGTATTAGTCCAAAAGTGAGTGTAATAACCCGACAAGAATTTGAACTCGTTTACTACGATTTCGCAGTCCAGAACATTATCCATTACGCCACAGAGATTCAAACAGATGAATTAGTGTTAAAGATTGAAAACTAAGGATAAAATAAATACATATTTCTAAAAAATGAAGTCTACACCATGGGTGTGTGGGCACCTCTGGTGGTGTAATGGTTAGCAAGTTAGACTAGCAAACCTACACGAGTGAGTTCGAGTCTCATTGGGTGCCCCATTCATTTGGCCTTGTGCTAAATCGAAGTAAAGACCTTCGTAAATTACTACTACACCATGGGTGTGTGGCCCAAAGCTATAGCTTATTTTGCAAACGGTTGGATCCACCACCACCACCATCACGAGGAGACCTAATGACCCGATATTTGACTGACAACAAAAGATCAATGATGAGAACACTCGCTGTAGGTGCAAGACACCGTTACACACGGGTAATAAGTATTTGTAAAAAAGGGCTGTCAGTTAGTTACCGGGAAAGTGACAAGTCTCAACCTGAGTAGAGTTTTGTTGCTAAAACTTGTTCTATCCAACGGTGTTATTGTGCTTCATTTATCAATACTAGTTTTTGTTGAAACGAACTGGAGGCATAACTTTCGGATCAATCCTCTGACGAAATTCTAGTTAGCCGCGGGCAAAAAAAAAATTCATAGACTATGATGGTGACTGGATGGAAGGATTTCTATCTGAAAACTTTCTCTAACAGTAAAATTGTATCCCCGGTATCTGTTGTTCTTGGATCAATGGATCAATTGGATCAATGGATCAGTTGGATTAATCTTCGAATACTTAGACAGTGGCGGTGACGAGGTTTCCTTTGGGCAGCTTGTATTTGTCGGAATTTCCGTGGAAATAAACAGGAGGCATTACTTTCGGTACATCCCACCGGCGTCGGCAACATTTGGTAACCAGAAACCGGAGACATTCAAACCCCACTGGCACTAACCCGGAAATCATGGCACAGTTCAAATGGCTGAATAAGAATTAACTGTGGAGAACCCCCCCCTTTTTTTTTTCGCAAAAGGATGCTAGATTTACCGCAACGCCTCGTGAACAAGACGTCATGTAGCGAAAGGCATCGTCAAATACAAATTACACCTGGCCTAATTGGTTGCTCAATAAAGACCTTCACAAAACCGCCGAATCCAAATATCCGGACATAAATTTTTACTTGGATCCTGTTTACACTGCGGCTCCCACCAAACGCAATATCATTTATCCACGGTGATCTGAATCATCAAAATGCTCCCGTTCGAAACTTTTATTCAACTTGGTCTGGTTTGGTTATTTAGTTTAATGGCATATCAACCCTTGTGGGTTATTTAATGCCAAATTCTTCTTATCTTATTTATTCGTCTTTTATCTTATTTTATATTTTTTTTAAAAAATACTTTATCGGTTAATATAACTACTTTGACATTGTTTTGTTAGTTTCAACATTTCCTAGTAATATCCTTATATATATATATATATAATTAACTTAAATCGCGAGTCCAAGAGTTGGAGTTAGGCTTCCTGATGATCCGATAAGGTGAAGCTTTAGTAGAAGATTTCCGACGCGCGATTTAAGTTAATTTTATAATTGGCTCCACTTGTGTTGAGCACTTTTGTAATAGTAGCATTGCTAGATTAGCGGAAGGTTTTAGTTTTCTTTTGACCAACTGACTGCGTATCCCTTGATTTTTTTCAATGGGTCGGACGAGGTTGGCCTTTTCTTTCTTTTTGACCTATAATTTTTTTCTTTTTCCCCCGGGCGATGATTCGAGATATTTTTATCTCTTGTTCCTGGCGGGGTTTTTTTCGTGTTTTTTTTTTCTGGTACCGAGAATGCTGGTAGATATTAGATTAGTAAATATATATCATCATCATCATCATCATGTCGTGCCGCCAGCACGGATATCCCTGACCCTCTCTCGCCACTTCTCCCTATCATTCATCGCCTCTGGCAGGTCTTCAGGGTTACATCCTGTGTCCTCACATAGCTGCTGTATGTAAGTTCGAGCTGGTCGTCCTGCTTTTGCTTGGCCATATGTGATGTACTCCTATGGACCCCCACATAAGGCCAAATATATATATATATATTTGAATTACCATGACAAGAAAATCCGGCGAACACCATCATGTGACATACGGAACACTGAACAGCTATTTCGACCTTAATGGGTCTCATCATTGGTATAATTCGTGATCTCCACCATCGGAGACCGAACCAACAACCACATAATTCAGAAGCCGAAACTCTACCACTGGGCCACTGGTTCATACCACACATAATCGATGCCGAACAAACAAATAATCTTGACTAGAAAATCCAGCAAACACCTACATGCGACATACGGAACATGATAATTTAAATATAACATTAACTCCTCGATTTAAATATAAAATATAATTCTATTTCCAACCCATGAGGTTAACGTTATGTGGATTCATAACACCGACTTGGGAAGACGTAGCCCTGGAGGTGGCCGCATCCCCTGGAGGGAATACGTTCCTTCAAGACACATTAGGTTAAGTGATCGCGCATTGTCACCATCACTAGTTAGTTCCGCATCGCTTATTCGTAGTATGAACCGGTGGTAGAATTTCGGCTTCTACAGTCTGTGGATGTTGGTTCGCTCTCCAGTGGTGGAGATCACAGTATGTTCTGCTGATGAGACCCAATTAGGTCGAAACAGCTGTTCCGTATGTCGCATATAGGTGTTTGCCGAATTTTCTAGTCATGGTAATTTAAAGATAACACTAATTTCTCCATTTAAATATAATCCTTATATGTATAATTACGAGTGCACTAAGAGACATCTAGTTCTCTTAGAAGCTACTGCTATTACGCCATATTACCCTACCTTGTACAGACAGAGGAGACAAGTTGTCATTCGTTGTGTGTTCTGGAAACTTCGAGCGAATCGTGATTGTTGAACTTTTTTTTTTAAATATCGCGCCACTTGGTTGAAAAATTTCAATTTTTTCAAACGCTTCCAGTATAATTTATTGAAAACGCTCCGGACACAGTAGAGGACTACCTCTATTTGCTTTTATTATTTTAAAACGAATTAAATAAATATGATACCCCTAATTTATATATATATATATATATATAATCCATTTTGTTTATATATATATATATATATAATCCATTATATATACATATATATATAATCCATTATATATATATATATATATAATACATTGTATATATATATATATATATATATATACAAATCAATTATATATACATATATAATCCATTTTCTTGGAATATATATATATATATATAGTCCATTTTGCAAAATATACATATATGTACATATATGTATATATATATATATATACATATATAAATATATCCATTTTATTGAAATACATACACACATACACATACATTCATATATATAAGGGGGGTGTCCTCGTAATGTAATGGTGAAAGCGATGGATTGCGGAATCGTAGTACGCGAGTTCGTATTCCAGTCGCGCTATTACGTTCACCTTCGAGCAAATACCCTTGGGAAAAGTATTAACCCCCTTTTCCTCCCAGCTATGGGTTAAATAGTAACACTATTGTTCTTCTAGGAGAATGGCTTTGGCATTAAATAACCTACAAAGTTTGATATGCCATTAAACAAAAAAACCACACACACACATATATATATATATATGAAAAATAATAGTATTATTCGGTCCAGTTAAACCAGAGTTTGGAGTAATTCCTTCAGGACAGGAAAATCATTCAGGAGCTGAACATTTAAATTTTCCTGGTGGAGAGCTCAATGTAATTTATTACAGAGCAATATTTCTTTAAGAAAAAACCAAAGACCGGTTAATTTAGGATTATAAATTTATTTCCATCCTGTTTTTCAGTTTCTGGTGTAAATCAAAAATAATAGATATATCTTCAATTTTTGTTAATTTTTCTTGTTCAGCAAATAAATAATATTGATCATTTTATTTTTAAAAAAGTAGAAATAAAGAATTTATTCCATTCTTGCTGGAAGTAATACGATAAGATCTAATTATAATTTTAAATATTTCATCTGAAGATGGTTTTTATAAAGCTTATAAATTGGACTTATAAGACTTTTTACGAACCTGTAATAAATTTATTATGATACCAAGAAAGTTAATTTTTTTCTTTTGTCTTCATGTAAATGATTCCCGAGCTTTCGTAATGGCTGAGCAGTAAGATAGTAAGTCTAGCGTAAAGTTGGGCGGGTTTCGATCCTAGCATTGATATATATATATATATATATATATATATATATATATATATATATATATATATATATATATATATATATAGACAATATTTAAATCCGGTGTTGGGAACAATTCCAACCAGGACAATTAAAATATTCAAATATAGAATATTAAATTAAAGTAATCCCGGTCAAGAGCTCAATGCAAATAAAATCCACATTGCAAATTATTGCTGTTTATATATATATATATATATATATATATATATATATATATATATAATTAAAATAATCCATGATAGAATAAGTGCTTCTAATCGACGAAATTAAAAAATCGACGTAAGTCGGAATCAACACAAATCTGCTTTATATATATATATATATATAAAAAATTTTATATCTAATCTATGATTTATATCTAATCTATATATATATATATATATTTTAATTTTTATATTTAATCTATAATTCAGTTAGTGTAAAAAACAGATTGTTCAATTTGCAAATTCTACAAACTGAAATCTGGTAAAAAAAATTAGTAAAAAACGAAAGACACACGTGCTACTTTAAAATAATTTATCAGCACGTATGTCTAGTCAAAAGAAAAAAACACCGACAGAATTACCTAAATGTAATAAAGTGCTCAATATATGAGATAGAGCTAATGATATGAAAATAATTCCTACATGGCAAAGAGTGAGTCTACCTAAGTTTCACCAAACAGCTCTTCAGGATTGCACAAGCCAGTGCAATCTTGAAGAGCTGCTTGGTGTCGGAATTATTTTCATAATATCATTTTATATATATATATATATATATATATATATATATATATATATATGTGTGTGTGTGTGTGTATGTGTGTGTGTGTGACCTACATTTTCGATATAAAGTCTTTGTCCATCTGTCTATATATTTCTAGTAGATATTTATTACACGTCGTTAATTTTCAGCTGGTCGACTTGATATGAATTATCGAATTACCAATTCCAATTTCATATTTGATACTGACGAAATACGATGCCCGCTCAAATGACCTAGTGAGCCGTAAGACGTTCCTATGATCCCTTCAAAAAGTTTTAAACTTTTTTTTTTTTTTTTTTATTTTGACGTTACGAGCCTTGAAAAACGTTTCTTTGATTCGGGATTTGCGTTCATCGCAGCCAATAAAATTTCCTGTAATCCTATAGAACTGCATGGTTGATGCGACTCCACCATAGTCTCACTCCACTTCTAAATCTCCGAGTTTGACTTTGTTATATCAACACTCAAGCGAAGAGTAGTAGTAATACTCACAGTAACGCTGTAAGGGGCACTACTCACTGACACTGTAATTGCAACCATATTTGCTATTGATGCAACTGCAATAATAATTTGGTGATTTTTTGTGCTAGTGTAGCAAACCTTTAAGAAGTTCCTATTGAATAATTTACCGAAAGGGATACGCTCGAAGTAGTTTGGTTTGGTTTGATTTTATGGCACATCAACCATTGTTGGTTATTTAATGCCAAATCCATTTTTATACATATAAGTAGAGTTGGCGACCATAGTCGAGGGTAACCCAAAGGCTCCCTTTTCAATAGCTAGGAAGGGCGCTACTTCTTTCCCTGGTTCACTCCACTTTACCCTTGATAAGTACCTTATATTGCTGAGTGTTAAACAAAGAGGTATCAAGTACCATTTTTAAAATCTTTGGTATGACACGACCTGGGATTGAACCCTGGTCTCCCGGACCATTGGCGAACACTCTCCCCACTAGGCCATTGAATGAGTTTTATTTCAAACAATTCAGTTTAGCATCATTACAGTTTGAATGTCAAACACTTCAAATCGACCCATAGATAGGACCCTATCAGGTGCTGCCACTTCAGGTCAAAGTGAACCTGGGAGCGATGGCAATAAAGAGGTACTCCGCATTCCCCAAAGCTCCCGGATTACTGGAGCTTCATAATCAGATTGTTTAGCATCATATCCAGGAAACTCATTTCGGGAGTTTTATCACGGTGTATTCTGCATATCCAGCTGACTGAGCCAAAAACAGTTCTATTTCAAACAATTCACTTTAGCATAAGTACACTGTTTAGTTTGATTTAACCCATAGACAGGGACCTATCAGCTACAACCATTCTGGACTTGGGAATGTTGGCAATAAAGAGGTACTCCGCATTCCTCAAAGCTCCAGTATTACTGGAGCCTCACCATCAGAATGTTTAAGGTCATATACAGGACACTCTTTGGTGATGAGTCTTACCCATCTGCAGAGATGCAGTCGGTGTATTCTGCATATCCAGCTGACTGAGCCAAAAACAGTTCTATTTCAAACAATTCACTTTAGCATAAGTACACTGTTTAGTTCTATTTAACCCATAGATAGGGTCCAATCTTTTTCTACTATTCTGGGCCAGAGTGAACTTAGGAGTGATGGCAATAAAGAGGTACTCCGCATTCCCCAAATCATTACCGGAGCCTCACCATCAGATTGTTTATGGTCATATACAGGACACTCTTTGGTGAGGAGTCTTACCTATCTGCAGAGATGCAGTCAGTGTATTCTGTAGCCCCAAGTACTTGTCAATAAAAAAAAAGTAAAATTGGCGACTGTAGTCGAGGTTGACCAGAAGGCTCCCTTTTCAATATCTGCAACACCGAGGTATAGGGGAGGGTGCTACTCCTTTCCCTGGATTGCTCCACTTTACACTTGATTCGTACCCTATATTAAGCAAGGAGGTATCAAGTACCATTTTAAAGTCTTTAGTATGACGCGACCGAGGATTGAACCACGGTCTCCCGGACCATTGGAGAACACTCTACCCACTCTTCCATATCTAAATGGTTGGCTGAACCAGATTATCTTTCTAGTTTGTCTCATTTTCAAATGTTGGTCAGAGAGACTAGAGTTTAATCCAGCTTTCGTTAGGATATTGATGTTATCAGGAGCAGTCCTATCAAAGATTACCTTATAAGAAAAAAATTAGTGGATAATCTGCTAGCGATTAATTGGTCTATGTGTTTCAGAACCACTGCAGGTGGGTTCAAATCTACGTCGACATGATCCGATCAAAAAGTTTTAAACTTTTTTGACGATACAAACCTTAAAAAAACGTTTCCTTGATTTGTTGTAATCCGAGAGAATTCTACGAAGGCCATCTGCGTGGTTGATGTGACTCAATAGTTACACTACAGTCGACACTTCTAAATCTCTGAATTTGGTTACATCAATGTATAGAGGCTCAAATTTATATTCACATATAAAGGTTCGATTTTACATCAATATACAAAGGTTCGAATTATTATATAAAGGTTCGATTTTACATCAATATACAAAGGTTCGAATTATTATATAAAGGTTCGAATTTACATCAATATACAAAGGTTCGAATTATTATATAAAGGTTCGAATTTACAAAAAATATACAACGGTTCGAATTATTATATAAAGGTTCGAATTTACAAAAAATATACAAAGGTTCGAATTATTATATAAAGGTTCGAATTTACCTCAATATACAAAGGTTCGAATTATTATATAAAGGTTCGAATTTACATCAATATACAAAGGTTCGAATTATTATATAAAGGTTCGAATTTACATCAATATACAAAGGTTTGAATTATTATATAAAGGTTCGAATTTACAAAAAATATACAAAGGTTCGAATTATTATATAAAGGTTCGAATTTACAAAAAATATACAAAGGTTCGAATTATTATATGAAGGTTCGAATTTACCTCAATATACTAAGGTTCGAATTATTATATAAAGGTTCGAATTTACCTCAATATACAAAGGTTCGAATTATTATATAAAGGTTCGAATTTACATTAATGTATAAAGTTGGTTGGTTGGTTGGTTGGGTTTATGGCATATCCACCATTGTAGGTTATTTAATGCCAAATCCATTTTTATGTAAATAATCTGTTCTTTTTAAAACAATTTAGTTTAGTATAAGTACAGTTTAATTGTCAAAAACATTTCCATTTCAAACTATTCAAGCAGTTATATGTAACAATTCAGTTAAGTGTAAATACAGTTTTAATGTCAAAAACAGTTCCATTTCAAATAATTCAGTTAAACATAAGCACGCATTTTAAATGTAAGTATGGTTTAATTGTCAAAATCATTTCTATTTCAAGCTATTCAGTTTACTCAAACAATTCAGTTTAGCATAAGTATGCTGTTAGTTCTATTTAACCCATAGATAGGGCCCTATCAGGTGCTACCACTCCGGGCCAGAGTGGACCTGGGAGCGATGGCAATGAAGGGGTACTCCACATTCCCCAAAGCTCCAGCTCTGATGGAAAATCACCATCAGATTGTTTAGTGTCTTATTCAGGACACTCGTTAGGGGTGTCATACCCCTCTGCAGAGAAGCAGCCGACTGGGTAATTAATGTATAAAGATTCGAATTATTATATAAAGGTTCGAATTTACATCAATATATAAAGGTTCGAATTGTTATATAAAGGTTCGAATTCATATCAATATACAACGGTCCGAATTATTATATAAAGGTTCGAATTCACATCAAGATATAAAGGTTCGAATTATTATATAAAGGATCGATTTTAAATCAATATATAAAGGTTCGAATTATTATATAAATGTTCGAATTTATATCAATATATAAAAGTTCGAATTTACATCAATATATAAAGGTTCGAATTATTATATAAATGTTCGAATTTATATCAATATATAAAAGTTCGAATTTACATCAATATATAAAAGTTTCAGGGTTTTGTTTGTTTAATGTGTTATTTTTTGACGCTACGAGCCATGAAAAACGTTTTTTTCATTCGAGATCTGTGTTCATGGAAGCCCATAAAATTTCTTGTAATCCTAGAGAATTCTCTGAAGGCCATGCGCGTGCTTGATGTGATTCCATAGTCACACTCTAAGCGACACTTCTAAGTCTTTGATTTTGACATCAATATATAAAGATTCGAATTTACATCAATATAGAAAGGTTTGAACACGCTTACTATGCTGTCGTAGTCCAGCACGTTAGCCACTACCCAACGGAGACTGCTCTGACAAATGTTTAAGAAAAAATATATGTATATATACTTAGGGTTACATCAATTCGAGTTAAGTTTATTATTCGTGGTGCCTTCAATAAGCTTCCAGACTTTTTTGTACAGGCATATAAAATTGTTGTAGACTCTTGAAAATTCACTATGTTATTGCTATACATCTTATGAAAAGACTGACCAATTTTTATGATTCCAGGTTCAAATGAACAGCTACAGCTACAGCAGGACTTGGAATACACTCTACTAAAGCCTGATTGTCACAACTGGTTAATTTCAAAAATGCAATTTGACATTTTAGAAGAACGATATGCAATAAAATTCTGTTTTAAACTTGAAAAAAATGCCACAGAAACGTATGGAATGCTTCAGACTGCTTTTCGACCATCTTGCATGAATCGAGCATCAGTTTTTGAATGTCATAAGAAATTCAAGGAAGGCAGGAAGTCTATGAGGGATGATGAGAGGTGTGGGAGGAGTAAGGAAGTCAATACACTAGAGTTGATTGGCCGGAGTGTTAGGGTTACTATGTTGAGGTTTTAAGGTAGTTCAGGAAGAGATTCCCAGGGAAGAAAGAGGCCAGCACTCTTCAAATTGGGTCAGTGGCATTTACACCAGGACAATGCACCAGTCCACAACTCCATCCTTGTCACAGACTATTTGACCAAGATGGGCATCAAGATAGTTCCTCGCCCTCCCTATAGTCCAGACCTTGCTCCCTGTGACTTTTGGTTATTCCCTAAGCTCAAAGCTGTCGTTATGAGAGAATTAAGGAGAAGAAAGAGGCTGTGACGACACGCTCACACAAGAGGACTTCCATGGGGCCTTCCATTAGTTGTTGAAACGGCAAAACATTGCAGCCGGAGGAGCTTACTTCGAAGGGAACTAGAGTTTTATGTGTGTACTATCAATAAAAGTGCCCACACGAAAAAAAGTCAGGAAACTTATTTAATGATCCTCGTAGATAGATAGATCGATAGATTGATAAAAATCTTAGTAATCTATAGGTACTAAGATATAAGTATCGCATGGCAAAAAGAGATTGATAGATCCTATTTACCCAACCCCTCCGCTCGGGCGGGATATGACACAAGGTCAATTTTTAAGCGGAGTTTAACAGGTTTCAATTCAGAGTTTTCCTTCTCCTAGACTAGTTGCCTAACCAAGGCTGAAGTACCTAGTCTGTCCTACTATTTACCCATAGCTGGAGGGAGAATAATTGGATTCATACCTTTCCCAAGGGTATTAGTGCTATGCGAAATGCAATCAGTCAGGTCCAGGATTTGAACTCGTGTCGCCATGTCCATATCCTGCGACGATAATCATTACACCACGGGCACCTCCAAAAGAGATAGATAGATAGATAGTAAATCACATCTCTGATTTAAGAATTTATATGGATCAGGATATAATATAATTTATATCTTTACTTCTAGACACAAGCTGCATTTACTATCAAAGCAATTTGGAGTTTTTGACCTTTTCAAAATACTCCATTGAATTTCAGGGGTTAAGTCCTTATTTTTCAATTTCTAAAATTGCTTTGATATAATAGTGCTTTGATATTTCAAATGCTCATAAGAGAATGAATGATTGTCTTAGCTTCCATTTCGTCGATGAGATACTGATATAAGTTTTTGTACTTTTAATGTTTTTTTGGTGAGAAAATGATCCCTTGGTATACTACATTTTCTGAATTACATAACCCATTCGTAGGACATTTATTTTTTGTTTAACTATTACATTCGTTTTCTCTACTAGTATTATAAATAGTATTGGTTGGTTGGTTTCTTGGGTTTTAAGGCATATCAAACTTTGGAGGTTATTTATCGCCAAATCCATTTTTATGTAAATAATCTGTTCTTTTCAAAACAATTCAGTTTAGCATAAGTACAGTTTAATGGTCAAAAACATTTCTATTTCAAACTATTCAAGCAGTTATATGTTACAATTCAGGTAAGTTTAAATACAGTTTTAATGTCGAAAAACTGTTCTATTTGAAATAATTCAGTTAAGCATAAGCACGCAGTTTAAATGTAAGTACGGTTTAATTGTCAAAAACATTTCTATTTTAAGCTATTCAGTTTACTCAAACAATTCAGTTTAGCATAAGAATGCTGTTAGTTCTATTTAACCCATAGATAGGGCCCTATCAGGTGCCAACACTCCGGGCCAGAGTGGACCTGGGAGCAAAGGCAATAAAGGCGTACTCTGCACTCCCCAAAGCTCCAGCACTGCTGTAACCTCACCATCCGATTGTTTAGTGTCTTATTCAGGACACTCGTTGGGGGGGGGTCTTACCCCTCTGCAGAGAAGCAGTCGGTGTATTCTACAGCCCCAGCCGACTGAACAAATAAATAGTATTATTTACTCCTTTAAAGTTTATCTCATCAGTGTTCGCTGATGTTTTTTCACTGGAGTTAGAGTGACAGCAAGTCTCCTCAAGTCTCCTGGACTCTTCTCTGTATTCTGTCATTTGGGTATTGATTATTAATTATTAACTTATTTAATGTCGTTATGAGACAATTGAGGAGATGAAAGAGGTTGTGAAGAAGGTCATTGACACGCTCATACAAGAGGACTTCCGGGGGGCCTTCCAGAAGTTGTTGGAACGGTACAATAAGTGCACTGCAGCCGGAGGATATTACTTCGAAGGGGACTAGAGTTTCATGAGTGTACTATCAATAAAAGTGCCCATACGAAAAAAATCTGGAACCTTATTTAAAGATCCTCGTACGTCGTTTGCCAAAGAATATCTGGAAAAATAAAAATGAAGTTTAAATCAATTTATTCGACTTTACGTCTATCAGCCACAAATATGGATGTCGAAAAGCGTTAAAATCACATAAAATTATCTATTGTACAATAAACACAAATAAATAAATTGAATGTAAATATTGGTAAATTTTTCATAAATTACTTTATTTTCTACAATCGCAAAATAATTCTAATAACTGTATTTAATACAACTTTATAAAATCATTTTATTTTAGAATATCTTAGAGCAAACCATATTCACAAATAAAATATCCGCGATGTACTGTAAAGATTGACAAATTGTAAACTTCTACATCTACAAGTATGTACGTACATGTATTCGTAAATTTAGATTCCTTTTTTTCTGTACGATATTCATCATCATCATGTCGTGTCGCTAGCAAGGATATCCCTGACCCTCTCTCGCCACTTCTCCCTATCATTTATCGCCTCTGGCAGGTCTTCAGGGCTACATCCCGTATCCTCACATAGCTGCTGTATGTATGTTCGAGCTGGTCCTCCTGCTTTTGCCCGGCCATATGTGGGGGTCCATAGGAGTACATCACTTATGAGCTCGTCCCTGCTTCTCCAGCAGTGTCCTGCATGTCTGGTTCGTCTAACTTGGATAGTTTTCGTGATGGGAGGCAGATGGCCGTATAGTTGGTGTCTTGTGGGGTAAACTTAAAATAGATTCTTATAGATAATATATTATTAGAAATACATTTATAAATAAAATACAGAACTGTGAATGGTTATTTGTGGTTTAGCCAAGGGACAAGCAAATTCAGAGACAAGTAAATTCGACTAAGGTCGTTTTTCCTGGAACAAATTACCGACGTAAGTTGAGGTATACCTGTATATACTACATAATTAGCTATCATATGATTGCTTCAAATAATTGAAATCATATAACTGAGTTCAAATTATTCTTTTCTTTTCTTTTTTCTTTTTTTTTTTTTTTTTTGAATGGCATATAAACTTTCGTGGGTTCTATAATGCCAAAGCTATCTATGTAGAAGGACAGTTGAGGCACTAATTAACTCATAGCTGAGGGGACAAGAGAGTTCATGCCTTTCCCAAGGGTATTAGTCTCCCTCCCATAAAAGTTTGGTATCAAGATTTCTGAAGAACTTATAAAAATCCTTTAAGTTATTACTGATATCAAGAAAGTCAACATCTATGACCCCATAAATTGTCGTAATTTTAGAATTATATCAATTATAAACCCAACCAAACCAGATCATATATATTGAATGTATATGTAAAAAAGAGGACTTGGCATTAAATATATCGTCAATGGTTGATATGCCATAAAACCTAACCAAACCAAATCATATATATTCAATATATATGTATAAAGAGGATTTGGCATTAGATAACCCACAATGATTGATATGCCATAAAAACCTAACCAAACCAAATCATATATATTGAATACAAATGTATAAAGAGGATTTGGCATTAAATAACCCACAATGGTTGATATGCATTAAATTCCAACCAAACCAAATCCTATATATTCATTTTATATGTATAAAGAGAATTTGGCTTTAAATATACCCTCAATGGTTGATGTGCCATAAAACCCAACCTAACCAAATCATATATATTCGATATATATGTATAAAGAGGATTTGGCATTAAATAACCTACAATGGTTGATATGCCATAAAACCCAACCTAACCAAATCATATATATTCAATATATATGCATAAAGAGGATTTGGCATTGAATCATCCACAATGATTGATATATTATAAACCCAAAAAGGAGAGAGAGAAAGAGAAAGAGAGAGAGAGAGATCAAAAAAAGAGGAAGAGAGCGTAAAATCATGTTAAAGAACATACAAGGCAAGTAATGGAGAACGAGAGAGAGAGAGAGATGAGAAATTTGAGAGAAAGTGGAAGTGAAAGTATAACACTGGCTTCTAAAAACTCGCATGAAAAGCAAGCACCTGAATTGAAGCTGCGGTTACTACTTCCTCTGGTTCCATACGGACATCCTGGCTGAATATTCAACAGCCGGAAGAGAACACTGCCTTACATTCTTCCACCTCTACTCCCTCAGTGTGCCTTCTTTCTTTCGCCCATTTACCAATTAATAAACAATAAAATGTATGTATAAAAGTGTGTTCTCTTAATGTTCGTACAATACCACTATCCTCCTGTCAGTAGGGCCCGAGATATCCAGACTGAGGGGTAAGACCCGACGCCAAAAGAGTATCCTGGGCACGACATTAGACTGTTTCTGGTGGTCCAGTTCTGAACCTCTGGAGAATGTACAGTGGTCCCTTCATTATTATTACTCACAGGAGGTGCTTGTGGTGTAATGGTTATCGTCGTAGGAAATGGACACGGCGACACGAGTTCAAATCCTGGACGAGACTGATTGCATTTCACATAGCACTAATACCCTTGGGAAAGGTATGAATCCAATTATTCTCCCTCCAGCTATGGGTAAATAGTAGGGCAGACTAGGTTCTTCAGCCTTGGTTAGGCAACTAGTCTAGGAGAAGGAAAACTCTGAATTGAAACCTGTTAAACTCCGCTTAAAAATTGACCTTGTGCCATATCCTGTCCGAGTGGAGGGGTTGGGTAAATATGATTATTATTACTCACAGGTCCGCTCGGCCCGAAAACTTGTGTATGGAATTGATCTGTTTGAAGATGGCTTTTATTGAGAATAGTTAGTTAAAACTGAAATAATTTACTTTGGCCTAATGAGTAGAGTGTTCGCCAATGGTCTACTAGACCGGGGTTCAAACGTAAGTCGAGTCATACCAATAACTCTAAAAATGGTACTTGATTCCGCCATGCGTAGCACTCAGCAATATTAGGTAAGGATCAAGGGTAAAGTGAAGCAATCCAGGGAATTGAGTAGCGCCCTACCATACACCTTTGTGTAGAAGCTATTGAAAAAGGAGCCTTTGGATCACCCTCGACTAAGGGAGACAACTTTACTTACTATTTATTATTATTACTCACTTGAAATTATATAATTGCTTATAAATTGTTGGTGTTACATTTGATTTGGTTTTATGGTATATCAACCATTGTAGGTTATTTAATGCCAAATCATCTTTATACATATAAATTATATATATATTTATTTAGTTTGGTTGGGTTTTATGGCATATCAACCATTGTAGGTTATTTAATGCCAAATCCTCTTCATACATATATAATATATATATATTTATTTAGTTTGGTTGGGTTTTATGGTATATCAACCATTGTAGGTTATTTAATGCCAAATCATCTTTATACATATAAATTATATATATATTTATTTAGTTTGGTTGGGTTTTATGGCATATCAACCATTGTAGGTTATTTAATGCCAAATCCTCTTCATACATATATATTATATATATATTTATTTAGTTTGGTTGGGTTTTATGGTATATCAACCATTGTAGGTTATTTAATGCCAAATCATCTTTATACATATATATTATATATATATGATTTGGTTTGGTTGGGTTTTATAGCATATCAACCATTGTAGGATATTTAATGTCAAATCATCTATATACATATATATTAAATATATAGGATTTGGTTTAGTTGGGTATTGTGGCATATCAACCATTGTAGGTTATTTAATGCCAAAATCCTCTTTGTACATATATATTGAATATATATGATTTGGTTTCGTTTGGTTTTATGGCATATCAACTATCATAGGTTATTTAATGCCAAATCCTCTTTATATATATATATATATATATTAAATATATGATTTGGTTGGGTTGGGTTTTATGGCATTCCAACCATTGTAGGTTATCTAATGCCAAATCCACTTAATATATTTATATTGAATATATATGATTTGGTTGGGTTGGAATTTATGCCATATCAACCATTGTGGGTTATTTAATGCTAAATCTACTTTATACATATATATTGAATATATATGTTTGGTTTGGTTGGATTTTATGACATATCTACTATGGAAGGTTATTTAATTCCAAATCCCTTCATACATATATATTAGATGTGTATATATATATATATATATATATATATATGATTTGTAAATATAAGGCAACAAAATAGTTCTAAGTATTGCTTTTCATCACTAACAATTCAATCAAACATCAGTCATTTTTTTCACACAGTGAAATGATCAAACATTTCTATTTCAAACAATTGAATTTAGCATTAATTATTTTCGTGCTCATAGCTTAAATATCAAACAGTTCTATTTGATCCCTATATAGGACCTTATCAGGTATTATCACTCCCGGTCAGAGTGAACCTGGGTGTAATTGCAATGAAAGGCTACTCTACTTTCCCCAAAGCTTCAGCATTACTGGAACCCCAGATAACTGGAACTTAAAAAAAAAATCAGATTTTTTTAGAGCCATATCTAACACACTCGTTGTTTTACCCTTCTGCAGAGATGCAGTTGGTGTATTCAACAGCCCCAGGTGTTACATAGGAATACTTGAAACCCTGTTTAAGTTGAATGCTGGTAATTCCTCTTCCTCCTTCTTTTCTTGACGCATACACTCTGTCAATGTCATCTCTGGGATTTAAAGCCTGATGCATCGTCATAAGTTTTCTTGTTCTCTGATCCATTTGTTGGATTTCTTCTCAGGTCCACTTTAAGAATAGTCCCGAGTATCTGTTGCGTTCTAGTTAGTGAACGCTTGTAGTATTAAATAAAGGACAAACCACGATATGAGAGGAAATAGAGATATATTCTCATGAAAAAGTATATACACTCGAGAGACTATTAGTAGACAAGAACATAGGATTAGTGAACGCTTGTAATATTAAATAAAGAACAAACCACAATATGAGAAGAAATTGAGATATATTCTCGGGAAAAAGTATATACAATAGAGAGACTATTAGTAGACAAGAACATAGGATTAGTGAATACAAAAGTCACTTCTTCATTGGCTTTACTCCCTTGTTCACTCAGACCTAAAGTAGTAAAATTGTCTCCCTTAGTCGAGAGCAACCCAAAGGCTCCCTTTTCAATAGCTACTACACCAAGGTGTAGGGGAGGGCGCTACACCTTTCCCTGGATTGCTTCACTTTACCCTTGATCCTTACCTTATAATGCTGAGTGTTAAGCAAAGAGTATCAAGTATCATTTTTAAATCTTTGGTATGACTCGACCAGGAATTGAACCCCAGTCTCCAGGACCATTGGCGAACACTCTACCCACTAGAATGTAAGCCAGTTAAAACTCAGACCTGGAGTAGTAGTAATTGTTAGAGTTCCATGTATTGGTCCAAATAGATCTGCTTGAAATAAGGAAGTGCTTTCCTGTTTAAAAGGATTGTGAAAATAGATTTTTACACGATATCTCATCGTTGACCATAATTATTAAACTGACTTCGCCACCAAGTAATCGAACTAGGAATGACATCAACCAACCAACTAACCAAACAAAAACTAACTATTTTTGTCTGATATTTCTTTCATCTAAATTTTTGTTGCTTTTCATCTCGTAGTATTAGTAGTAATATTATCTTGAATTCTAATTATTAGATGAAGCATTTTCAGCCATTATTCATTCTTGTCTAATATTTCTTTCATCTAAATTTTTTTTTTTTTTTTTGCTTTTCATCACGTAGTATTAGTTGTAATATTATCTTGAATTTTTATTATTATATGAAGCATTGCTATTCAATATTCATTTTGGTTTTGTATTTCTTTCATCTTGATTTTGGTTGGTTTTTATTACATTAGTAATATACTAGGTTCATTGAAAAAGCCTCACCCAGATTTTAGTTTGGTTGCATAATTCTCACCTTTGTATGAGCCTCACCTGCATGGATATTAGGGCAGAAATCTAATTAGTTTTTCGAGTTTTATAAGAAGCGGTTGTGTGACGCTACCACAAAAATGTTCAGTTATGGCTTTTCTTTCCAGTTGAAGCTTAGAACTTTTTGCACGATCCTCGGAAGTAGTAATATTATCTTGAATTTTATCAATATCAGATGAAACATTGTCAGCTATTGTTAAATTTTCACTCGTATATCCTTCATCTTAATTTCTATTGCTTTTTATTCTGACGTTTTTTTTTTTTTATTTATGCGTACCGGCTCATTGGTCTAGTGGGTAGGGTGTTCGCCAATGGTCTTGGAGAACTGGGTTCAATTCCCGGTCGCGTCATACCAAAGACTTTAAACATGGTAATTGATATCTCTTGGCTTAACACTCAGCAAAATGAGGTACGTATCAAGGGTAAAGTGGAGCAATCCAGGGAAAGAAGTAACACCCTCCCTTACACCTCGGTGTAGTAGCTATTGAAAAGGGAGCCGTCGGGTTGCCCTCGACTAAGGTCGCCAACTTTTCTTACTTTACTAATTTCTTATCTGCTCCGTTTACACATTTGGTTTCTTCGTTTAATATCAACCTTCGTGGGTTATTCAATGCCAAAGTCATCCTTGTAAAAAGAACAGCAATGGTACTATAACCGGATCATTGGCTTAATGAACAATGTTCGCCAATGGTCCGGGAGACCGGGGTTCAATCCCAGGTCGAGTCATACCAAAGACTCAAAAAATGGTACTTGATGCTACCGTGCTTAACACCCAATATTATAAGGTAAGGATCAAGGGTTAAAGTAGAGCAATCTAGGAAATGAAGTAGCGCCTCTCCTACACCTCGGTGTAGTAGCTATTGAAAAGGGAGCCTTTGGGTCACCCTCGACTACAGTCGCCAAATTTACCTACTTAGTGGTACTGTCTAACCCATAGCTGGGAGATTAGGGGGGTATCTTTCACAAGGGTATTCGTCCGAAAGGTAAAATAAGCTTACTACGAATACACAGTCGGGCGCGTTAGTCGCTACGCCAAAGGAACTTCCCCACATATGTGGGAATAGGAAGTTAGGAGAGCAATTTTAACAGACCTTTTAGGCTCTTATACGTCGGGATCCACAGATGAGTCTTGATGGAGATTGTGGAAAGCCCATAAATATAAATAAAGGGGTTATTGTATCCATAATTTTAAACTTTCATAGGTATATATCTATTAGGAGAGCGTAAACACGCCCAACAGCACTTACTGTCTGTCAGTGTCATGCCCAGCTGGTTTGGTTCTTTGGGTTTTATGGCATATCAACCTTTGTAGGTTATTTAACGCCAAATCCATTTTTATGAAAATAGTTCAATTTCAAACAATTCATTTTAGCATAAGTAAGTAAAGTAAAGTTAGCGACCATAGTCGAGGGTGACCCGAAGGCTCCCTTTTCGATAGCTACTACACCAAGGTGTAGGGGAGGGCGCTACTCCATTCCCTGGATTGCTCCACTTTACCCTTGAACCGTACTTTTATAATGCTGAGTGTTAAGCAAGGTGGTATCAAGTTCCATTTTTAAAGTCTTTGGTATGACTCGACCTGGGATTGCAGTTTAGTCAAGCAGTTCTACTGTTAAATGTCAAAACAATTCTATATTAAACAATTCAGTTTAGTGTAAGTACAGTTTCAATGTCAAAAACAGTTCCATTTCAAATAATTCAGGTTAGCATAAGCACACAGTTTAAATGTAAGTACGGTTTAATTGTCAAAAACCTTTCTATTTCAAGCTATTCAGTTTACTCAAACAATTCAGTTTAGCATAAGAATGCTGTTAGTTCAATTTAACCCATAGATCCTATTTAACTCATAGATAGGGCCTTATCAGGTGCTACCACTCTGGGCCAGAGTGGACCTGGGAGCAATGGCAATTAAGGGGTGCTCCATATTTCCCAAAGCCCCAGCATTACTGGAACCTCACCATCAGATTGTTTAGTGTCATATCCAGGACACTCATTGGGAGGGTCTTACCTCTCTGCAGAGGTGCAGTCAGTGTATTCTACAGCCCCAATTTTATGTAATTAGCATATATAGGTATATGCGTGTGTGTGTGTGTGTGTGTGTGTGTGTGTATGTGTGTCATTTATGATTTCATCCTTGCTTCTCGAGCAGTGTCCCGAATGGACCCTTACACAAGGACGTACCAGTGTTGGCCGACCAGCAAGAACTTATACACATCAGCTTGCCCAGTCGGCTGAGGCTGTAAAATCCACTGAACTAAGACCCCCCCTAACGAGTGTCCTTGATATAAAACTAAACAGTCTGATGGAGAGGTTCCAGTAATGCTGGAGCTTTGAGGAATGCAGGGCGCCCCTTTATTGCCATCGCTCCCAGGTCCCCTCTGACCCGGAGTGGTAGCATATGAAAGCGTCCTATCTACGGGTCAAATAGAAACAAACTGTAATTATGCGAAATTGAATTGCTTGGTATTAAACAACCCACGAAGGTTGATATGCCATTAAAATGAAGAAGCCAAACTATATATATATATATATATATATATATATATATAAAGTAGTAAAGTTCGCAACCGTAAGGCTCCCTTTCCAATTACTACTACACCGAGGTGGAAGGAAGGCTGCAACTCTTTTCCCTGGATTCCTCCACTTTACCCTTGATACGTACCTTATAATGCTAAGTGACACAAGGACACGAGGAATGAGAGACACAATTTTTACTAAGCTGACTGTTCCATCTGACCCAACAAACGCGCGGCGCATCCCGTAGGCCACAACTGGACTGGCCTCGCCATGTCCGAATCTCAACTAGCCTCGCCCAGAGAAAAATATCAACTAACTGCTTTTTTCAAAAATCACCCATCGCTTCCCGGCATGACGTCATCCACACCCCAGTCTCATTAACTATCTGGGGTTTTTATCATGACATTTGTGATTGTCACATCCTCCCCGCGCGAGCATGAACACCTGCTCTAATAGCCGAGCAGTTCTAAGCCTAACCAAATCGTATAATAAGATATAATCAACGAAAAATGATAATATAAAAAAAATCATTCCTCAATTATATAACAATAGTAGGGTCCTATATGGGAGAAAACATCGACGCATCTGTTGTCCGAATAGTGGATCCAGTCAACCAAGAAAATACATACAGAGCTCTTGTGGAGAAACTGATCCACTTGAAGCCAAATGATTGGCCAAAGTTTCAGGAGCACCAAAAAAACTACCCTCGGCCAAATTTCAGCAAGCACTAACTCAACAATTTAAAAATAAAAAGAAATCCACTGAGGTAGTCCAAGTAAAAACCCACAGAGGACCTAACACTCAAACACGAACCACTCCTTCGAGAAGTGCAAAATCTCGTTCAACAAAATAACTCTTAAATAACTCTTAAATAAGTCTCCAGTCCTGCCACCAAAACCCGTCAGACAGACTTTGAAACTTGTCTCCGAAAAAGCCGGAACAACTTAAGCAAAAACCACAATCTCCCATCGGCCAAACTGGAAAAATACATACAAATACCAAAGTGACCTAGTTTAATTCCTGAACAAGACTGATTGCATTTCACATTGCTCTTATAGCCCTGGGAAAGGTATAAATCCATTTATTCTCCCTTCAGCTATTGGTATAATAGTAGGGCAGACTAGGTTCTTCAGTCTTGGTTAGGCAACTAGTCTAGGAGAAGGAAAACTCTGAATTCAAACCTGTTAAACTCCGCTTAAAAATTGACCTTGTGTCATATCCTCCCTGGGCGGAGGGGTTAGACAAAAATGGAGGTGCCTGTGGTGTAATGGTTATCGTCGCAGGAAGTGGGACACAGTAACACGAGTTCAAATCCTGGACTGATTGCATTTTCACATAGCACTAATACCCTTGGGAAAGGTATGAATCCAATTATTCTCCCTCCAGCTATGGGTAAATAGTAGGGCAGACTAGGTTCTTCAGCCTTGGTGAGGCAACTAGTCTATGAGAAGGAAAACTCTGTTAAATTCCGCTTAAAAATTGACCTTGTGTCATATCCTACCCGAGCGGAGTGGTTGGTAAATATATATAAATACCAAAATGAACAATGAAAAATCAGGAAGCACATTCAAACTGCTCTCTGTCGAATTCGATACAGTCCCCTCAACATCAAGAACAAGGTCACCTATGAGAATGAATAAAAAATACAATGCTCATGGATCGATAAGATCCCTATGAAG
The DNA here is from genome assembly GCA_963585895.1 of Sepioteuthis lessoniana. NCBI lineage: Eukaryota > Metazoa > Mollusca > Cephalopoda > Myopsida > Loliginidae > Sepioteuthis > Sepioteuthis lessoniana. The sequence continues at coordinate 10,954,111 of OY757945.1, read as the reverse complement.
ATACTCTCATATAGAAAGTATGGATAGTGACACAGACCGCATAGTTGCCAACCTCAGGTTTATTTGGTTTGGCTGGGTTTGTGGCATATCAACCTTTGTAGGTTATTTAACGCCAAATTCATTTTTATGTAAATAATCAGTTCTATTTCAAACAATTCAGTTTATTCAAACAGTTATATATAACAATTCAGTTTAGTGTAAGTACAGTTTTAATGTCGAAAAACAGTTCTATTTCAGATAATTCAGTTAAGCATAAGCACGCAGTTTAAATATAAGTACGGTTTAATTGTCAAAAACTTTTCTATTTCAAGCTATTCAGTTTACTCAAACAATTCAGTTTAGCATAAGTATGCTGTTAGTTCTATTTAACCTATAGATAGGGCCCTATCAAGTGCTACCACACCGGGCCAGAGTGGACCTGGGAGCGATGGCAATGAAGGAGTACTCCGCGTTCCCCAAAGCTCCAGCATTGCTGGAACCTCACCATCAGATTGTTTAGTGTCATATCCAGGACACTCATTGGGGGGCGGTCTTACCCCTCTGCAGAGGTGCAGTCAGTGTATTCTACAGCCCCAGCTGACTAGCAATTGCCAACCCCAGTCGAGAAGATAAAATAACAATAATACGTGAAACCATTTAATTATGCGCAAAAGGAAAAGCTCAATCTATTTTTTTTAATGTTACTTAAAACCATCCACTTAAAAAGTAACAATTAAATTACCGAGAAAACTAATCCCAAACATATTATGTATATCTATTTAAATGTAAGTCGTCGTTGTCCGGTACATTGGCCAAGCGGTTAGAGTGTTCGCCAATAGCCCGGGAGACCTGGGTTCAATCCTCATACCAAAGACTCAAAAAATGGTACCTCCTTGCATTATAAGGTACGGATCAAGGGTAAAGTGGAGCAATCCAGGGAAAGGAGTAGCGCCCTTCCCTACACCTATCGAAAAGGGAGCCTTCAGGTCACCCTCGACTATGGTCGCCAACTATTTAAATGTGAGCAAACAAATGACTGTTACATAGCAGTACTCGAAATCATTTAACTGTGTGCAAACAAAAGATTAAAAGTTTGGTTGGTTTAGTTTCTTTGTTTAATGGCATATCAACCTTTATAGGTTATTTAATGCCAAAGCCATTCTTCTAAAAGAATAGTAGTGGTACTATTTAACCCATAGCTGGGAGGATAAGGGGGTTCATACCTTTCCCAAGGGTATTTACCCGAAAGTGAATGTAATAGCGCGACTGTTAAAAGTTAATAGAATGATTCATATTTGATAGAAAGACTTGAAATCATTTAACTGTGAAAGAAAATGAACTCAGGTTTGTTTAAAATGTTATTTGAAAAATCATCACAAACTATGTGTATTTAATATATGTATAAAAAGAATTTGGTATTAAACAACTCACTATGTTTGATATGACGTAAAAACAAAGCAAACCTACGAACAAGTCACTAACAAATCGTATGTATAACCATTGAACTGTATGCAAACAAACCGCTGACGTTAAATTTAATTTTTAGTGTTATATAGCAAAACTTGAAACCATTTAATCCTATTTACCAACCCCTCTGTTCGGGCAGGAAATGACACAAGGTCAATTTTTAAGCGAAGTTTAGCAGGTTTGAATTCAGAGTTTTCCTTCTCCTAAACTAGTTGCCTAACCAAGCTGAAGAACCTAGTCTGCCCTACTATTTACCCATAGCTGGAAGGAGAATAATTGGATTCATACCTTTCCCAAGGGTATTAGTGCTATGTGAAATGCAATCATTCTCGTCCAGGATTTGAACTTGAGTCGCCGTGTCCATTTCCGACGACGATAAACAATACACCACGGGCACCTCCACACCATTTGAAACCATTCAGTGGTGTGCAAACAAATAAGTTCTGGTTTGTTTAAAATACAATCTACCCAAGAATTTGTTAAGAAATCTTAGTTTTAATATATGTATAAACAGAATTTATCATTAAATAACCTAGAAAGGTTGATATGCCATAAACACCAACCAACCAACCAATCAACCAACCAAAGAGTATCCTGTTTATGACGCTAAACCATCCGATGGTTGAAGCGATTGACGAGGATCATTAAATAAGTTTTCAGACTTTTTTCGTATGAGCACTTTTATTGATAGTAAACATATGAAAATCTCGTCC
>OY757945.1:10936952-10949452 GCA_963585895.1 Sepioteuthis lessoniana | reverse complement strand
GTTAGTTCCATATCTAAGACACTCGATGGGAGAGTTGTATCGCTCTGCAGCCCCAGTGGATATATATATATATATATATATATATATATATATTTTAAATTCCTTTATTTTATCTTCTGAATACGAACTGTAACTCCACATTTGCTACTCTGCGACTAGAGAGAAGCATGTAAATAGTCATCTGACGTGACGGAGAGTATAGTAATATTCTCCGCCGAAATAATTTTTTATGACGACTTAACCGAGTTTGAGTCTCCATCAAATGGTACAATATATATATATATATATATAGAGAGAGAGAGAGAGACAGAGAGACAGAGATAGGGAGACTGACAGAAGGAGAGAAAGAGATGCATATATATTGTTTAAAAATTGCGATGATAGTAAAAAAAACAAAAAAACAATAGAAAATAAAACATCGCTTAAAAACACTAATATAGCAAAAAATAAGTATGACTTAACCCGCTACTCAGAGTTTCACATCAATGATCTTCAGGCGAAATTTATTGATCACTAATCTATATGCACACACACACACAAACACACATATCTATCTATCTATCTCAATCTGTTCATATCTATCAAGTCTACTCCATTTATATCTGTGTATTCATCTATCTATATTCCATATATATATATAGAGGGAGAGAAATATGTAGATATCGTGTGACATGATATATAAATATATATATATATATATATATTGTCATCCACAGACAGACTGTTTCGTTGTATCACAACTCTTCAGTGTGGCTAGACACGTAGGACGCTTGAAGCTGGGATCGAAACCCGCCTAACTTTACGTTAGACTTAGTATCAGACCGCTTTGCTAACAAGCGTACCACGTCAGCTAGGGAATTATGAGGTATTAAGTAGCAGCGGCAGCTATAGCATTCGCTTGTTTACATTTTATACCTTACCGGATACCAGAGGGCTCAATTCGTTCGAAGAGCTTTGCATTATGTGAGTGGCAGCCGTAACGACTACCTGCTGAGTCTTGCCCAGTCGGCTGGGACTGAAGAATACATCGACTGCACCTTTACAGAGGGGTAAGACTCCCCCCTAACGAGTGCCCTGGATAAGACACTAAACAGTGATGCTGGAGCTTTGGGGAATGTGGCGCACCCCTTCATTACCGTCGCTCTCATGTGCACTCTGGACCGGAGTGGTAGCACCTTATAAGGTACTATCTATGGGTCAAATAGAACTAACCAGTGTACTTATGCTAAACTGAATTACTTTAAATAAATCTGCTTTGATATTTTAACCGCCTACTTATGCTAAACTAAATTGTTTGATATAGAACTGTTTTTGACATTGAAACTGTACTTACGCTCAACGGAATTTTTTGGAATAGAACTGTTTGACTTAACTGAATTTCTTGAAATAGAAATGTTTTAGGCAATTAAACTGTATTCCTGCTAAAATGAATTGTTTGAAATAGAACTGATTATTCGTATTAGATGGATTTGGCATTAAATAACCTACAACGATTGATAAGCCTTTAAACCCAAATAACCAACCTCCTGAGTCAGAAGTAATCTACGTTGGTTTCACCAAACCAGATCGCCAAGATAATTTCTGACTAGAGAGCGTTGGGTCAATTGCATTTTATTGATTAAAAGGTCACTCGAAAGTAAAAAAAACAAAAAAACATATATATATATATATATATAGTTTGTGGTGTGTGTATATATATATATATATATATATGTCTGCAATTGAATATTCATACATGCATATCATCAGCATCCTCAATCATCAAATCGTGCCGATCACATGGAATCCTTAGACTGTCTCTCGTCATCCTTCCCAATCAGTCATCCCTTATGGTAGCTCCTCTAGACGGCATTTAGTGTTCGCCCAAAATTGATGAATGTAAGTTATTGATTGTTGGCCAACACTGACGTGTCAATATATCGGAGCCCAGAGAACCTCGAATTCGTCCCTGTTTCTCCAGCTGTGCTAATTTGTATGTTTTGTGAGATGGGAGGTAAGTGGTGGAACAGCTGCAGTTTAGTGGGGTGCTGCTTCCAGGATTTACTCAGAACGTCACGCAGTATCCTTGTGTAGTTTTTATCAAGCTTTTTCCCCCCAAGCACTTCGTTAAAGTTCAGCTGGTGCAGCTATACAATAGTGCTGACACGACTTCCGATTGGAAGAGTTCCCCTTTTTATTTTTACACAGATGCACGATATGTTATTCGCACATCATGAATTCTGGTGATTTATTTCACAAAATAGAGAATATACATACGGAAAATAAAAATCAAACCAGTCTCGACATAAGATCATTATAATCCAGTATGCATATACTAATCCCACCTCCCGGGCAGGATGTGACACAGGGCTAATTTTTAGGAGGAGTTTCACAGATTTGCATTAAGAGTTTTCCTTTTTTTTAGACTGGCTGCCTAACCAAGGCTGAAGAACCCAGTCTGCCCTCCTATTTACCCATAGCAGTAGGGAGAATAGGAGGAAAAATTATGCACCAATATTCTTGTTAACAAATATACTAAACGTTTTTGAAATTCACCGCAAAAAAACGAACATTGCATAATCTTTATCTGCTAACAAAATAATTAAAATTTTACATTATACACGTAACATTACTCTTTTATATATATATATATATATATACGAGATATACGAGGATCATTAAATAAGTTTCCAGACTTTTTTCGTATGGGCACTTTTATTGATGGTACACACATGAAACTCTAGTCCCCTTCGACGTAAGCTCCTCCGGCTGTAATGCACTTTTTGTACCGTTCCAACAACTTCTACAAGGCCCCATGGAAGTCCTCTTGTGTGATCATGTCAATGACCTTCGTCACAGCCTCTTTCATCTCAATTGTCTCAAAACGACAGCCTCTGAGCTTAGGGAATGACCAAAAGTCACTGGGAGCAAAGTCTGGACTATAGGGAGGGTGAGGAACTGTCTTGATACTATCTAGCAACCCCTCCGCTCGGGCAGGATATGACACAAGGTCAATTTTTAAGCGGAGTTTAACAGGTTTGAATTCAGAGTTTTCCTTCTCCTAGACTAGTTGCCTAACCAAGGCTGAAGAACCTAGTCTGTCCTACTACTTACCCATAGCTGGAGGGAGAATAATTGGATTCATACCTTCCCCAAGGGTATTAGTGCTATGTGAAATGCAATCAGTCAGGTCTAGGATTTGAACTCGTGTCGCCGTGACCATTTCCTACGACGATAACGACTACACCACGGGCACCTGTCTTGATGCTTTTCTTGGTCAAATAGTCTGTGACAAGGATGGAGTTGTGGACTGGTGTATTGTCCTGGTGGAAATGCCACTGACCCGATTAGAAGATTGCTGGCCTCTTCCGACGGAATCTCTTCCATTAAAACCTCAACATAGTATTCCTTGTTGACTGTCTGTCCAGTGAGAACCTAGTGCATGTAGATCATGCCAGTGCAGTCAAAAAAAGGGATCATCAAAAGTTTGTGGGTGGATTTGCTCTGTCTGGCCTTCTTAGGTCTTGGGGAGCCAGCATGCTTCCACTGGGAACTCTGTCTCTTGGTCTCTAGGTCAAAGCAGAAGATCCAGCTTTCATCGCATGGCATTTTTTCCAAGTTTCTCCTAAAGTCCAGATTGCATTTTTGAAATTCACCAGCTGTGACAATCAGGCTTTAGTAGGGTGTATTCCAATTGCTGCTGTAGGTGTTCATTTGAAGCTGAAATCATAAAAATTAGTCAGTGATCTCATAAGATGTATAGCAATAACATAGTGAATTTTCAAGAGTCTAGGACAATTTTAAATGCATGTACAAAAAAGTCTGGAAACTTATTGATGGCACCACACACACACATATATATATATATATATATATATATATATATATATATATAAATTATATATATGTGTGTGTGTGTGTGTGTGTGTGTGAGTTTGCTGATCTTAGTCGAGTGCGATTCGTATGCTTCCTTTTCAATATCTACTACACCGAGGTGTAGGGGTTGGCGCTACTCCTTTCCCTGGATTGCTGCATTTACCCTTGATCCGTACCCTATAATTCTGAGTGCTAAGCAAGAGTTGAAAATAAGAAAGCAAGTAGATACCATCCAGACTACAGCATTATCAAGATCGGCTAGAATACTGGGAAGAGTCCTGGAGACTTGAGAAGACTTGCTGTCACTCAGACTCCAGTGAGAAACCATCAACTAACGCTGGTGTGAAAAACTCAGTAATAAAATTCAGGAGTAAAATGATGATAATAATAATAATAATGATAATAATAATAATAATTATTATTATTATTATTATTGTCGACTTTGCTGTCCCGGCTGATCATAGAATAAAACTGAAAGAATGTGAAAAGAAGGATAAGTACCTCGACCTTGCTTGGGAATTGAAAAAAACTATGGAACATGCAGGTGACAATAATACCAATTGTAATTGGTGCTTTTGGTACAGTAACAAAAGAATTACTAAAAGGACTGGAGGACTTGGAAGTTGGCGGACGAGTGGAGACCATCCAAAGGACAGCATTATTGAGAACGGCCAGAATACTGAGAAGAGTCCTGGAGACTTGAGGGGACTTGCTGTCACTCAAACTCCAGTGAAAGACCATCAGCTGACGCTGATGTGAAAAAACTGTAATAATAATGATAATAATAATAATGATAATGATAATTAGAAGAAGAAGAAGAAGATTCTGTTTAATTATTATTCAATAATGTCCCGTGGCGTAATGATTACTGTCGTAGGAAGTCGACACGAGTTCAAATCCTGGCCGAGGCTGATTGGATTCCATATATCGGTAATACCCTTGGGAAAGATATGACTCCAATTATTCTCCGTCCAGCCACGGCTAAATATTTGGGCAGACTGGATTCTCTAATCCTGGGTACGGCAACCGGCCTAGAAGAAGGAAAACTCTGAATTTAAACCCGTTAAACTCCACAAAAAAGTGACCTTGTATCACATCCTGTTCATGGTGGAGGGTTTGGTAACTACATAAACGTTTTTTATCAATTAGGCGCAGTAGAAAATTAAGAATAACATTTTTTTTTAAAAGACATCTTTGTTATCTGGGGCCTTCTGTGGTATTATGTTCAACGAGCTCATCCAGCGGACGGTTGTCTGTGATCTTGATTCTCACAAGGTGCCTCGTACTCTTGGCCTTATTCTTGAATAAGCCAAGCTTCGTAAAATGACTTTTTATCTCTCTCTCTCTCTCTCTCTCTCTCTCTCTCTCTCTCAATAGATAGATAGATAAAAACGCTTCGAAGCAAGTGCGCGACTGACCAAGTGGGTACGGATGTGCATGCATGCGTGCGTGTGTGTATTCGAAACCGTGGACGCGCTCACTGAAAAAAATGTAAGTCTAAAGATCTCTCTCTCTCTCTCTCTCTCTCTCTCTCTCTCTCTCTCTCTCTCTCTCTCTCTTCCTTACACACAGACACACACAAACTCTGAGAGTGTCTTTCCCTTACACACACACTCACACACACTCTCTCTCTCTTCCTTGCATACACACACTCTCACACTCTTACTGAGTCTCTCTCTTTCTTTCTCTCTCTTTCTCTCTTACATACACGCATACGTACTCTCACTGTCTCTCTCTCTCATTCTCTCCCTCATACACACGAACACACACTCTCTCTCTTTCTCTCTCTCACTGTCTCTCTCTTTCTCTAATACTCACACACAGTCTCACTGTCTGTGTGTGTGTGTCTCTCTCTCTCCCATACATAAACCCTTTCTCTCTCTCTCTCTCTCTCTCCCTTAAACTCACACACACTCTCTAACTGTCTGTCTCTCTCTCTCCCTTATATTTACACAGACTCCCTCGCTTTCTCTTTCTCTCTCTCTCTCCTTTACACACCCATACACACATTTTCTCACTGTCTCTCTCTCCCTTCCATATACTAACGCACACACACATACACCCACACACACATACATTCTCTCTCTCTCTCTCTCTCTATCTCTCTCTCTCTATCTCTCTCTTAACCAAGCCTGCTTCCTCCACAAATCAACTCACCGGTCGCGTCACCGTTACCATCCCCTACCAAACCCTCTTCCTTCCTTTCTCTTTCTTTCTTTTTATCTTTCTTTCTGCTTCCTTCCCCTTTTCTCTTTGCCCCCCCCTCTCTCTCTCTTTCTCTTTCTCTTTCTCTCCGTCTCCCCCCCCCTCTTTTCTCCCATCTTCGAGTTCAACTCAGTAAATAGAATCTAGCCTATACGCTATGACGGACTTTAACACAACAGCAAAAGCGGTTAGTCTTCCAAAAGTTTTGCTTCTTTTTTGTTTTTTTTATGCTTTTTGTTGTTTTTTCTTCACTTTTTGTCCAAACTTTTAATTACGATAGAAATGTTATCCGTCTTTTGATTGCTTCTTTCTTTCTTTTTTTTTTCTTTTTTTTTTTTTTTTTTTTTTCCTAATTAGACCAAAGCACTGTTAAAGTCGATTGACTTTTCGCTAGTTTTTCTTTTTAGTTTTGTTGTTGTTGTTGTTGTTGTTTCTTGAATTTATTTTATTGTTATCTACTGATTCTTTTAATTAGACCAAAGCACTGTTAAATACGATCGACTTTTTCTTTTTTTCTTTTTTTTTCTTAGACCGAAACACTGTTAAACACGATTGACTTTTCGCTAGTTTTTTCTTTTTAGTTTTTGTTGTTGTTTCTTATATTTATTTTATTTATTTATTATTTACTTATTCTTTTAATTAGACCAAAGCACTGTTAAATACGATCGACTTTTCGCTAGTTTTTCTTTTTGTTTTTTGTTTTATTGTTATTTATTTACCCTTTTAATTAGACCAAAGCACTGTTAAATACGACTGACTTCATTTTGTCTTAGTTTTTACTTATTTCTCTTTTTGTGACGTGAAACTCTTTTTTTTTTTTTTTTTTCTAATTCGACCTAAGCATTGTTAAACACGTTTAAATTTTCCCTAGTTATTGTGTTGTTGTTGCTGCTGTTATTGTTGTTGTTTTGTTTTTTGTTGGCGATGTTTTTGTTTATTGTTTTGGTTTTTTTTTTTTTTTTCAATTTTTATTGTAATCGATTTAATCTTTTAATTCGACCTAAGCATTGTTAAACACACTATTCCTTTTCATTTTCTTTTTGGCTTGTTACTTTTTATTTATTTATTTATTCATTTTTTTTTTTTTTTTCGTGTTGAACTTTTTCTAATTAGACCTAAGCACTGTAAAATACATTCGACTTTTCGCTGTTATCATTATACTCTTTTGGGAGTTTTTACACCAGCGTTATCTGATGGTTTTTCACTGGAGTTTTAAGTGACAGCAAGTCTTTTCAAGTCTTCCGGACTTTCCTCAGTTTTTATTATTATTATTATTATTATCATTTACTCCTTTAGAGTTTTTCACATCAGTGTTAGCTGATGGTTTTTCACTGGAGTTTGAGTAACAGCAAGTCTCCTCAAGTCTCCAGGACTCAACTCAGTATTCGGGCTGTTCTTAGCAATGCTGTCATTTGGATAGTCTCTACCCGTCCGCCAACTTCCAAGTCTTCCAGACCTTTTAATAATCCTTTAGTTATTGTGCCAAAAGCACCAATCACAATTGGTACAATCGTCATTTTCATGTTCCACAGCTTTTTCAGTTCTCTAGCAAGGTCGTGGTATTTATTATTATTATCATTATTATTATTATTATTATTATTATTATTATTATTATTATTATTATTAGACCTAAGCATTGTTAAACAGGTTTGTGTATCCTAGTTTGTTTTGTTTTGTTTGTGGAGAGTTGTATTTTTATTTTTATTTATTCTTTTTTTTCTTTTTCTTTATCGTGATAATCGTTTATTTTTTCGTCTTTACACGTGCTGACATACACCCGTTCGTACACACACACACACACACACACACACACACACACACACACACACACATATATATATATTTTTTTTTTTTTTTTTTCTTTAAGAAAAACCCAAAGACCGGTTAATTTAGGATTATAAATTTATTTCCATCCTGTTTTTCAGTTTCTAGTGTAAACCAAAACCACGAAGAAAAATATAACAGGACTTTTGTTTTTTTTCTTAAAGAAATATTGCTCGTTAAAAAAAATTACATTGAGCTCTCCACCAGGAAAATTTAAATGTTCAGCTCCTGAATGATTTTCTTGGCCTGAAGGAATTACTCCCAACTCTGGTTTAACTGGACCGAATAATACATACATATATATATATATATATATATATATATATATATATATATATATATATATATATACGTGTTCACACGTATACTCCTACACACGTAATCGCACATACATATAGATATAAACGTGCACTTGGAAATAAACGTATATATACACTTACGAATACGTAAACAGATCTGTACATAAACATACACAAAAATACACATACGTGTACACACATAGATATACACATTTTGGTAGCAATCATTCTTTTTAGTATGTTTCGTTAAAAAAATTAAAAAAAATTTTTACTTTTTTTTTTACTGTTTTTTTTTCTTTGGTTTTGTTTTTCTTTAGGGGGGTTGCTTTTGTTTTTTGCTTTGTTTTTTTGTTTATTTACTTCATGGTTTTTTGTTTTGTTTTGTTTTTTTTTTTTTGTTTATTTTTTTGTTTGCTTGCTTCATGGTTTTTTTGGTTGGTTTTTTGTTTTGTTTTTTGTTTATTTTTTGTTTGTTTGCTTCATGGTTTTTGTTGGTTTTTTTTTTTTTGGTTTTTTTGTTTGTTTGCTTGCTTCATGGTTTTTTGTTTGTTTTTATTTTTTGTTTTGTTTTTTTTTTGTTTTTTTGCTTCATGTTTTTTGTTTTGTTTTTGTTTTGTTTTGTTTTTTGTTTGTTTGTTTATTTGTTTGGTTTTTTTTTTTTTTTGTCTTATACGATTTACGTTTGTTTCTTTTTTTGTTTTTTTGATAAAAATTGCCCGAATTTTTTTCCCGCGCTTTATGCTCTGTGGGGAATGTCTTTGTGCCCGTCCTATCCGTTCTCATTTTTTGCACCACATTTCTTTGTATTTAAGGCATGAACTACTTGAATCTTTCTCTTTGTCAAGTCTTTGAGTACACGCAGGGCTTAGAATAATCTGTCTGTATCCCCTGAAGAGGAGTAAGCCCCCCCACACACACACACACACACCACCATTTAAAAGAGGTGTCAGCGCCTGATGGTGAGGCTCCAGTTCTGGTGACCTGGGAAGGGTTGAGTCACCTCTTCATTGCCATTACTCCCAGGTCCACTCTGGTCCACTCTGACATGAAGTAATTGTGCCTATTAGGGTCCCATCTATGCAGCAAATATATCTTTGTAAAAGTTTTTCGTATTCGATAGGACCGTGTACAAAAAAATAAAATTAAGAAATAACTATACAAAAATATAATTATGAATGTACCATGAATGCAATTCCATAACCTTAGGCATAAAATAACCCTAAACGGGTTGATATGTCGTTGTGTGTATGTATATTTTGCCTTGTTTGATTGTTGGTTGGTTTCTTTGTTTAATGGCATATCAACTCTTTTTAGGTTATTTAATGCCAAAGAACAGTAGTGGTACTATCTAACCCATAGCTGGGAGGATAAGGGGGTCCATACCTGCCCGAAAGTGAACGTAATAGCACGACTGGAGTTCGAACTCGCTTACTACGATTCCGCAGTCCATCGCTTTAACCATTATACCACGAGGACACCCCCTTGTTTGATTGTGCTGTGCGTTTAAATATATGATTCCCAAATTTTCTTTTTTCTTTTTATCTTTCATATATATATATATATGTGTGTGTGTGTGTGTGTGTGTGTGTGTGTGTGTGTGTGAGGCTGAAGATCTCGTGACCTAATGACTAAAGTTGATTGACTGCGACATCGAAGTAAGTGAGTTCGAACTCCAGTTATGCTAATACGTTCACTTTCAGACTAATACCCGAAAGAAAGGCATGAACCCCCGTTATCCCGCCAGCTATGGGTTAAATTGTATCACTGCTGTTCTTTTGCAAGGATGGCTTTGGCATTAAATAAACCACGAAGGTTTGTATACCATTTAGAAAAGAAGCCAAAACAAACCATATAGACAAATATGTATGTGTGTATATATATATATATATATATATATATATATATATATATATAAGGGTGTGTGTGGTGTGTAGTGTGTATGCATGTCTTTGTATGCACGTATATATATATATATATATATATGTTTGTGTATGTGTGTGCAGGAATGTGTATGTATGTGGAGGGGGGTAAATAATGGAAAGGAATCCAACAGTATGAAGAAAAATTAAAATACTTTGTGGTTCCATTTGTTTAACATCGTAGCCTAATACAATAACGAGATAGTTTTTCGAAAAAGAACGCTGATAAAATGACTGAACGGTCATAATATTTTTCTTTATATATATATATATATATATATATATATATATATATATATATATATATATATTCTTCTCCCCTGTTTTTTGTATTTTATTAGATATTCATCATTGTTCTATCAACAGTTGGTATCACCATTCTTAAGTCCTGATGAATGGTTCATTAAAACCGAAACGTTAAACGTCGACTTACCTTCACAATAAATTCTTTGATTATTTTATTTTTCAATTTTTCTACATGTGTATGTATATGCGTGTGTGTATGTGTGTGTGTAGTATATGTATATGTGTATGTATCTTGGGGCACATATATTTGAAAAAGCCAGACTTACAGGATTAAAACTTTGTTGAAAACAAGGAATGATTCGAAATCTTTCTCGATAAACAAACGGAACATAAATTCAACACAATATTTCTAAAGAGTCAAATGACGTAATTTAAAACAACAAACGCTAATTCATTAATCAAACCACCAACTTTTTCTTGTCATAAACGGCCATTTTTTTTTTCTTTTTATACAAATTTTCCCCAGGTTTTTATATTTTGCATTTTTAAACATCCATCATTGATTTAACATCACTAATATCATTCCTCGTAGTCCTGATGATGGCTCATTAGAACTGAAACGCTATAGTGTCGACTTTGCTTCTCAATAAATCTCTCCTTCTACTCGGATTACCTTGTTATCAATTTTTCTTTATATATATATATATATATATATATATATATATATATGTGTGTGTGTGTGTGTGTGTGTGTGTGTGTGTGTGTGTGTCCAATGATAGAAAAAGTAAATACTTTTAAATTAATAGCTCCACAAGAGAATTTGCTTTTAGGTTATTTATTCTTCTCCAAAACGTTTTTCTAAATGGATCTATTCATTTTATCCCATGGAATTTAATAATGATGATGAGAGAATATACATAAGAATTTCTGCGGGGAATTGGAAACAGGAACTGTATAATCACAGACATTCTGTCTCCAATCTGCAGCTTAGGAACCAAACAGCCCAATCATTAATAGTTTAGAAAAGTTAAGGATTAGAGGCTAACCCTTACAAATAAAGTGGAAAATCGCCAAGCAATCTTCGACCACAAATTCATAGAATAGCAGATGTAATCTGTATATCGAAGAGAAAATTAGTATGATTAATTTTAAGGTCTTTTGTGCATTGATATTATGTGCTTTAATCAAACAGGCGACATCTCCACACTAAACGGTAACACTCTGAAACTAGTTGACAAGTTCACCTACCTAGGGAGCAGTGTCTCATCAACCGAGACAGACATCAACGCGACTAGCAAAGGCATTGACAGCTACGATAGGCTATCGGTCATATGGAAGTCCGACTTGACCGATAAAATGAAACGCAGTTTCTTCCAAGCAGCAATCGTGTCGATACTGCTATATGAATGCACCACATGGACGCTGACTAAACGGATAGTGAAAAAGCTTGACGGCAATTACACAAGCATGCTGCGAGCAATATTGAACAAATCCTGGAAACAGCACCCGACAAAGCAGCAGCTATACGGAAACCTACAACCCATCACAAAAACTATCAAAATCAGACGAACCAGACACACGGGACACTGCTGGAGAAGTAGATACGAGCTCATAAGAGATGTACTCCTGTGGACCGCTTCATATCGACGAGCAAAGGTAGGACGTCTAGCTCGAAGCTACATACAGCAGCTCTGTGCCGATACGGGATGTAGTCCTGAGGATCTGCGGAAAGCAATGGAAGTTAGGGAGGTGTGGAGAGAGAGGGTCAGGGATACCCGTGCTGATAGCGCGACATGATGATGAATTTTAAGTACCCCAGACGACTGCACAATGCACATATTGTGCTGGTATTTAAAGGTAGACGTAAAAATAAATTTAAAATATCTTGATTGAGGACTATCGAGGGTCCTACTTAAGATAAAACCGTGATATGGATTTTGGGTAGAATTTATTTGTAAAAGAATATCATTTATTTAAATAATTTTTAGAATAACATTTCGGATGATTTATGTAGTTAAGGGTTTTTTGGAGTCTTGAAGATTGGTTCGAACTTAGAATTTTTAGATTGGTCTAGTGGGTAGAGAGTTCGCCAATGATCCTGGAAACTTGGGATTGAACCCAGGTCTCGTCATACCAAAGACTTTAAAAATGG
>OY757945.1:10914452-10929452 GCA_963585895.1 Sepioteuthis lessoniana | reverse complement strand
TTTTAAAAGATTATATCATTCAAATGCTTGTCCTCATGAGCAATATGCTACGGAAGCCTGAAGTTTTGCAGTCATTGCCTTTTGTACAGCTGCAATTTCAAGATACATATATATATATATATATATATATATGGGAAGAGGTGGATGAGAGAGCCATGAATAATAACTTGCCGTTTATCTTGCAAATAATAAAGAGAATTCGCTACGCTTCAAGATTTATTCTTTATTTTTTAAAACGTGCTACCCGTCTTTCTTGCTCAAAAACACGAATGACACATTTTTCACATAAGTCAAATATTCTTGTCTCGTTATATGTCTGTATTCGCACGTGCCTGCGCATTGTGTGTGCCTGTGTATGTGTGCCTGTGTGTGTGCGAAAGTGTGTATGTGTGTGTGTGTGTGTGTGAATTATATATGGGTGTGGGTGTGAAATATATGTGTGTGTGTCTGAGCGTATATTATATGTGTGTGCGTGTGAGCGTATATTATATGTGTGTCTGAGCGTATATTATATGTGTGTGTGTGTCTGAGCGTATATTATATGTGTGTGCGTGTTAGCGTATATTATATGTGTGTGTGTCTGAGCGTATATTATACGTGTGTGGGTCTGAGCGTATATTATATGTGTGTGTGTCTGAGCGTATATTATATGTGTGTCTGAGCGTATATTATATGTGTGTGTGTCTGAGCGTATATCATATGTGTGTCTGAGCGTATATTATATGTGTGTGCGTTTGAGCGTATATTATATGTGTGTGTGTCTGAGCGTATATTATATGTGTGTCTGAGCGTATATTATATGTGTGTGTGTCTGAGCGTATATCATATGTGTGTCTGAGCGTATATTATATGTGTGTGTGTCTGAGCGTATATTATATGTGTGTCTGAGCGTATATTATATGTGTGTGTGTCTGAGCGTATATCATATGTGTGTCTGAGCGTATATTATATGTGTGTGCGTTTGAGCGTATATTATATGTGTGTCTGAGCGTATATTATATGTGTGTGCGTGTAAGCGTATATTATATGTGTGTGTGTCTGAGCGTATATTATATGTGTCTGAGCGTATATTATGTGTGTAATATGTGTGTGTCAGTGAGTGTGTATAATAATACACAAATAATTATTTGTGTGAGCATGTATTATGTGTGTGTTTGTGTGTGTATTATGAGTGTCGTGTGTCTGTGTGTGTGTCTGTGTGTGTGTGGGTGAGTGTGTATTATATGTATGTGTGTATGTATGAATTATGTGCGTAAGGGTGTGTGTGTAAGTGAGTTGTATTATTTTTCTCTGTGTGTGTGGGGGGGGTTGTGTTTGTGGAAATTTACTAAGCTTTATTGCTTAGATGTGGCACAAGGCCATATGAAATGGGCACCCAATGAGACTCGAACTCACTCGTGTAGGTTTGCTAGTCGAGCTTGCTAACCATTACACCACCTTGTGTGGTGTTTGCGTGAGTGTTATGTGTGGTGTTGAGTGTGGTCTGTGTCTCTGTATGTATGTGTTGTGTTGTGTGTGGGGGGGTATATGTGTATATGTGTATGAGTGCCTGTATGTGTATGTGTCGTGTGAGTTGTATGTCTGCATGTGTATGTATGTTGTGTCTCTGTCTGCGTGCTCACGCGCGTATCTTTGAACAAACACACGTGTCTTCGTTGCTATAAACTCTAATATCTGTCTATTGTATACACTATATATATATATATATATATATACAGTGTGACCCCCCAAAAATAGGACCCATAAACTTTTTTATTACTTCTACAAAAATAAAACAAAATAATTCTAATTTTGTTCACTCGAACTTCCGGACATATTGGTGAATTCTATGGTCCCAATTTTTCATGCACAGAATCTACTTCATATCCCGAAAACAAGAAAAGGCTAGAATTAAATTTATGAATTTTAGTCGAAAATATATGGGCTCTGTTTGGGGGGGGGGGTTTTACCCTATATATATATATATATATATATATATATATATCAGTAATATCCAGTCAGCGTCTGAAGACAATGGGTGGGGATTATTCGCGTATAGTATATATGAGGAATTTCATATAAATATATGGGAGTGCTCGATGTATGGCTATTAACCTATATATATATATATATATATATATATATATATATATATATATATATATATATATCGAAGTTATATTTAGACACCAATCATACTTTCATATTTCTTTTATAAAAAAACCCAGACAGGCTTTTTTTTTTTTTTTTTTTTTTTGAGACTGGGGCTTGTTTTTGTTTTGTTTTGTTTTGTTTTTCCTTTTTAGATTTATTGATTTTGATTGCTCCCGTACAAGAGTACTTGTATATATATAAATATATATATATATATATATATATATATATATATATATATATATCAAAAACAGTGTATTATATATCGTACAATAATTACAATATAAAAGTAATATTCACAATCACCTTTAACAGATCATCATCATGTCGTGCCGCTAGCTCGGATATCCCTGACCCTCTCTCGCCACTACTCCCTATTGTTCATCGCCTCTGGCAGGTCTTAAGGGCTACATCCCGTATCCTCACCTAGCTGCTGTATGTATGTTCTAACTGGTCGTCCTGCTTTTGCTCGGCCATATGTGGGGGTCCATAGGAGTACATCACTTATGAGCTCGTCCCTGCTTCTCCAGCAGTGTCCTCCATGTCTGGTTCGTCTAACTTGGATAGTTTTCGTGATGGGGGAGGCAAGTGGCCGTACAGCTGGTGTCTTGTGGAGTGTTGCCGCTAGGACTTGTTCAATATTGCTCGCAACATTCTTGTGTAATTGCTGTCTAGCTTCTTCTCCAGCTGTTTTGTTAGCGTCCAAGTAGTGCATCCATACAGCAGTATCGATACGACCGCTACTTGGAAGAAACTGCGTTTCATTTTATCGGTCAGGTCTGACTTCCATATGATCGATAGCTTATCGATAACTGTCCATGCCTTCGTTAGCCGCGTGTTGATGTCTTTTTCGGTTGATGAGACACTGCTACCAAGGTAGGTGAATTTGTCTACCAGTTTCAGAGAGGTTCCCTCTTGTAAGGAAATGTCACCTGATATTTTAGCAATAATATCAATGTTTTAAGAGCCATCGTATTAATAAAGTTCACAATTATTTTAAATCTGTGAATACTTCATACTTAGTTGAAAGATCAATATCTTAAGAACCAATGTATCAATAAAGAACACAATCGTTTTTAATAGATAAACATTTCGTACTTAGTTGCAAGATCAATTAAAAGGGAAAAGAATAACATGAACACGTAAGATCAAGAAAAGATGTTCGATATTCACTCTGGACTCTGGCCAACTGATTCTTGAACCCCGACGAGTCAATGTATTCATAGAATTAACCATCATTGTAAATAGGTAAATAAAAAGGAAATTTAGCGAACTTAGTCGAGGGTGACCCGAAGGTTCCCTTTTCGATGGCTACTGTACGGGTGGGCGCTACTCCTTTCCCTGGATTGCTCCACTTTACCCTTGATGCATACATTATATTGCTGGGTGTTAAGCAAGGAGTGTTAAGCAAGGAGGCGACCGTAGTCGAGGGTTACCCGAAGGTTCCTTTTTCGATAGCTACTACACCGGGGTGCAAGGTAGCATCAAGTACCATTTTTAAGTCTTTGGTATGACTCGACCTGGGATTGAACCCCGGTCTTCCGGACCATTGGTGAACATTCTACCCATTATGCCAATGTCTGGTAAAAGTAAAGTTAGCGACCGTAGTCGAGAGCGACCTGAAGGCTCCCTTTTCAATTGCTACAACACCGAGGTGTAGGGGAGGGCGCTACTTCCTTTCCCTGGATTACTCCACGTTACCCTTGATGCATACCTTATATTGCTGAGTGTTAAGCAAGGTCAATTTTTAAAGTCTTTGGTATGACGCGACCTGGAATTGAACCCAGGTCTCCCAGACCATAGGCGAACACTAATCCCAAATCATTTTAAACATTATCTCGCGTTGATCTATTAAGTTTACGGCGGGAAATTTTAGCAGCTACTACTCATTCAAGGTCAGAGTTGAAAATGGATTAGTGGCAATGAAGGATTAATTCCAATGTCTTCAGAGTTCCTTAAGTGGATCCAAACCACCGGATACAGATAAGTACCCTACCCAAGACATCTTTTTTTTATTGCTATGGTAATAAAGTTCTGCGATATATTACTCTACGGTGTGGTGCTCTTATCCTGGATTATTCGATTTTTTTTTGTTTTTTTTTTTCTTCTGTGTGCCTCTCGCTTAAATATGATTAAGGAACTGGATAAAAGCAAGACTCCCAGTGAGAATCAATCTCATTATACTAATAAGAGTCTTCGAATTAATTTTTACTTTTTTGAGTTACTTGGACTTCTTTTTTCTTTTCTTTTCTTTTCTTTTCTTTTCTATTTGTTTTATTTTTTTCTTTTCTTTCATGGAAGAACTGGATAAAAGCAAGACTCCCAGTGAGAATCAATCTCATTTTAATAATAAAGGTTTTCGAATTAATTTTTACTTTTTTGATTTACTAGGACTTCTTTTTTTCTTTTCTTTTCTTTCCTATTTGTTTTCTTTTTTTTTTTTTCTGTCATGGAAGAACTGGATAGAAGCAAGACTCCCAGTGAGAATCAATCTCATAATTGTTATAAGAGTCTTTGAATTAATTTTTACTCTTTTGAGTTGCTAGGACTTCTTTTTTCTTTTCTTTTCTTTTCTATTTGTTTTTCTTTTCTTTTCTTTCATGGAAGAACTAGAGAGAAGCAAGACTCCCAGTGAGAATCAATCTCATTTTAATAATAAAGGTCTTCAAATTAATTTTTACTTTTGTGAGTCACTGGAACTTATTTTTTTTAAATTTTTTTTTCTTCTTTTTGTTTGTTTTGTTTTAAGTTTTTTCTTTTTTTTGGGGGGGGATACAAGTAATGTTCCCAATGAGAATTTAGGGTCCACTGATTTATTTTTATGCTAATTTTCTTTTCCTTTTCTTTTTCCCCAGATAGTCATGTAACTGCTGAAAGGGAAACAATTACTATTTGGATCTTTTTATCATTTTGAGGCCTTTGAATATGGTCAGAATATCCAAACGGGACACCATTTATTAAGACAGGTGAGATTTTCGAAGAGATTCTTCGACTATTTATTCATGACGTCATTTGTGACATATAAAATCAACACCTCTTGACCCAATTTTATTCATTCATTACAAGAAAAAATAAACACAAGATGTTTTACAATTTTTGAAACAAAATGATCGGGCATAAATCAATAACCACCAAGGATAGAGTAATAAAAATTGCATTCATTGAAAGGTAAAAGGATAACATTTTTAGAGCATTAACCATTTTAGTCTCAAACACGAAGAACCAACGTCAAGAGAAGCCCGAGAGTACAGAGCGGAACGATAAAATGGTCGTCCTAAAAAAAACAACACTACAGCTTTATTTTAAAACTTTTATTGAAAAAATCAATTCATGTAACTTGATTATGTAGTAGAGCTGACATCTATTCAATATAGCCGCCTTCAGCCTCAATCACCGCCTCGATACGGATCCGGAACTAGGAGCATGCCTTTTCCACAAGCGCCGGCGGTAGCTCGGTGAATACTCGGCGGATGGCGGCGATCAGGCTGGCTTTGGTGTTGTGGGAGGTCATGTTGGTGATGTTCTCGACGTATGACCAAACGATGTAGTCCAACGGGTTCAGGTCGGTGGAGGATGGGAGAGCAGTGAGAGAAGGGTACAAAGTCGTAGCACTCCTTCTGAAGCTAAGTCTGGGTCTCTTTGGACTTGTGGGCCGGCGCCGAGTCCTACTGCCACACCCAGGGTCTGCCACCGACCACCTGATTGCACCAGAGGATCACCACACTCTTCAGCACATTCAGGTACACTTTAGTGTTGACTTTCAAGCCGACTTCAAAGATGTGAGGTGGCATGATGTGGCCCTCACTTGAAACCACACCAAAGACCATAACCGTACCCGGAAACTTTGTTTTCATCACCCTGGGCAATTGAACCGCCCGGATTTGCATTTTGAGGGTGCTGGCATTGGTTCTGTTGTCATAACTTGGATCGGTAGAGAGCATGGGTTGTACAGCGGCACATATGCGATCTCGCTCGTTGAACATTGTGTCACTTTCAGACATGATAGAAGGCTCCTATCGCTCTTGGGATTTGTACACAACTGGCCAACTAGTAGATGGTCTGTAACAAAAAAAAGAAAATTCATTAAACGGAAATGGAATCATGTCATCTTTTCTAGGGCGACAATTTTATCGTTCCGCCCTGTATATGCTACAGATGTCTGCCGTTCACTCCGGACACTGGCCGACCGATTCTTGAACCCTGGTGACAATCTTGGGTGTTCTGATTATATTAGAAAGCCCAGACGGTGGAGAACTTGTTGCCCTACAAGTGTTGTTAGCTTCAAAGTTCTTGTGCTACTTAAAAATCTGACTTTCGTTTGGAAATATGTTGAAATTGAACATCCTTCTTTATCTTGCTTGAATAATCTTGAACGATATGGTTTTGTAATATGCCTTCACACCAAAGATCTGCTCTTTTGTCCAATACATGATTTTGCTATATTTAGTTCAGAATATCAAGTCGTTAACTATTTCCCCGCTATCTTCTGAAAAGTGAAAAAGAATAAAGTCAACAAGGAAGATGTGAGAAGCCGCGACTTTGTTTCAATAGTTGTGAAACACCCCGTTCATACATAATTTAGCATAAAGCCCAAATTAAAAATAAAAAAAGTGGGTGGGAAAAGGAGTAGACTTTTGCTTTCCAACGTCAAAACTTATTATTTCTGCTCTAGCAAGCTCAATCAGTGACCATTTCATACTACAAAAAAAAAACAAAAAACAACAAAAAAAAAAAAAAAACATCCGCTTAATCACATTTATTCACAGATACCAAATGCCGTATGAACTCTATGAATTCCTTCCTACTTGAAAAAATTTGGACCAGGGTGAAGAAGAAAATGTAAAATAAAAGTGATCGGTTCATAAAATTATATATAAGTATATATATTTGTGTGTGTGTGTGTGTGTGTATGTGTATGGATATATGTGTATTTGTATATATATATATATATATATATATATATATATAGATATATATATATATGTGTGTGTGTGTGTGTGTGTGTGTTGGTTGTTTGGGTTTTATGGCATATCAACTTTTGTTGGTTATTTAATGCCAAATCCATTTTTATTCAAATAATCAGCTTTATTTCAAACAATTCAGTTCGGCTTAAGTACATAGTTTAATTGTCAAAAACATTTCTATTTCAAGCTATTCAATTTACTCAAACAGTTCTAATTCAGTCAGTTCAGTTTAGATTTTGTTTAGACACAGTTAATGTCAAAATATTTCTATATTAAACAATTCAGTTTAACGCAAGTACAGTTTCAATGTCAAAAACAGTTACATTTCAAACAATTCAGTTTTGCATAAGTATGAAGTTTAAATGAAAGTACGCTGTTTAATTGTCAATCACATTTCTATTTCGAGCTATTCAGTAAAGTCAAACAGTTCAAATTCAAACAATTCATTTTCGCGTAAGTATGCAGTTTAGTTCTATTTAACCCATAGATAGGGCCCAATCAGGTGCAACCATTCCAGGCCAGAGTGGAACTGGGAGCGATGGCAATGAAGGGGTACTCCGCATTCCCCAAAGCTTTGTCATTACTGGAACCTCACCATCAGATTGTTTAGTGTCATATTACCTGGGCACTCGTTGGGGTGGGGTCTTACCCCTCTGCAGAGGTGCAGTCGGTGTATTCTACTACCCCAGCCGACTGGGCAATCATTTTTTGAGGGTAGAGGGAGAATGGAATTTCTATTATTTTACAACTCTTTGCAAGTTTTTTTTTACATGAGCGTCAACTGGTGATCTTTTACTAAAATTTGAGGACCCCAGGTCTCCTCAGGTCTGCAGGACTTTTCTCAGTATTCTGTGGTTTAAATAGTCTCGGTTCTCTGTCTGATTTCCAACTCTTCCTGTTCTCTTTTCATCTTTATGTTCCATTTTTTAGTTCTCTAGCATGGTCCAAGTATTTGTGTATCATTTTGTTTTCTTTCATTTTCACTCTGTGGTCCACTGAAACGGTAAAATCCACAAGATGTCAAGATCTTTTTATTTAATTTTGTCAAATAAAACTACTTCTTGTTATTTAGCTCGGATTAGGTGATCTGTTTATAACTCAAAATCCCAGGGATGTCCTCGTGGTTTAATGATTGAAGCGATGAACTGCGGAATGGTAGTAAGCGAGTTCGTACTTCAGTCGCGCTATTATGTTCACTTTCGGGCAAATACCCTTGGGAAATGTATGAACCCCCTTATCCTCCCAGCTATGGGTTAAATAGTACCACAACTGTTCTTCTAGAATAGCTTTGGCATTAAATAACCTTCAAATGTTGATATGCCATTTAACCGTATCTTTTTCTTATCCCTGTTTGCTCCATTTTCTTCTTCTTCTTCTTCTTCTTCTACAACTTCTTCGTTGGCTATCCTCCTTCTTCTTCTTGTGGTGTAATAGTTAAAGCGATGGACTGCGGAATCGTTGTAAGCGAGTTCGTACTCTAGTCGCACTATTACGTTCACTTTTGGGCAAATACCCTTGGGAAAGATATGAACCCCCTTATCTTTCCAGTTATAGGTTAAATTGTACCACTACTGTTCTTCTGGGAGAATAGCTTTGTCATTAAATAACATTCAAAGGTTGATATGCCATTAAACAAAGAAACCAAACCAAACCAATCAAAATCACATTAGTGGATGTTCTCGGGGTGTTAAAGAGCTAGACCGTGAAATCGTTGTAAGCGAGATCGAACTCAATTCGCGCTATTGCGTTTACTTTCAGACTAATGCTCTTTAAGAACGGTATGAACCCCCTTATCCTCCTATCTATGGGTTAAATAGTACCACTACTGTTATTCTAGGAGAATGGCTTTGGCATTAATTAACCTACAAAGGTTGATATGCCATTAAACAAAGAAACCAAACTAAACCAAAATCCCAAAGAATTTTCCCCGTCTTATTCCCTTGGAAGTATTTCAGTCTCTTGCATAATTCCCAGGAGATGACCTTCCCACCCATTCATGTTTTACCTTATGTAGCCATTGTTGTTACTGGCTGCTTTCATTAGTCTTTGCTCTTTTTGCTGTATTCCTCGAATCCTTGAATGGTTACATCCACACAATCCTCAATGTAGGCCAGTTCTCCTCCTACTTTCCTTGAAAGTCTGTCATCTCTCAGGAATAAGGTCTTCTATTGTTGATCAATGGCATCTCTCATGTGTAAGGTCTTCTATAGTCGATCAATATAATCTCTCAGGTGTAAGGTCTTCTATAGTCGATCAATGGCATCTCTCATGTGTAAGGTCTTCTATAGTCGATCAATGTAATCTCTCAGTTGTAAGGCCTTCGATAGTCTATCTCATCTCTCGGGTTAAAGGTCTTCTATAGTGTATGTCATCTCTTAGGTGTAATGTCTTCTATAGTCAATCTATGTCATCTCTTTGGTGTAAAGTCGTCTATATTCTCTCTGTCATCTCTCAGGTGTAAGGCCTTATGCAACGTCATAATTTTCTTGTCCTTTTGGTTCATCTATCTGAGTTCCTCCTTGGTCCATTCTTAGAATTGACAAGACAATCATAGAAAGAGGACTGTCAAGGTGTTTATTCCTTTGACGAGATTTCTGCAGCAAATCTTGGTTTAGAAAAGTTTTCTCGTTCTTCCGAGATACTTATTCCTTTTTTTTTTTTCTTTCATCTCTATTCGTTTGATGATGTCAGCTTCCATTATTCACTTGTACTGGTAATTTTCCTTCTCTCCAAGGGTTTCCGATAATTTCTTGATTTCGAAGTTCTATTTATTTATTAATATTATCATTTTACTCCTTAGAGAGTTTTTCCTACCAACGTTAGCTGATAGTCTTCTACTAGAGTTTTAGTGACAGCAAGTCTCCTAAGGTCTCCAGGACTCTTCTCAGTATTCTGTCCGATCTGTAGTTTGAAGTGTTTCCACTCGTCCTCTTACTTCCAAGTCCTTGAGTTCCTTTACTAATGCTTTAGTGACTGTACCGAGTGCGCCAATTATAATTGGTATCACCGTCACTTTCATGTTCCATAGTTTTTTCCGTCCCCTAGCAAGGTCTGAGTACTTATATTTCTTTTCACTTTCTTTCACTTTTACTCAGTGGTCAGCCGGAACGGTAAGGTCGACTATTCGGCAGTTTCTTTCTTTTCTTTTTTTTTCTTTTTTTTTTTTTTTGTTGTTGTTGACTATCACTGGGTCTGGTCGTCTGGCTGAGATTAGGTGACCCGTTTGTATTTCAAAATCGCAGAGAGGTTTATGCGTCTCATTTTCCAGGATGGATTCTGAGCTGTGCATATACCATTTGGTCGTATGGTCAAATTTAAACTCTTTGCACAATTCTCAATGGATCACCTTCCCCATACAGTCGTCTCTAGTCTTATACTCTTTTGTGCTAATTTACTGCATTCGCTTATTATGTAATTGATCTTTTCGTCTCTGTCAACACATAACCTAGATTTGCTATTTTGTTGCGTCTTATCTACTTTTAATATCTCATAGTTGGTCATTCTGGCGTTGTTTTACCGGGCCATTGGCCTAATGTGTAGAGTATTCACCAATGGGTTCAATCCCAGGTCGTGTCATACCAAAGACTCAAAAAATGGTACTTGATACCTCTTTGTTAATCACTCAGCATTATAAGGTACGTTTCAAGGGTAAACTGGAGCAATCTTGGGAATGGAGTAGCGCCCTCCCCGACGGTGGAGTGGCGCCCTCCCCCACACCTCGATGGAGTAGCGCCCTCCCCTACACCTCGGTGGAGTAGCTATTGAAAAGGGAGCTTTCGGGAAACCCTCGACTACAGTCGGCAACATTACTTTATATTAGTTCTTATTCATTTGTCTGAGCACAGTTGTATGGTTTCACAATTATTCGGTTCCAAGTAATTGTTTCTATTTAATAATAGTCATTTGTTTACACACAGTTATATGGTTTCAAATATTCTTATTCAATACAAATAATGTTCAAACAGATAAATTTGACCCATAGATTTAACCAAAACAGGTACTACCACTTTGAGAGAGGTGGCAAAACTGAATTCCAGAACAACATGGCACTGAAGTAGTACTCTGCATTCCCCAAAGCTCCATCATTACAGGAGCCTCACCATCAGATTGTTTATTGTCACAACAGGACACTCGTTGAGACAGTCTTACCCTTCTGCAGAGACGCAGTCGGTGAATTCTACAGCCTCAGCTGACTGGGCAAGAGAGAATGGTTGGGTTGGTTGGTTTGTTTGGTTTTATGGCATATCAATCTTTGTAGGTTATTTAACGCCAAATCCATTTTTATGTAAATAATCTATTCTATTGAAAACAGTTCAGTTTAGCATAAGTACATAGTTTAATTGTCAAAAACATTTCCATTTCAAACTATTCAAGCAGTTATATGTTACAATTCAGTTAAGTGTAAATACAGTTTTAATGTCGAAAAATAGTTCTATATGAAATAATTCAGTTAAGCATAAGCACGCAGTTTAAGTGTAAGTACGGTTTAATTGTCAAAAACGTTTCTATTTCAAGCTATTCAGTTTACTCAATTCATTTTAGCATAAGTATGCTGTTAGTTCTATTTAACCCATAGATAGGACCCTATCAGGTGCTACCACTCCGGCCCAGAGTGGACCTGGGAGCGATGGCAATGAAGGGGTACTCTGCATTCCCCAAAGCTCCAGCATTAGAAGAGCCTTACCATCAGTTGTTTATTGTCACAACAGGACACTCGTTGAGACAGTCTTATCCTTCTGCAGAGACGCAGTCGGTGTATTCTACAGCCTCAGCTGACTGGGCAAGAGAGAATGTGAAGTACCCTTTCATTACTATTGCTCACAGTACCACTCTGACCCGGAGTGGTAGCACCTGATAGGGACCTATCTATGGGTCAAATAGAACAAACTGTGTACAAACAAATGATTGATGTTAAATTGTGACTCTCATATATGATAATACTTGAAACCATTTAACTGTATACAAAAAATCTTAGGCTCTTTTAAGAATGTTATCAATAAAATGTGGAGGTGCCCGTGGTGTAGTCGTTATCGCCGTAGGAAATGAACACGGCGATACGATTTCAAATCCTGGACGATACTGATTGCATTTCACATAGCACTAATACCCTTGGGAAAGGTATGAATCCAATTATTCTCCCCCCAGCTATGGGTAAATAGTAGGACAGACTAGGTTCTTCAGCCTTGGTGAGGCAACTAGTCTAGGAGAAGGAAAACTCTGAATTCAAACCTGTTAAACTCCGCTTAAAAATTGACCTTGTGTCATATCCTGCCCGAGCGGAGGGGTTGGTAAATAATATCAATAAAATGTGTTTACAAATCATATATTTTCAATATATATAAATGTACATAGAGGATTTGGCATTAAATAACCTACAATGGTTGATATGTCATAAAACCCAACCAAACCAAATCATATATTTAATATATATGTATAAAGAGGATTTGGCGTAAATAACCTACAATGGTTGATATTTCATAAAACCAAACCAAATCCTATATATTCAATGAATACATATAAAGAGGATTTGGCATTATATAACCTACAATGGTTGATTTCCCATAAAACCCAACGAAACCAAATCCTATATATTTAATATATATGTATAAAGAAGATTTGGCATCAAATAACCTACAATGGTTGATATGCCATAAAACCCAACCAAACCAAATCATATATATTAAATATATATGTATAAAAAGGATTTGACATCAAATAACCCACCATGGTTGATATGCCATAAAACACAACCAAATAAAATCATATATATTAAATATATGTGTATAAAGAGGATTTGGCATCAAATAACCCACCATGGTTGATATGCCATAAAACACAACCAAACAAAATCATATATATTAAATATATATGTATAAAGAGGATTTGGCATCAAATAACCTTCAATGGTTGATATGGCATAAAATCCAACTAAACTATCTAGGCATAAAATAACCGTTGACAGATTTATATGGCATTATAATTAATCCATCATATATATATATATATATATATATATATATATATATATATATATATATATATATTCTTTAAGAAAAACAACAAAACCGGTCACATAGGATTATAAATTTATTTCCATCCTGTTACGCATTTTTGAAATTTCCAAAAACACGAAAAAAAATTAACAGGACTTCTTCAGATCTTTTAGATAAAAAAAAATCTAGAATAGACACAGAAAAGTGGGAGGGGATAGAAGACGGGTGAAGAGTTATCTCTTCATATCTATTCACTCATGAATAATTTCTTGTCCTGAAGGAATTACTCCCAACTCCGGTTTAACTGGACCAAAGAATACTCATATATATATATATATATATATATATATATATATATATATATATATACCCCAGCTACGTGTTAAGTACCACCACGACTCTTCTTCTCTAGAAATGGGTTTGGCATTAAATAACCCATGATGGTTGATATGCCATTAAACAAAGAAACTAAAGCAAATATATATACGTACATATACTCACACTCACATAAATACATTTTACTGGTATCAGACATTAAGACTATAGTCAGTTCGTTTGATAGAAACTATATGTTTTTTGTTTAATGGGATATCAACTTTCGTCAGTTACTAAATGCTAAAGTCATCCAAAGCCACTGGGACCTCCCATCTATACGAAACCACTTGATACCAGTGATTTATTATTTCAAGTGAAACATTATACAATTGAAATGGATATCATTAGGTGATATTTATTACTAAAATCCATAGCACTGAAAATCTCCACTTCCTGAGGATAAATTTATCAACCATCACAAGATTTGAACCATAAGTTTATTGGATTCAAGTATTCCTATCTAATACAAAAAATTTGCACACAGTAGTATAATATCGAATATTCTTATCTAATAGTAATAATCATACGGTTCCAAGTCATTATTTCTATTTAATAATATTCATTTATTTGCACACAGTTATATGGTTTCAAGTATTCCTATCCAATGTTAATAATTACAGGGTTCCAAGTAATTATTTTTATTTAATTATAATCATTTGTTTGCACACAGTTATGTGCTGCTTATTTGGCTGGGTGGGGGCGGTATAATGCTCCGACTACATCTCTGCTGAGGTTTAAGACCCCCTTACCAACGAGTGCCCTGATGGCGAGGTTCCAGTAATGCTGAATCTTTGGAGAATGCAGAGTATTCTTTTATTGTCTTGGCCCAGTCGGCTGGGGCTGTAGAATTCACCGACTGCTTTTTTTGCAGAGGAGTAAGACCCCACCCCATCCCAATGAGTGTCCTATATATGTCACTAAACGATCTGATGGTGAGCTTCCCGTAATGCTGGAGCTTTGGGGAATGCGGAGTTCCTCTTAATTGCCATCGCTCACAGGTCCACTCAGGCCGGTGGTGGTAGCACCTGATCGGGTCCTATCTATGGGTGAAATAGAATTAAACTGTGTAGTGAATTGCTTGAAATAGAACCGTTTCTGATATCGAAACTGTGGGCTTATGCTAAACTGAATTGTTTAAAATAGAAGTGTTTTGACATTGAAACTGAACCGTTTTGACATTTCACCGTGTATAAAATAAAAAACTATACTTATACTAAACTGAAGTGTTTAAAATTTAAATTGGCGTTAAATGAGCCGAGAAGGGTTGATCCGCCGTAAAACAAAACAAACAGTCAACAAAACAAACCTCTGGCTTAACTCCATGCTGTTTGTTTACTGGTCATATATACTTAATAAGTATGAATAAAGAGGATATGGCAATGGATTTTCTTTTTTTAGTAGAGGAATTATTAAGTGAATTGAATTACCATGACCAGAAATCCAGTGAACGACATACGGAAATACTGGACAACTGAATTACCCTGACCGGATTTTCTGGTCATGGTAATTCCATTCACAATATAATTCCTCTGCAT
>OY757945.1:10809452-10904452 GCA_963585895.1 Sepioteuthis lessoniana | reverse complement strand
ATTATGGGCACTAAGTTCCTTACTCTAAGTTTTACGTGGTAGCCACTAACATCAGACTGAAAAGTAAAGAAGTGAGCAATCAATCGTAGAATATTGTGGTGTAGTGTCGTCGAGCAGTTTTTCTTGAAAACTTCTCGTTTGCACACACACACACACACACACACACACACACATGTATATATATATATATATATATATATATATATCTGACAGAAACAAAGAAATATGACGAGAAAGACAAAATTATTTATTCAATTAATAAAACGTTTTGCCGATTCACGAGCTTCATTTTGTAATTAAAAAAATCTTTAAAATGTCACATTGAAAAATAATCTAATATATTTTTGGCCGTGAAGAAAAATATTCTTAATAAAAAAAAAGAACATAAATAAATAGTTTGGTTTGGTTTGTTGGGTTTTATGGCATATCAACCTTTGTAGGTTATTTAACGCCAAATCCATTTTTATGTAAATAATATGTTCTATTTAGTTATATGTAACAATTCAGTAAGTGTAAATACAGTTTTAATGTCGAAAAACAGTTCTATTCAAATAATTCAGTTAAGCATAAGCACACAGTTTAAGTGTAAGTACGGTTTAATTGTAAAAGTCATTTCTATTTCAAGCAATTCAGTTTACTCAAACAATTCAGTTTAGCATAAGTATGCTGTTAGTTTCATTTAACCCATAGATAGGACCCTATCAGGTGCAACCACTCCGGGCCAGAGTGGACCTGGGAGTGATGGCAATGAAGGGGTACTCCGCATTCCCCAAATCTCCAGCACTGCTGGAACCACACCATCAGATTGTTTAGTGCCATATCCAGGACACTCGTTAGGGGGGGTCTTACCCCTCTGCAGAGGTGCAGTCAGTGTATTCTACAGCCCCAGCCGACTGGACAATACACAGAGTTAAATGTCAAACAGTTTTATTTCAGATAATACAGTTCAGCATATGTACACAGTTTAAACTTCAAAACAGTTCTATTTCGAGCAATTCAGTTCAGCACTAGAACGCAGTTCCAATGTCAAAACAGTTCTATTTTAAACAATTTAGTTTAGCATAAATACACAGTTTAAATACAAAAATCAGTATACTGAACGAAGCACGGTTTAGTTCTATTTAACCCAAAGATAGGACCCTTATCAGGTGCTACCACTCCGGGCCAGAGTGGACCTGGGAGCGATGGCAATGAAGGGGTACTCTGCATTCTCCAAAGCTCCAGCATTGCTGGAACCTCACCATCAGATTGTTTAGTGTCATATCCAGGACACTCGTTGGTGGGTGGTCTTAGCCCTCTGCAGAGAAGAAATCGGTGTATTCTATAGCCCCAGCCGACTGTGCAAAACTAAATAGTGTTAATTACTTTAAAAAATATATTGAATATGATTAGCGAATGTTCAAGGTAAGTTCCACTTATATAACTTCGGTCAAATTAAATAGCACTAAGCCCCGACATAATGTTGTAACCTAACAAAAGGTTACTGAATGAGAAATAACCAAAACAGAGGTTGTAAATAAAATGGAAATCTTTATAACATTAACAACATATAATACGTGCCAGCGGCGTGAAGAAGGTACCTATTGCTAGTGGTATACTACTTAGTCAATATAAATCACCCACCCTCGCAATAGTGTCCAACGTATTTATGAGAAATGGGACATATCTATTACTGTTCACCGCTAGGATATCTAATGCATAAATATGTGGGCACGTCAATAAATACGAGGGTCAGTCAAAGAATACGAGAGAGACCATAGCTAAGAAGTCTAGTCTGTTCGATTTACACAAGTTGGGGGAATGGATAGAAGTCTTTACTATTTATTTACTCATGCATGGAGGTATAGATAGACCACAGCTAACAAGCCTAACCTATTCCATTGCTGGAGGTATAGAAAGTCTATAGCTAAGAAAATCTAGTCCTCCAACTGTTTACTTATTCATGGGGGTATACAGAGGTCATATCTATAAAGCCTTATCTCTTCAACAATTTACTCATTGCTGGAGGTAGAGATAGACTCTAGCTAAGAAACGTAGACCTCCAACTGTTTACTTATTCATGGGGGTATACAGAGATCATATCTATAAGGCCTTATCTCTTCTACAATTTACTCATTGCTGGAGGTATAGATAGACTCTAGCTAAGAAACGTAGACCTCCAACTGTTTACTTATTCATGGGGGTATACAGAGATCATATATATAAAGCCTTATCTCTTCAACAATTTACTCATTGCTGGAGGTATAGATAGACTCTAGCAAGGAAACGTCGTCCTCCGACGCTTAGTCTATCCTACTTACCGGAAAGAAGTGGATCGTTACAATACTGGCCAAAGAACTAAGTATTTTTTTTGGATTTTACCAACATGCAAACGTGTGTGGGCTCCTACGTGAAAAAAAAGGTCACGTGTCGCATTTATTTTGCGTGGGAGAATTTGAAAAAGTATAAAGAAATTAAACAGATAGACTTTAAAATTAAAAGGCTGTGTATTTGCAATAATTTCATGTCACGTTTTTTTATTTATTTTGTTTTTGTATAAACGAAAAACAAAACAAAAAAGAAAAAGAAATCGTTAGCTTTTTATTCAGTTGAAAGAAAAATAAAAACTAAACGCTTCTAAACATACAAAGAAAAACACACACACCAAAAAAAAAAACAAAAAAAAGAATTCGTTTTGGTCAATCTAACAAAATGAATTTTGAAAGAATTGGCCAATTATTTCTATAATGTAAATTCATTGTTCATGGATGTTTTTCAATTGGATGATTAAAAAAAAAACTCTAAGAAAAAATTGGTTTGAATTAAGGGAAGTATTACAGAGAGAATAGAATTATTCAATAAACACATTGAAAATAAAGAAGAAAGGAGTTCTTGATTATAAAAAATGAATTGCAATTAATTTTACTGGAATCTATTGAAAACCAGGAAGAAAGGTGTTGTTAATGGTCTAGTAATTAATGTTAGAGTTTGAATAAAATGAAATGACAAAAAATGAAATACGGAAATAGTTTAGTTTGGGTGGGTTTATTTGTTTAATGGCATATCAATTCCTTATGGGTTATTTAATGCTGACAATTGATTCATTTGTAAATGAGAAGAAGAAGAAGAAGAAGAAGAAGAAGAAGAAGAAGAAGAAGAAGAAGAAGAAGAAGAAGTTTAAAATAACAATTCCTTTTTAATAATGTCATTTTTTTGCAGTTATACGGTTTCAAGTATTCCTATCTAATACTAATAATTTGTAGACAATTATCTGGTTGAAATTCTTTTCCCAAGTTATAAAGATATTTTACATGTTATCAAACTCTGGGGGAGTGTGGAGTACCACTTCATTGCCATTACTCCCAGATCCACTCTGACTCGGAGTGGTAGTACCTGTTAGTGTCCTATGTATGGGTCAAATAGATCTGTTTAAAAATTGTTTATATTCGATGGGACCGTGCGTAAAAAAAAGTCAAGTAACTTCTACTCAAAACTGTAAATTTAAATCGATAATGAACGTGATTCCCAAAACTCAAAGCATAAAATAACCTCAGAAGATAAAATAACCAATTAGCTGGGGCTGTAGAATACACTGACTGCACCTCTGCTGTGGGGTAAGACCCGCCCCACAATGAGTGTCCTGTATATGACACTAAACAACATGACGGTAAGGTTTCAGTAATGCTGGAGCTTTGGGGAATATGGAGCACCCCTTAATTTCTATTGCTTCCAGGTCCACTCTGGACTGGCGTGGTAGCACTTGATAGATACCTATCTATGGGTAAAATAAAACTAACGGCATACTTATGCTAAACTGAATTGTTTGACTAAACTGAATAGCTTGAAATAGAAATGTTTTTGACAATTAAACTGAACTTACATTTAAACTGCGTACTTATCCTAAACTGAATTGTTTGAAAAAGAACTATTTGCATAAAAATAGATTTGGCGTTAAATAACCTACAAAGGTTGATACGCCATAAAACCCAAACAACCAATCAGATGGGTTGAGATGCCGTTAAAATCAAGCAGTTTAATCTAATCTAATCTAATCTAATCTTAGGAAGTTACGTTCATTGGATTAGAACTAGGTTTTTGGCAGTAGTTCCCAACGTGGGTCACATGCCCCACCGGTGGGGCTTGTCTAGAGACCAAGTTAATGGCCTCCTTCAAGTAAATTGCAGTAAAATTTTGAATATGTATGAATTCGATATTACAGGAAGCATCAAAATTTTAGAATTACCAAAGTGAAACATGGCCCCAAATCATTTGGGAATCACTGGTTTATGGTACCAATGTTTAAATAGATTCCCAGATATTTGTTTTTTATCATTTAAGATTTTCGGATTATTGTCTTCATCTTTTTTGTTATTTCCACAACATTTCGGCCGATATGTCCCCCGGCCTTCTTCAGGTGTTTGTCGAACTCGGGAACCTTCACGAAACTTCGAACTACGTCTTTTATAGAATCCACGAGGATCGTCTGTTCTGATTCCGTTAGCCATAACCGGGTACAAGTGTTAAGTATTCCTGTATTGTTACTCGCCTGCAGTCAGGATTGAACCTGCAACCTCCAGATGATTGTCTCCTTACTACTATTATGTATGATTTTTTACCTGTGCTCATATTCAGTTTTTTTTATGAGCACAGGTAAAAAATCATACATAATAGTAGTAATTCTAGTCAAGTAAGAACATTAAGTTTATGAGTCCCAAAAATTCACTCTAAATTGTTCAGAAAGACACATGGCGTAACGGTTATAGGCGTTAGTTCCCTTAGCTACTAAGGAGACAATCATCTTATATATAACAACACACACACAGACATATATATATATATATATATATATATATATATATATATATATATAAATTTAGTGGAAAACTGGATAAATCTGTTACTTATATATATATATATATATATATATAAGTAAAAGTAAAGTTGGCGACTATAGTCGAGGGCAACCCGAAGGCTCCCTTTTCAATAGCTACTACACCGAGGTGTAGGGAAGGGCGCTACAACTTTCCCTGGATTGCTCCACTTTACCCTTGATATGTATTTTATAATGCTGAGTGTTAAGCAAGGAGGTATCAAGTACCACTTTTTAAGTCTTTGGTACGACTCGACCTGGAATTGAACCCTGGTCTCCCGGACTATTGGCGAAAATACTTATATATATATATATATATATATATATATATGTATATATATATATATTAGTGGAAAAATGGATAAATCTGATACTTTCGACTGGTTTCGTTGTAAAATTTCATTCTTTATTTTCAGAAATTCACCAGACTTAACCAGGTTTATCCACTTTTCTATTTATTCTTATCTCTCTCTGTCTCTCTGTCTCTCTCTCTCTCACACACACACACGTATATATATATATATATATATATATATATATATATATATATATATATATTAACTGCTCGTTGGAAATGAGAATGGCTAAAGGAGCATTTTCTATCCGCTCTGGTGAGTTTCTGTGACTTGGTATATAACTTCCTTCTATTCAGCTATATATTTTTTTTTCATCATACAACGTGTGGAAGCACGTGCGATACCCTAGCCTCATCAGCCGCCATCCAGGGTGATAACACAGTTTCGGTAGCTCAAGGCGGTACTGCCACTCCTGGCGCTACCGAGCAGCTTTTGCAACCGGATAGGGTATTTAAAAAAAAATCTATGTATACATAAGATCAACTAAAAGCGGACATTACATTAGACGTTCGTTCATCTTCATTTTGGTGCAGTTTGTGATTTAAAAAAAGCGTTTACTTACGGCCGTTAGATGTCATAGCAACCGTTTCTTGATTTTGCGTAATTACACGAGAATGGTGGTTACACGTGTTGAAATCCTTTCTATATCCGTTATCTTATCGATTCGTTTTCTTTCATTTATGCGTTACTGCCCAAAAGCACTCGAGACAAACGTTATATATAATTCCGCTAAAAGATTTTATTTGTTGATCAATGGGCCCTCAAGATGGGTGGTGAGTAAAAAGAAAGCTCCTGGTCTAAGTTAGTCCAGGTAGCTATCTGATTACCCTTGGGCCACTAAATTCTTGGCTTGTAAACACACGTATATATATATATATATATTAACTGCTCGTTGGAAATGAGAATGGCTAAAGGAGCATTTTCTATCCGCTCTGGTGAGTTTCTGTGACTTGGTAAATAACTTCCTTCTATTCAGCTATATATACGAATAGTAACATTTACTTCCCGGTAATCTGAAATCAGTTCTATATACTGATTTCGGATTACCAGGAGATAAATTAAAACTGATTGTTTCCAGGTTATTTCAGTAAAATAAATATTGATATGACCTCGTTTAAAACCCAGCTTTTTTGTGGTGGGAAGAATTTCGCTTCTCTTTATTATGTCGAACAAGTTTCCGACATCCGGTAACATGCACTAAAACAGAAATACAGCCGGAAGCTGTGCCCAGTTTTTTTTTTTTTTTTTTTTTAGATGTGCGCATGAATCAAAATACCGACCAATTTTTTTTATTATTATCATTCCTTTATTTTTTCACTTTTATAGCCAGGACTTGTTGGCTTCCGTGTGTGGTTTTGGAGCACTTTGCCATAAAATCTGATACATAAACCGTCGCTTGTTACCTCTGCTTATTATAACCAAAAAAATGTTATTGTTGCTTAAAATAGAATTCATAAAGCCGTGTTTTCCCTTGATGAAAGTGTGGGCTGGTTTTATTTATAAACTTTGGGCAGAAAAAATTTCGTGATTGAATTAAAACATTTCTTCTATTTCAGTGGTAATTATATAAAAATGCAATACTTATATCAACTATCGACATACAAATAACCGTTAATCATTTGTTTGATTTCTTTTATTGAACAGTCATATATCCAACATTCGCCATAACTCGGCACCTGATTAATGACTGGAAGAAGAAAAGTCTAAAGTAATATGGTCGCTGGATGAATTCACGTGTTTTGAAGACGAACTTTTAGAATTTAAATTTTAAAAAAAAAATGCCCTGTCGGCTGGGGCTGTAGAATACACCGACCACATCTCTGCAGAGGGGTAAGACCCCCCGCCACCAACGAGTGTCCTATTTATGACTCTAAACAATTTAATCTTGAGGCTCCAGTAATGCTGGAGCTTTGGGGCGTACGGAATACCTTTTCATTTCGCTGGCCGGAAGTAATAGCACCTGACAGGGCCCTATCTATGGGTCAAATAGAACTGTTTGACATTTAGACTGTGAAAACAAATGACTTATGCTAAATTGAATTGTTAGAAATAGAACTGATTTTACATTGAACTCTGTGTAAACAAATGACTGATATTAAATTGAATTGTTCGTGACACATAGCAATACTTGGAACCATTTAACTTTGTTGACTTACCCTAAATGGAATTGTTAGAAATAGAACTGTTTGATCATTTAAGTGTGTGTATCTACAAAATGCGTTTACAAATCGTATATTAATATATATGTAAAACCAGAATTTGATTTTAAATAACCACAATGGTTGATATGCCATAAGACTTACCCCCCACCAAAAAAAAAGTGATGGGAGTCGTAAATGACTGAAACGTAATCTTGTCCAGTTGGTTAATGTAAGTATTACATTTTTATTTGCCATGACACCAAACAATCACACCTAACCTAAAAGCCAAATAACCGAACCTAACCCAAAAACCGTATGTATAAACAAGGTTTAGCATTAAATAACCATCAACGGTTAAAATGCCATTAAACCAAACCAAACCAAACCAAACCAAAACTACCAACTAACTATTCCCTTAAAAATCAAAATTATATATATATATATATATATATATATATATTGTTAACTGCCTGATGAATGTTGTTTTGTATAAAAATCTCCATGAAACCCGGGGGTCGCAGTCGAAATTCCATGGCATTAAATATATATATCTAATACATATTCATTTATTATTATATATTAGCTCTATCCTAGATATTGAGCACTCTCCATATTATATTGCACTTGGTTCGCCACAAATTCGCAAAGTGATTTAGTGACAACCAACACAGTTATATACATATATATATATATATATATATATATATATATATATATATGTGTGTGTGTGTGTGTGTGTGTGTGTGTGTGTAACCATTTAACTGCGTGCAAACTAATAACTGATATTGAATTGAATTGTTAGTGTTACATAGCAATGCTTAAGAACCATTTAACTGTGTGCAAACAAATGATTATAACTAAATAGAATTATTCATGTTAGATAGGAATACTTGAAACCATTTAACTGTGTGCAAACAAATCAGCTCTGGCTCGTTTTAAAAATCTTACCTACAAACTATTCACATACAGATTATATGTATTTGTTGTGTATATATGTATAAAAAGATTTGGAATCAAACAACCGACAAGAGTTGATATGCCATAAAACCTATAATAATTCACATTTTCTTTGATTAGATTTTTTCATGTGGAAATATGATACAAATAATACGGTTATATGATATTGATTTACCGGATGGTTAGAGTGTCCGCCAATGGCCCGGGAGACCTGCGTTCAATCTTAGGTCGAGTCATACCTGAGACTCAAAAAATGGTACCTGATGCTACCGAGCTTAACAATCAGCATTATAAAGTAAGAATCAAGGGTAAAGTTGAGCAATCCAGGGAAAGGAGTAGCGCCCTCCCCAACACCTTTGGGTCACCCTCGACGACGGTCGCCAGCTTTACTTTTATATGATATCAAGTATTCCTATCTAATACAAATAATTTGCACACAGTTTAATTGTTTCAAGTATTCCTATCTAATACAAATAATTTGCACACAGTTTAATGGTTTCAAGTATTCCTATCTAATACAAATAATTTGCACACAATTTAATGGTTTCAAGTATTCCTATCTAATACAAATAATTTGCACACAGTTTAATTGTTTCAAGTATTCCTATCTAATACAAATAATTTGCACACAGTTTAATGGTTTCAAGTATTCCTATCTAATACAAAAAATTTGCACACTGTTTAATGGTTTCAAGTATTCCTATCTAATACAAATAATTTGCACACAGTTTAATTGTTTCAAGTATTCCTATCTAATACAAATAATTTGCACACAGTTTAATGGTTTCAAGTATTCCTATCTAATACAAAAAATTTGCTCACAGTTTAATAGTTTTAAGTATTCCTATCTAATACAAATAGATTGCACACAGTTTAATGGTTTCAAGTATTCCCATCTATTACAAATAATTTGCTCACAGTTTAATGGTTTCATGTATTCCTATCTAATACAAATAATTTGCTCATAGTTTAATGGTTTCAAGTATTCCTATCAAACACTAAAGAGAAAAAGATTACAGTTACAAGGAGAGATTAGAGGAATTAAAATTAACCGGGTCATTGGCCTAACGAGTAGAATGTTCACCAATGGTCCGGGAGGCTGGGGTTCAATCACAGTCCTCCAACTTCCAAATCCTCCAGTCCCTTTAATAATCCTTTTGTGAGTGTACAAAAAGCACTAATCACAATTGGTATAATTGTCACCTTCATGTTCCATAGTTTTTTTTCAATCCTCAAGCAAGGTCCAGGTACTTATCCTTCTTTTCACATTCTTTCAATTTTATTCTGTGTATTATTATTATTATTATTATTAATTTATACACATTTATATGGCTTCTAGCAACTATATATATTAATAATAACACTTAATCGTTAACACTCATTTATAAGGTGTCGACATTTCCTATCTGATGAAATTTGCGCCTAGATCTATTTGACTGATATCAATCCATCTATCAATCAAAATCTGTTCACATCTATCTATCTATCTATCTATCTATCTATCTATCTATCTATCTATCTATTCGTATCTATCTATCTATCTATTTCGGTCTATTCACATCTATCTATCTATCTACATCTGTTTACATCTTGTTGGGTATCACCCACCTTTTTCCACACAATGAACTAGTCCATCTGCCATGTATAGCAGTAGCTACTAATACCAGGGCAAACTAGAAGGTGAAGAGCAGCTTCTTATAGGAATAGTATTAGAGCGTTGGAGACTGGAGATCACACTAGATCACCTTACTTGCTACCGTAATAACGGAAGCCAATACTATCGTTGGATTATATCTTTATTCTGTATTCACTCATCCTATGTTCTTGTCTACAAATAGTCTCTCTATTGTATATACTTTTTCCTGAGAATATATCTCCATTTCCTCTCATATCGTGGTTTGTCCTTTATTTAATATTACAAGCGTTCACTAATCCTATGTTCTTGTCTACTAATAGTCTCTCTATTGTATATACTTTTTCCTGAGAATATATCTCTATTTCCTCTCATATCGTGGTTTGTCCTTTATTTAATATTACAAGCGTTCACTAACCAGAACGCAACACATCTTTTATATATATATATATATATATATAGTCATCCACAGACACATCTGTTTCGTTCTATCAGAACTCATCAGTGTGGCTAAACAGTATCTTCCCGTAGCTGGGATCGAAACCCGGTTGACTGAAACCCCAAGCCAAAGCTTCTAACCATTCAGCCACGAGGAGACATTAGCTGCGAAGTAAATTTTAAACGGTTATGAATCACAATTACTACTGTTTACATACACCCGTTTATATATATATATATATATAAGTCAAAATTGATTACAATGTATTCCAAGTAGGAGAGATTTATTGAGAAGCAAAGTCGACACTATAGAGTTTCAGTTCTAATGAACCATCATCAGGACCATGAGGGATGATATTAATGATTTTAAATCAACGATGGGTGTTTAAAAGTGCAAAATACAAAAACCTAGGAAAAATTTGTGTAACAAGAGAAAGCTGACCGTTTAATTAGTGAATTACTAAGTAAACTGCCAACTTCTTCCACGTTGCAAAGGGGGTGTGAAGTCTCTTTGGCGCCGTAGCTAACGTGCTAAACTGCAATATCGAAGTGAACGAGTTCGAACTCCAGTCGTGCTATAAAATTTACTTTCGGATTAACTCTTGGGAAAGGCATGAACTATCTTATCCCTCCAGCAATAGGTTAAATTGTACTACTGTTGCTCTTCTACGAGGGTGGTTTTGGCATTGAATAACCCACAAAGGTTGATATGCCGTTAAACAAAATGCGACATCGTAGTTAGCGATTTCGAACTCCAGTCACACTATTACGTTCACTTTCGGACTAATACCCCCTGAGAAAAGTGTGAACTTCCCAATCTTACTCTACTGTTCTTCTATGAGCATGGCTTTGGCAGACGGAGTTCTCTGGCCTCGGTAAGACAACTGACCTTGGAGAAAGAAAACTTCTGAATTCAAAGCCTGAAAAGTGTTGTTTGGATTAGTTGGTTGGTTGGTTGGGTTTTATGGCATATCAACCTTTGAAGGTTATTTAATGCCAAATTCATTTTATAAAAATAATCAGTTTTGTTTCAAACAATTCAGTTCGGCTTAAGTACACAGTTTAATTTTCAAAAGCTTTTCTATTTCAAACTATTCAGATCCGTCAAACAGTTCTAATTCGATCAATTCAATTTAGTATAAGTATAGATTTTGTTTCCACACAGTTAAATGTCAAAACAGTTCTATATTAAACAATTCAGTTTAGCGTAAGTAGTTTCAATGTTAAAAACAGTTTCATTTCAAACAATTTCGTTAGCATACAAAAACAGTTCAATTTCTAAATATTCACTTTAGCATAAGTATGCAGTTTAAATGTAAGTACACAATTTAATTGTCAAAAACATTTCTATTTCAAGCTATTCAAATAGTTTTAATTTAAACGATTCAGTTTAACATAAGTACACAGTTTAAATGTCAAAATAGTTCTATTTCAAGCTGTTCAGTTTAGCATAAGTACGCAGTTTAGTTCTATTCGACCCATAGATAGGATCCTATCCGGTGCTACCACTCTGGCCTAGAGTGAACTTGGGAGCGATGACAAAGAAGGAGTACTCCGTATTCCCCAGAGCTCCAGCATTACTGGAAGCTCATCATGAGATTGCTTAGTGTCATATCAAGGACACTTGGGTGAGGGAGGGTCTTACTCCTCTGCTGAGAAGCAGTCAGAGTATTCTACGGCCCCAGCCGACTGGGCGAGAATTGTTCGGTAGAATCTGTGACATATTAGTGCACCATTTTTCTCATCCTAAACGTTTGACTGGTTCTCCAGAATTCTTCGCCGCTACAAACAAATCACCTTTGTAGGTCGTCAAATGGATGACACGTAAGGAAGACGAAATGTTATAAATCTTCTTTATTGCGTGATATTTGTAAACATGAACGAAATATTCGGCTAAGAAAACATTTAATTTTTTTTTGTTGTTGTTTCTCAAGAGTTTTTTGTTGTTGTTGCTTTTTATTTTGTTTTTTGGTTGGAGGAGTTCTTTTTTTTTTGCACACGATCCAAATAATTTTTAAAAAGATCTATTTGAACCATAGATGGGACTTTAATTAATATTACCACTCAGGGTCAGAGTGGACCTGGGAGTAATGACAATGGAAGCTTTCTCCACACTCCCCAGATCTCTACAGTTTAGTCTCATACCCAGGACACTGCCTTTGAGGGGGTTCTTACTCCCGCTCTGCCGAGGATACAATCAGCGTATTCTAAATCCTATGAAGACAGATCCTTTACTGCATCCTTGACCATGGCGAAGGTCTTGGGTAAATATACGCACATACACACATCTGTGTGTACACACAGAGACACACACACACGTACAGACACACGATAATTATAAGCCGTAACAGAAAGCTGAAGTTGTAATTTACAAAGCTTTTTGCTTAGATGTGGCACCAGACCGTAAGAATAGAGGCACCCGATGAGACTCGAATTCATTCGTGTAGGTTTGCCAGTCTAGCTTGCTAACCATTACACCACTGGAGGCACCCCAAGCTGAAGAAAATATTCCTGTTTTTTTAACTGGCTGATGTAATTGTTATTTCACAAGCCAAAATCTGAGCTTGGAGTCGCCATGGGCAACAAATTAAGTAAAAACCTGCCTTTCTCATTAAAATAAACTTTAAACAGGTTGACATGGAACGTCGAAAATCGTAATTTCTAAAAGCCGGGCTTTTAACAACAAACCAAAACGGCTTTGTCACTGCTATGACGTCCATATTATATTGTACTGATACTCTTCAAACTTACCAATTCACCCACCACCTACGTCCACCCGTTTTCTTGGGGTACCTCTTTGGCGTGACTATTGTCCAATGATTGACATCTATATCAACAGTTTTAATTGCTACACAAGCAGTGGTGGCCGGGTATGTATAGAGTCGGGTACTGATTTGTGATATCACTTTTCAGACCAGCTGACAATGTTTTCTTTCTCAAACGGCCAAGATTAAGGTTAAGAAGATCATGTTGCGTCTTTCTTTTGAAACTGGAGGGTCTACATACTTGGGATTGCTAGTTAGCAGAAGTTTCGTTTGGTGTGGTTAAATGACGTATCAACGGATAATTACGTGGTGATCATCGTATAGTGAATATATATGCATTAACAGGATTGGGCATTAAATAACCAATAAGAGTTGATATGCCATAAAACCCAACTAAAACAAACCTGCTTAGATTACGTAGAAAGAACGTCAATTAAATCCAACTACTTTCCCCCCAACTATAGGTAAAATAGTAGGGCAGACCAGTCTCTTTAGACTTTGAATGGTAATCGGTCAAGAGAAGGAAAACTCTGAATTCAAACCTTAAAACGCTTTAAAAATTGGCCTTGTACCACATCCTTCTTGGGTGGAGGCGTTGGTAAATACCCATATATGGTTCCCTATATTCCTACCCTACACTATTAATTTTCAAACAGATCTCTGAGGCCCGTAAACTCTTAAGACGTACTTTCACTGACGGATATATATCCATAATATAATATATATAATATATATAATATAAACCAAACGTTTCGGCCGATATGTCCTTCGGCCTTTTTCAGGTGTTTGTTGTCTAAATTTCTGAGACGAAACTTGATGATTTTTATCATTAAGGATTTTCGGACTATTGTCTTCTTCTTTATTGTTATTTCCGCAACGTTTCCACCGATATGTCCTCCGGCCTTCTTCAAGTGTTTGTTGTCTGAATTTCTGAAGGGACTAGAGTTTCATGTGTGTACTAACAATAAAAGTGCTCATACGAAAAAAGTCTGGAAACTTATTTAATGATCCTCATATTTGTAAGCAGTACTTACCCATATTAATTACGGGTTGTAAAATTGTCTTTATTAAAAATAAAGAATGTAGCGTCACTTTTATTAAAGTTTAGGATAATTATCATTGCTTAGAATTTTCGGACTATTGATCTCACCTTTATTGTTATAATCACAACGTTTTGACCGATATATCCTTCGGCCTTCTTCTTGTGTTTCATGTCGAGCTCAGGAACATACACATAATCTCGAACTGAACTCTTTATTTAATCCACGGGATGAGGTTAACTGTTCCAATTTTCTTAACCATGACCAGGTAAGTAAGTAAGTAAAGTTGTCTCCCTTTAGTCGAGGGTGACCCGAAGGCTCCCTTTTCGACAGCTAATACACCAAGGTGTAGGGGAGGGCGCTACTCCTTTCCATGGATTGAGCCACTTTACCTTGATCGTTACCTTATAATGCTGAATGTTAAGCAAGGTAGCATCAAGTACCATTTTTTGAGTCTTTAGTATGACTCGACCTGGGATTGAGCTCAGGTCTCCCGGGACATTGGCGAACACTAAGTGTTAAATATTTCTTGTTATTCTTGCTTGTTGTTGGGATTGAACCTGCAATATCCAGATGATTTCACGCAGTAACACCTTCTCCACCAGACGTCTCATCCATAAGCGCTATGTGTCCTTGCCGGGCAATTCAGAGTGAATTTTTGAGACTTATAATCCTTATGTCTCCCTCACATTATGGGACAGTCTATTTTTTTTATTTATATATTTATTTACTTTTTTTTTTTTTTTTTTTTTTTTTTTTTTTTTTTTTAGATGACTGAATCTCGTAACATTCTCGTAAATCTAGGCTTGTGCCAAAATTGTAATATATTCATGTCCAAAAATACGACTAAGATATTTACATGCATAAAACGTTCATAATGTTCATACGCGTATAGG
Source organism: Sepioteuthis lessoniana (assembly GCA_963585895.1). Classification (NCBI taxonomy): domain Eukaryota; kingdom Metazoa; phylum Mollusca; class Cephalopoda; order Myopsida; family Loliginidae; genus Sepioteuthis; species Sepioteuthis lessoniana. The sequence goes on along the minus strand of OY757945.1, from coordinate 10,889,377 downwards.
AATCCAAAAACCCTCGAAACACTTACGGCTCTTTTTTTTTTTTGTTCAAGTACGAAACTTTTATTTACCTTTTTCAGTTTAAGGTTTTTTGACATGAGGACAGAGAGAGAGACACAATTTCTTTCTATCCTGACTTTTCCATCTGACCCCACCACGTGCGACACCGCGCCACAAACTACTGGTCTGGCCTCAGCGAGCTCCGAAAATCGACTTGCTTCGTCCAAGCTCAAATTTCAACTGACTGTTTTTTTCAAATTCCCAAATCCTCAGCCCATCGCTTCCGGACATGACGTCATTCATGTCCCCGGTCCTATTTTCTATCTGGGATTTTGACATTTGTGATTGTCACATCCTCCCCGCACACGCGTGAACACCTGCACTCAATGTGTGCAACTAACTAACCCACGCATGGGTCTCAGCCTAACTAAACCGAAAGGTAAGATATAGAAAACGAAAAATGATAATATAAAAAAAATCCCTCCGCAATTATATACCAAAATATAACAAAACTTCCGAAATGCGTACAAATTCACTCAGGTGGTGACAGTTTAATATACCGGAACTTATTCGGAAAATAGAACCTCTCCTGGCATTTTTGGTGCTTCGCCAATGGCCCGGAGACCTGGGTTCAATCCCAGGTTGAGTCATATCAAAGACTAAAAAAATGGTACTTGATGCCTCCTTTATTAACACTCAGCATCATAAGGTACGGATCAAGGGTAAAGTGGAGCAATCCAGTGAAAGGAGTAGCGCCCTCCCGTACACCTCGGTGTAGTAGCTATCGAAAAAGGAACCTTCGGGTCACTCTCGACTACGATCGCTAACTTTACTTACACAAAATTTCGCCCGATCTTTTCTTCAGCCTTCGTGAGATGTAAAAAGACAAAAAAGTGGGAATCTGTTCTTAATAAAAAGAAATTACTTTACAACATTCCATTAACACAATGTCTATATTTATTTTTATAACTAATCAAGTAATTTTTTTTTTTAGCTAGAAACGACATCAGTTTTATTTTTTTCATACTAGCTGAACTACCCCTACATGTAAAAATCTGGTTATAGGGGAAGTACCCGTGGTGGAGTTGCCTATGTGCTGGTTTGCGACTTGGTAGTGAGAGAGTTCGAACTGTCAAAAAAAAAATATTTTATTTATCTTCATTCCTTTGAGTACAGTATAAAACACATGTTCAGTTTTATGAGTGGCAGGGACATGCCTTATCCTTATCTCACAAACCAGGCATTAAATCTCCGTGGCTTAGTGGTTAACGAGCTGGACTGCGATATCGTAGTCAGCAAGTTCGAGCTCCAGTCACACTTTCGAACTATTGCCTTTGGGGAAGGTATGAACTCTCTAATCTTCTCAGTTATGGGTTAAATAATGTTGTATAACCGTGACACAACTATACGTATACATATACATGCGGAAACAAAATCAACAATAATGACGAACGAACAGTGGAGGTGCCCGTGGTGTAATTGTTATCGTCGTAGGAATTGGACACGGCGATTCGAGTTCAAATCCTGGACGAGACTGATTGCATTTCACATAGCACTAATACCCTTGGGAAAGGTATGAATCCAATTATTCTCCCTCCAGCTATGGGTAAATAGTAGGACAGATTAGGTTCTTCAGCAGCTAGTCTAGGAGAAGGAAAACTCTGAATTCAAACCTGTTAAACTTAAAAATTGACCTTGTGTCATATCCTGCCCGGGCGGAGGGGTTGGGTAAATAGGATAATGACGAACGAACACACTTCTTTAGAAAAATATACCTCTCACACTTTATTCGAAAGGGTTGTGTGTGAGAGGTGAGTTAGAGACTGAACAGACTGCGACATATTGACCCCAGCAGCACTTCTTTCTCATTCTACTGGGCTGCTCAACCGGGGGTCCTGAGGGCCAAAGCCCTCTGCTGGCACCTGGTTCTCACTGCCTCAAACTGTAACTCGAACTCCAACAAACTGACTCCAACTCACTCGAACTGTCTGTGGCACCAGATTATATAATTGTTTGACACCCACCAGGTTATATAATTGTTTGACACCCACCTGCATCCGCACCGAATTCAACCCGTCCACATGTCAAGGTGATATCTTCGACCGGATGCACCTGTTTCTCGATTGACGGCTGGGTCGAAGGTCAATATGTTACAATAATACCACTGATGATCTTCTATAGGGATGGCTTTGGTTTTAAATAACACACAAAGGTTGAAGTGCCATCAAGCGGAAACCGATGACCTTGTGAGTTGTTATTGGTGTCTGACCTCTAGATTTCCCTGACTTTCTTTCTCCATCCATCGCTATCTTTCATGGCAGGTCTTCCTGACTGCATCCTGTGTCCGTGCAAAGCTGTTGTAGGTAAGTTCTTGCTGGTTGGCTAACACTGGCACAACCATGTGTAGGGGGTCCATTGGAAAACGTCACTTATGAATTCGTCCTTTTTTCTCCAGCAATGTCTTGTTCGTCTTACTTGGAGGATTTTAGAGAGGGGGTAGGTGGCCGTACAGCTGTTATTTCGTGGGGGTGTAGCTTCGATGATTTATCGAATATAGCTCGTAGCCTTCATGTGCAGTTCCTGTCAAACTTTTTCTTTGTGCATATTGTCAGCGTCCATGTAGTGCATCCTTAGAGTAGTATTAACACAACCGCTGCTTGGAAGAAATACCGTTTTATTTTATCGGATAGATCAAAATTCCATATGATCAATAGTCTATCGATAGCAGTCTACGCCCTCACCAACACTAGACACATATTGACATCACTTCATAATATATATTATATATATCTTATATATATATATATATATATATATATATATAAGTTGTAAAAGTTAGCGACCACAGTCGAGGGTGACCTAAAGGCTCCCTTTTAAATAGCTTCAACATCAAAGTGTAGGAGTAGGCGGTACTTCTTTCGCTGGATTTCTCCACGTTACCCTTGATAGGTACCTTATAATGCTGAGTGTTAAGCAAGGAGGCATGAAATACTATTTTTTGAATCTTTGCTCTGACTCGACCTAGGAATGACCCCCGATCTCCCAAGTAATGCCACCCCACGAACAAATCTCATTCAATTCATGACTTCACACGAATCTTTTTAGTTTTCTCCTCCCCTTCAAATGAATTTTCTTCCTATTTTTTTCTTCTTCTCTTCCAATGAATTTTATTTTCTTTCTCCACTCGTTTTATATTCTCAAATGCGCAGTTAACACACTCAAGCATTTCTTCTCTACCTTGATTAAATTGAAGATTGTGTTTATTTGCATTTCAAAAAAAGATTTTTTTTTCAAACACGGCCCAGTCGCTGGAGCTTGAAATTACACAGACTGCATCTCTACCGAGGGTTAAGAACCTCCCTCCTTCGATCCCCCAACGAGAGTCCTGATAATGGCATTAAAGACTCTGTTGGTGAGGCTCCGCTCTTGGAGTTTTGGGGAAATGCAGAGAACCCCTTCGTTGCCGTTCACTCGGAGAGGTAGCTTGGTTTGGTTTCGTTTGTTTAATGGCATATCAACCTTTTTTAGGTTATTTAATGCCAAAGCCATTATTCTAGCAGAACAGTAGTGGTACTATCTAACCCATAGCTGGGAGGATAAAGGGGATCATACCTTTCTCAAGGGTATTTGCCCGAAAGTGAACATAATGGAGCGACTGGAGTACGAACTCGCTTACTATGATTCCGCAGTCCATCGCTTTAACCATTACACCACCAGGAGTGGAGGTGCCCGTGGTGTAATTTTTATCGTCGTCGGAAATGGACACAGCGACTCGAGTTCAAATCCTGGACGAGACTGATAGCATTTCACATAGCACTAATACCCTTTGGAAAGGTATGAATCCAATTATTCTCCCTCCAGCTATGGCTAAATAGTAGGACAGACTAGGTTCTTCAGCCTTGGTGAGGCAACTAGTCTAGGAGAAGGAAAAACTCTGAATTCAAACCTGTCAAACTCCGCTTAAAAATTGACCTTGTGTCATATCCTGCCCGAGCGGAGGGGTTGGTAAATAGGACCAGGAGTGGTAGCACTTAATAGGATCTTATCTATGGCACAAATAGAACTGTTTGACTTTTAAAATGAGAGCAAACAAACGATTTATGATTAATTGAATTGTTAGTGTTCCATAGCAATACATGAAAACATTTAATTGTGAGCAAAAAATTAGCTCAGGCACGTTTGTTATCAACTAAGTTTGTTTACAAATTATATATATTTAATATAAATGTTTTTAGAGGATTTTGGCATTAAATAACCTACAAGGGTTGATATGCCATAAAACTCAACCAAACCAAATCCTATATATTTAATATATATGTATGAAGAGGATTTAGCATTAAATAACCTACAATGGTTGATATACCATAAAACTCAACCAAACCAAATCCTATATATCTAATATATATGTATGAAGAGGATTTGGCATTAAATAACCTACAATGATTGATATGCCATAAAACCCAACAAAACCAAAGCTCTTCAAACAAGAAAAACAACTTTAGTGGGAGAGGGCAGAAAAGTTTTAATTCAAATTTGATCATACCTAAACGGATTCCAACCGAGAAAGGCATTTATCTGACTTCCCGCCAAGTCGTTTCAATGTGAGGGCGGGGTGCTTACACGAATCTGGACTCCTGCGCCATCGTCATAAAAAGTGCATGATACCGTCGGCATTCTTTTTTAGTCTGCCTCAGGTGCCAACCTGTAAACTTAGCTCTGCTAAGCAGGTATTACCTGAGTTGAAGGCCCCTCGGGACCAGGTGATCAACTTAACATAACCCACCCGGTGCGAACGGAGTTATCTCCCAGAAACAGTAGGTACCCTAAGAAACCTAGATTGATCGACAAAACACTCTTCGACAAATATACCAAAAAACAGCCCTAGGTTAAAAAGTATGCGAAAGTTTTTATATTTTTCTATCATTTGTCACTCATTTTGATTTGGTTGGGTTTTATAGCATATCAACCATTGTAGGTTATTTAATGCCAAATCCTCTTTATACATATATATTAAATATAAATGATTTGGTTTGGTTGGATTTTATGGCATATCAACCATTGTTGGTTATTTAATGCCAAATCCTCTTTATACATATATATTAAATATATATGATTTGGTTTGGTTTGGTTTGATGGCATATCAACCATTGTAGGTTATTTAATGCCAAATCCTCTTTATACATATATATTAAATATAAATGATTTGGTTTGGTTTGGTTTGATGGCATATCAACCATTGTAGGTTATTTAATGCCAAATCCTCTTTATGCATATATATTAAATATAAATGATTTGGTTTGGTTGGATTTTATGGCATATCAACCATTGTTGGTTATTTAATGCCAAATCTTGTTTCAACATGTATAATATATATTATATAATTATATATATTATATAAATATATAATTTGAAAAAACAACTTGTAGATACACAATTTTAAATGATTAAACAGTTCTATTTCTAACAATTCAATTCAGCATAAGTCAACAAAATAAAAGGGTTCCAAGTATTGTTATATATCACTAACAATTCAATTAAACATCAGTCATTTGTTTATACTCAGTTAAATAATCAAACACGTCTTTCTTAAACAATTCAATTTAGCAAAAGCCATTTCTTTGCATACCGTTTAAATAACAAACAGTTCTCTATGACCCATAGGACCCTGTCAGGCGCTACCACTTCGGAACAGAGTGTGCCTAGGAGTGGTGGCAATGAGGGGGTACTCCTGATTCCCCCAAAATTCAGCATTACTGGAGCCTCACCATTAGACGGTTTAATGTCAGGACAATCGTTGGCAGGGGAGGGAGTACTCCTCTGCAGAGCCGCAGTCAGTGTAATTCTACAGCCCCCACCCCGCCAGCCGACTGGACTGATTACCAATGAGGGTTTATTCATAGATTCTCTTATGTGTAAAATAGCACATCTCTGACATGATAAGGTTATAATAATTATCGAATTTCAATTATATTTTCGATATATATATATATATATATATATATATATATATATATCTTTAAGAAAAAAACCAAAGACCGGTTAATTCATGATTATAAATTTATTTCGGTCCCGTATTTTCAGTTTCTGGTGTGAACCAAAAACATGAAGAAAAAAATTAATACAGAACTTCCTCAGACCCAATGGATAATTCTTCATGTTTTTGGTTCACACCAGAAACTGAAAATACGGGATTGAAATAAATTTATAATCCTAAATTAACCGGTCTTTGGTTTTTTTCTTAAAGAAATATTGCTCTGTAATAAATTACATTGAGTTCTCTACCAGGAAAATTTAAATGTTCACCTCTTGAATGATTTTCTTGTCCTGAGGGAATTACTCCAAACTCTGTTTTAACCTGACCGAATATTACATATATATATATATATATATATATATATATATAAATATTTTGGTCCAGTTAAACCGGAGTTGGGAGTAATTCCATCAGGACAAGAAGTTATTCAAGCATGAATATTTAAAATTTTTCTGGTAAAGAGCTCAATGTACCAATAATGTGAGTTGTTTTCCTTAAAGAAAGTATATATATATATATATATATATATATACAGAGAGAGAGAGAGAGAGAGAGAGAGAGAGAGAGAGAGAGAGAGAGAGAGAGAGTTCTTATGTGAATATGAGATTAGATTAGACACTCATCGAGTGAAAGAATTCGGAATAATTGTGTCGTTGTAGTGAAAGAAATACAACAATATATATTTACCCAACCCCTCCGCACGACCAGGATTCGACACAAGGTCCTTTTTTTTGTTAAGGTGAAGTCTAATAGGTTTGAATTAACTTTTTGTTCTCCTAGACCGGCGGCTAAAGAGCCCAGTCTGCCCTACTATTTTACCAATAGATGAAGGGGGGATAGTTGAATTCATGCCTTTCACAGGTTTATTAGCGCTACCTAAAACGCAGACAGCCTCGTCCAGGTTTGAACTCGTCTCGCCATGTCCATTTCTAGGACGATAACCATTATATCATGAGGAAGACGTTTTGGCTGTTTGGAGTTTATGGCATATCAACCTTTGTAGGTTATTTAACGCCAAATCTATTTTTATGAAAATAGTCCTATTTCACACAATTCAGTTTAGGATAAGTACACATTTTAAGCGTAAGTACAGTTTAATTGTGAAAAAACATTTCTATTTCAAGCTATTCAGTTTAGTCAAGCTGTTCTAATTCAGCTTATTCAGTTTAGTATAAGTACAGATTTTGTTTACACAGTTAAATGTCAAAACAGTTCTATATTCAACAATTCAGTTTAGTGTAAGTACAGTTTCAATGTAAAAAAAAAACAGTTCCATTTCAAATAACTCAGTTTAGCATATGCGCGCAGTTTAAATGTAAGTACGGTTTAATTGTCAAAAACATTTCTATTTCAAGCTATTCAGTTTAGTCAAACAATTTAGTTTAGCATAAGCATGCCGTTAGTTTTATTTAACCCATAGATAGGGCCCTATCAGGTGATACCACGCCGGTCCAGAGTGGACCTGGGAGCAATGGCAATGAAGGCGTACTCTGCATTCCCCAAAACCCCAGCATCACTGGAATCAAACCATCAGATTGTTTAGTGTCAAAAAAACAGGACATTCATTCTGCAGATGTACACTCGGTGTATTGTACAGCCCAATGACGTTTTGGGTTTGTTAGTGGAACTAGTTAAGAGAAAGTTAAGATAGTAATCATCTGTTTATATTTCTCCTTTTGTTGTGGCCTTGTGCCAGATTTATGTAGCAATTACAATTTTTTTGTCCATAAAGAATTTTGCCCTTTCAGTTCGTGGCTAAATAGTTCGGTAAATCTTAAATACGCGGTTGGTACTCCAAACATTTCTAACCCCTTAATTAATAGGGGGATTTTCTTTGCTTACACAAAATTAAATTTGTTATACATTTAAAAGATGGCCCATTCGACTGGGGCTGTTGAATACACCGACTGCATCTCTGCAGAGTGGTAAGACCCTCCACTGCCCAACAAGTGTCATGGATATGACACTAAACAGTCCGATTGTGAGGCTCCAATAATGCTGGAGCTTTGGGGAATGTGGAGTACCCCTTTATTGCAATCGCTACCAGGATTGGTAGCACCTGATAGGATCCTATCTATGGGTGAAATAGAACGAAACCGTGTACTTATGTTAAACTGAATTGTTTGAAATAGAACTGTTTTGACATTTAAACAGCGTACTTGTGCTAAACTGAATTGTTCGAAATAGAAATGTTTTCACATTTAAACTGTGTCTTTATGTAATATAATGGCCGAGGGATTTCGTTTTATGCCTTTGGGTTTAGTTAGGCTGAGAACCTTTCAGCTCAGTTCATGGGTTACTTAGGTGCAACATTAACGCAGGTGTTCACGCGCGCGGGCGGAGCGGACGTGTCACTCAGAGATGTCACAATAGCCCAGATGGGAAACGGGGCTACAGAGTGCAGCTGACGTCACGCACCGGAATCGCGCGGAGGATTTTGGGGATTTTGAAAAAGTCAGTTAGTAGAGTTGAGAACTGGACACCGAACGAGAAGGGTCGACTTTCGGGGCTCGCTAAGGCGAGACTAATTTGCGCGCTACGTGCGCCGCACGAGGTGGGGTAGGGACAGATGAAAAAGCCAGAATAGAAAGAATATGTATCTCTCTCCTTATGTCGAAGAACCTTTAAACTCAAAGGTAATAAAATATTTCGTACCTGAACGAAGAAATCGTAAGTGTTGTTCGTGTTTCGAGATTCCTATGTTCTATGTATATATTTTATGAACATTATATGTACATTTCACGTAGACATATCATGGCTATGTAACACTTATGCTAAAGTGAATTGTTTGAAATAGCACCGACTGCATCTCTGCAGAGTGGTAAGACCCTCCACTGCCCAACGAGTGTCATGGATATGACACTAAACACTCTGATGGTGAGGCTCCAATAATGCTGGAGCTTTGGGGAATACCCCTTTATTGCCATCGCTACCAGGATTGGTAGCACCTGATAGGATCCTATCTATGGGTGAAATAGAACGAAACTGTGTACTTATGTTAAACTGAATTGTTTAAAATAGAACTGTTTTGACATTTAAACAGCGTACTTGTGCTAAACTGTTTTCCCATTTAAACTATGTCTTTATGCTAAAGTGAATTGTTTGAAATAGAAATGTTTTCCCATTTAAACTATGTCTTTATGCTAAAGTGAACTGTTTGAAATAGAAATGTTTTCCCATTTAAACTATGTCTTTATGCTAAAGTGAATTGTTTGAAATAGAAATGTTTCCCATTTAAACTATGTCTTTATGCTAAAGTGAACTGTTTGAAATAGAAATGTTTTCCCATTTAAACTATGTCTTTATGCTAAAGTGAATTGTTTGAAATAGAAATATTTTCCCATTTAAACTATGTCTTTATGCTAAAGTGAATTGTTTGAAATAGAAATGTTTTCCCATTTAAACTATGTCTTTATGCTAAAGTGAATTGTTTGAAATAGCACTTGGCCCAGTCGACGGGGGCTGTAGAATACACCGACTGCATCTTTGCAGTGGAGTAAAACTCTCTAATGAGTATCCAGTATATGACCCAAAACAATCTGAGAGTGAGGCTCCAGTAAAACTGGAGTGTTGGGAAAAGCAGAGTATCCTTTTAGTGCCATCACTCCCAGATTCTCTCTCTCTCTCTCTCTCTCTCACACACACACACACACACACACACACAAAATTAAAGACAAGCCTATTGTCTGGGGCTGTTGAATACGCCGACTGCATCTCTGTAGAAGAACAAGACACCCCCCACGAGTATCCTGGATGTGATACTAAACAGCATCATATGGTAAGGCTCCAGTTCTAGAGTTCTGGTAAATGCATAATAACCCTTCATTGCAATTACTCCCAGGTCCACTTTGACTCTAAGTGGTAGTACCTGTTAGGGTCCCATTTGTTCCTCACAAATAGAACAATTCAACCATTTAACTGTGTGCAAATAATTGACTTGTTCGTGTTTCATAGTGATGCTTGAAACCATTTAACTATGTGCAAATAAAGGAACAGAGTGGACCAGAATCATTATGTTGTATCCCCATAATCCAACTGCACGTGTACATATACAAATATACATGGAAACAATCACATGTAGTGACGACTTCAATAACGAACGAATACATCATCATCATCATCATCATCATCATGTCGTGCCGCTAGTACGGATATCCCTGACCCTCTCTCGCCACTTCTCCCTATAGTTCCTTGTCTCTGGTAGATCTTCAGGGATACATCCCGTATCCTCACATGGCTGCTGAATGTATGTTCGAGCTGGTCGTCCTGCTTTTGCCCGGCCATATGTGGGGGTCCATTGGAGTACATCACTTATGAGCGCGTTCCTGCTTCTCCAGCAGTGTCCTGCATGTCTGGTTCGTCTAACTTGGATAGTTTTCGTGATGGGAGGTAGATGGCCGTATAGTTGGTGCTTTGTGGGTATTGCCGCCAACGAATACACTTCTTTATAAAAATATAAATCTCTCACTCTTTATTCTTGAAAGGGTGATGTTGGTTGTGTGTGAGAGATGAGTCAGAGACGGGGACAGACTGCTATATTGACCCCAAGTTCTTCTAACCATAGCAGCACTTCTTCCTCATCTTTGCTGGGATTGCTCAACCGTGGGTCACTGAGGGTCCAAAGCCCTCTGTCTGCCGCTGGCTCTCACTTCGGTATCTTGTCACCAACTGACTCAAACCGTCTGGGCACCAGGTTATATTATTGTTTAATATCCACCTGCTTCCGCTGTTCTTCTGCTTATTTACACAGGTGCATCTCATGATTGACGGTTCGGTCGAGGGTCAATATATAACAATTAGTGTTAAATAGCAATACTAGAAACCATTTAACTGTGTGCAAATAAAACTGTTAGCGTCAGCAATAACTGAAAATGCAAACAAATGATTAATATTACATTAAATTACTGGTGTTAAATTGAAATATTAAAAAAAACATTCAACGGCGGGCACCAAATGAACTCTGGTCCGTTTAAAAAAAAGTTATGTACAAACTATTTATATATTTGATATATGTATAAACAGGATTTTGCTTTAAATAACCTGCAAGAGTTGATATGTCATAAAACCCAACCGACTAACTTCATAGCCATTACTCCCTGGTCCACTCTGACTCGGTGTGGTAGTATCTACTAGGGTCCCATCTATGGGTCAAATAGAACCGTTCAACCAATTGTTTTACCAGTTGTTCGCTGTTTTGTTTCATGGCGTCTGAGGCACTCCCATTGGGAATGCGACGGGGCCGAAGGTATTTTTGGATTTTGCCGGACGCGTGTGGGCTGCGGCCCTGCATCCGGACCCACTTTAAAAAGGGCCTTGTGCCGTACTTGTTCGGTGTTGGGACGGAGAACTATTTAACTGTGAGCCATTAAATGACTGATATTAACTTGAATTGTATGTGTCAAATAGCAATACTTGAAGCGATTTACCTGTGTGCTAACAAATGGTCTCTGGTTTGTCTAAAATGTTACCTACGAATTAATCGTTTAAAAATCATATCTAACATATATGTATAAACTGGATTTGGCATTGAATAACCTGCAAGGGTTGATATGCCATAAAAACCAGCCAACCAAACTGAAACCGTGTCAACTCATTTTTTTTCTTTCTTTCTTTTTAATAGTCTTTCAGATCTTGGCCGCCTCCCGCTACGAACCCCAGCCAGCGAATTTCCTTCCGTCGACATTAACGCCCGCCCGAACCTGTCACCGACACCAGACACTGTGTAACATTGGCAAAACGGAATCAGCTTCTCACCAACTATTTCCACCGGATGGCTACCACATCTACAATTAAAGAGTGCGAAAAATTCAGCTATACCAGCAATAACAAAAATAAAAAATAAAATAATAATAAAAACAGCAACAACAAAAAAAAAAAACACCAACTACCCTAGTTGCGACCATTGTGTCTGTATCACTGCTAATACTACCTATCCTCATGAGAAAGGAATAAAAAGTAAAAACTGTTTGTTTAAAAAAAAACTGACGCCCCAAAAAAAACGGAAGCTGCTAACATACTTCCGGTCTGGAACGCGTAAATCAAAAAAAGACGAATTTTACAAGCCTGTTTTATTTTTTTTTTAAATTGTTTGTTTGAGACTCTACAAAAAAAAGGGTGTCTATATATATATATATTAATACACAAACAGGATTTACTAAAGAAATTAAAAACTTGACTTATAATTGAAAACACTTTCTAAGTGTTAAAAGATTTTATTGATTACAAAAGAATGAATTCGGTAACAAGAAATATCTAAAGTCTGACCGTATCGAAAGAAAATTCTAGTAATTTGTATTCAATTTCACCTCATCTCATTTGGTACTCCTAAGCATTGTTTTACGTTTCCTACAAGAATTTTGATACGAGATCAAGGTATCACTGCAGCTAGAAAATAAATAAACAAAAGTACGCATTGAAAAAAAAGCGCTCAGATATGTAGAAAATCAAAAACGTAATTTAGGCAATCGTTCAAATTAAGATGGCTGTCATTTTGGAAAATGTCGTTTTAAACAAATTCATTGGCTAATCTGAATTCTCACTAAAATTAAACGACGGAAAAAACATATTTGTTTAAAAAAAATTATTTTGTGATTTTTAAGAAATAAATAAAAAGTTTCATTGGAATTTATCTCGACAATCAAAAAGACGTCAAAAATTACAACTGATGAAATAGAATAAAATACAAAAGCCAACTTTTTAAAAAATTCTCATGTTTGTATTGAGATTATTTAGGCAATCATAATTCTAAGAAAAAAAATTTTAAATCATAATTCATTTAATGAAAATAGAAAAAAAAAGAACTTTCGGATGAATTTCAAAACCAGGTGATTGACGAAAATTCGACCAAAAAATTAAACTGCACAAGAAAGTAAAAAATCGTTTTTTACATCAAAGTTTCAAAATTGGGTATCTTCTAGATTTTGTTACGGTACATTCCCTTTTGAAAATACAAAAAAAAAAAAAAAATATTAATTTTTATCATTTGGATCCTGTGATTGCCTATTTTATTTCTTGACGATCCCACACAAACAAAAACACAAAAAAAAAGAAAGCATCGACTTCTCTTTTTTTTAATATCCACAACGAATTCACAGCAACAAATTGAAAATTTAACTCTACATAAAAGAATATTTTACAGCGAATAAAAACTCATATATTAAAAACACCATTTTTATAAGTCTGAAAACATAGCTCAAATACAGAAAAAAAAACTCTGTCAAGAAACCATTCAATCGATCAATCTATAAATAAATAAATAAATAAAAACTTCAGTTGAAATTAAAAAAGAAAAAATGGCGTCCGGTATGCGAAATATGTCTCTAAGTGACCTAAACGACGAACGCGCATTGGTTGGAATTCCCGCCATAATTTATATCGGCGTTCTTATGATCATTGGAACTATTGGTAATGTGATCGTCTGCTACGTGTTTGGATTCCGCATGCGCAAAACGACAACAAACTGTTTCATCATCACCCTTGGCATTTTCGACCTTCTTTGTTGTTGTATCGGAATGCCTACCGAACTCCTTGACCTTCGATATCCCTACATGTTCCCTTCGGATCTCCTCTGCAAAATGCTCCGATTCGTTACCTTCCTAACGAACGGGGCGTCCAGCCTCATTCTACTGGTCATTTCCATTGACCGTTACCGGCGTGTGTGTCATCCACTCAAGGTACAAATATCTCCGAAACTGGCACGTAAGATTTCGGCTGTGACGACGGTTGTAGCCGCTGTCTTGACGTGGCCCACTCTCGTCATATTTGGGATCCGGACGACACCTACCCGGTTCGGGTTCGTAAACGGGTCTGACTGTTCCATCGCTGACAATATGAAGAACACGCTCTACCCGTCCCTTTATTATTTCACAATCCTTGGAATCATTTTGATGTCATTTGTTTTCATGATCATCTGTTATTCGTTGATATGGCGACAGGTATGGCGGAGATCTCGCGGCCAGATACCTGGCGAGAATTCAACGCGAGATGAAGAGAAATTATCGGTTCGTCGCGTCACCAAGCCGCGTGCTATGGGCAAGACGAACATGACTGTCTTTTTGGTCACACTACTCTTCATTATTTCTTTCATGCCGGGTTTGTCTGTGCGGATCATTGAAGCCATTAAAAAGTTCTCCAAGACTTCAAACCCTACCATATCGAGTATCAAGAAACTTGTGTTGCGTTCATATTTTCTAAGCAACGCACTTAATCCGGTCATTTACGGTTTCTGCAACGAATCGTTCAGAAACGAGGTGAGGATACTGATTCGTAAAATGAAGAAGGGGTGTTGCGGGAAGGACGATTCGAAACTTCCCTCAGTCACGAACTCGGTGAATATGTCCGGAAGGATATCCTGACTAACGTCGGATGTCTAAGAGTGTACGAGAAGTTGTCTGCTCAGCTATGGATCTTTTTATATGTGATGGTGCGTTTGTAATATGCATACATAGGGAAATATAGATAGAGACTGGAGTATTTGTAAATTTGTGCTGATGTGAAATTGGGGTGATGATGGGGGGGGAGGTATTAAGCAAAAAAACGAGTGGAGGTCATTTTGAGAGTGCAGTACCTCGGAATTGGGAATTCCTTGTCTCTTCCTTTTCCACACACACACACACACACACACACACACATATATATATATATATATATATATATATATATATATATATATATATATAGCATGGAGGTAGAATTGTAAAAAAAAAAACCCCATCTTACTGTTCATGAACATTTCCTATAGGTTTGACGTGATGGATTGGTACTTAGATTAATAGATAAACCCGAAACAGACAGACAAACAGACAGACACAAACACACACACACACACACACACACACACACACACATATATCCTCTTGCGTTTGTAAGTCTATCAGTCTTGAAATAAGCGGCCACTGAAGACAATAGGTTGAGAGGAAGAAATATATGTAATCCGTTTACTAATGATAATCCGTCTAATTTATCGTTGAATCAGTCAATGCATATATATATTATATATATATATATATATATATATATATATATATATATATATATATATATATATAATGTATGTATATGTGTGAGTGCTTGTAAACTTGTATGCATGTTTATATATGAATTTATATTTATGTATGTATACGTATTTAAGTATGTATAGGTAAATATATGCTTGAATATATGATTATATATTTATACAAATATTATATATATATATATATATATATATATATATATATATATATATATATATATATATATATATCGAGAGAGAGAGAGTTTTTTACTAAGATGACAACTAACTCTATTACTTTCTAACACACATGTAGATATAACTTTCTAAAATATATATAATATTAAGAAAAAGTCTGTGTAGCAAATAGATAGATAAAATCCCCTTATGCGCATACATGCCTATATATATATATATATATATATATATATATATATATATATATATATATATATATATATATATATATATTGAAATTGTCCCTTCTTTAGATATCCTATACGTTAATCAATTAAGAATATTGTCCTCATTTGGCCGGTGGCAGTTTCTTTGTTTTGCTGGCATGTCAACCTTAGTGGGTTATTTAATGCTAATGCCATTATCGTAAAAGAACTGTCGTTGGGGGTTTATTTTGGCTGTTATTTTTATGAACTTTTTTTTTTACTGTCTTTCTAAGATGAAAAATTAAATCTAATGAGTATAGCGTCTTCCTTTTGGTTTTTATAATCATGACGTTTCGATCGGTGAATTTTCGCACCTTCTTCAGCTGTTACTCCTATTCTTTAACTTCTTTCGATTTTTCAAGCCGAACCCTCCACTCTTTCGGGTTAGATGGTTCTCATTCAAATCTCTTTTGTTACCAAAAGCCACGAGAATGGATAACTAGTCTGTTCTAAAATCTCAGAACATTACCAAATACAACAGAAACCTGTATCGTTATTCATCACAAGGCCAGAAGTGTAGGGTCGCCGGTGAGAATCGAAATCGCTTCGAGTAGTCTGCTGATGTAGATGGCTAACCCTTATGCATCACTCAGGTTGAACTACGGCTGAAACTTTGCGATTATAACAACTAAAATTGAGATGTTATTCCTCATAAGAGACACTTTAAAAATGTATTAATAATATATATATATATATATGTGTGTGTGTGTGTGTGTGTGTGTGTGTGTGTGTGTGTGTGTGTGTGTGTGTGTGTAATTGTGCATACTATATGTTCATTACATAAGTTTCATGTGTGTTATCACACTTCTGTCTGAAGATTGAATAAAATACATGGAATTTAAGTAACGGACGTTTTTTATCTGCAGTTCTTCTATGATTATATATATATATATATATATATATATAGCGAAGGAAATGCCGGCCGCTGCTAGCGTAATGCAAAGCTCTTCGAAAGAATTGAGCACTCTGGTAGCCGATAGGGTATAAAAAAAAAATGTAAACAAAGGCTGCTGCTGTTGTTGCTAAAATAAAATACTTAAAATTCCCTTAGCCAACGTGGTCCGCTTGGCGGCCGAGAGGTCTGAAACTTAGTCTAACGCAAAGTTAGACGGGTTTCGATCTCGGCTTCGAGTGTTGTTCATGTCTAGCCACACTGAAGAGTTCTGATAGAACGAAACAGTCTGTCTTTGGATGACTATATATATATAAAGATGCTTGTTGTCGGTCCAAAGAAAGGATAAGGATATTTTTTAGAATAAGAAGGTCCACGAAGAGATTTGTATTTTTTTAATTTATTTATTTTGTTCTATTCGCAGAAATAACGAAATATTTCTATTGAAATTCTTCTTAGGAGCGCTTGGGGCGCCGGTCAATAAATCCAGCCTTGAAATCAAGAAAGAACAAGTGCTGCCTGGCGTTTGGGACGGACCCCTGGGACTAAGCTGATTTTTTTTCAAATCATGTGAATGACGAAATCATCACTGTTAAGCAATACTGTACGACAGTAGTCTAGGAATATGGTCTTTTGTTTTGTTTTTTCTTTTGTTTTTTTCTTTTATTTTTTCTAGCAGTGTCATGACACTGCTAGAAAAAACAAAAGAAAAAAACAAAAGAAACATGACACTGCAAGAAAAAACAAAAGAAAAGATAAAAGAAAAAAACAAAAGGCTGGGTTTATTGACCGGCGCCTCAAGCGCTCCTGAAGAGGAATGTCGATAGAAATATTTCATTATTTCTGTGAATAGAACAAAATAGATAAATTCAATATATATAGCCATCCACAGACAGATCTGTTTCGTTCTATCAGAACTCATCGGTGTCGCTAGAAAGTAACTGGGATCGAAACCCTGGTTGACTCAAACGCCAAGCCAAAGCTTCTAACCATTCAGCCACGAGGAGCCATTAGCTGCGAAGTAAATTTTAAACGGTTATGAATCACAATTACTATTGTTTACATACATCCGTTCAACGGCTGCCGAGACATATATATATATATATATATACTGACATTCACGATATACAGTGTTGTTGAGAAATACATGAAGTTTACCATTACAATTAACAGTCGAATTAAAAGCTGAAAATTAGAGCTTGCATAAACCTTAACTAACCTCTTGCATTTCTGTTTAGAAATTATTTCGTGGGATTTTGTTCTGGTCACTTAGACTCTAAAATGATTGCAATTAGTAAGGAATAATAAACAATCATTTCAGCAAAATTTATCTTACCCAGCCTCTATGTTACGGGCAGGATGTGACACGAGGTCAATTTCTTTGCCAAATACAATTGGTTTGAATTCAGAGTTTTCCTTGTCCTCGCCAGGTTTCCTAAACGAAGCCTAAAGAATCAAACCTGCCTTACTATTTACCCTTTGCTGTGATAAGGACTGATCGATTCATGCCTTTCCTAAGGGAATTAGCGCAAAGGGATACCCAAGCAATCTCATCCAGGATTTGAACTCGGGTCACTGGTTTTATTTCCAATGATGATAATCGTTACACTAAATGCGCTTCCACAAAAATTTTCCAAGTCGTATGGTCTGGATTTCTTCTGGCTCGAACCTATTTATCTTGAACACGTTCCAATTGCTTTGTCGGTATTTATGGTCTTTTAAGAACTTAGTTTAAATTTTCTAACTGAAATCGGAAATGGATTTGTCTATTCGGGAGAGATATTCAGAAATACGTCCGAAAATGTCATTGCACAACATTGAGAGAATTCGTTTTGCTTTGTTCCAGTCACTCAAAATGTCTTCTCAACAGCTATGGTTTTGGTATCCAGAGGGACAATGCAACTTTCGGTTCTACAGAAAGACTTAATGATAAACTTCAAGTGTTTATTCACCAGAGTATCTATCGCGAGTGGCAATATCTTACTTAGCTTTTAAATAATATTTTGTCGATTTCGTCTGTAAACAGCACAGTCATAAACACACACATATATATTTCTTATGCAGTGTATTATATATATATATATATATATATATATAGTCATCCACAGACAGACTGTTTCGTTCTATCAGAACTCTTCAGTGTGGCTAGACACGCAGGACGCTCGAAGCCGGAATCGAAACCCGTCCAACTTTACGATAGACTAACGCTTCAGACCACACGGCCACAAGCGGCTAAGGGAATTTTTAGGTATTTTATATTTTAGCAAACAGCAGCAGCAGCCTTTGTTTACATTTTTTCATACCCTACCGGCTACCAGAGAGCTCAATTCTTTCGAAGAGCCTTGCATTACGCTAACAGTGGCCGACAATTCCTTCGCCAGAGAGCCCAACCCCCATGGGGGAGCGTATACATGTATATATATATATGTATATACATAAATATATATATTGTGTACATATATATTTTATACGCATATATTGTGTATATATTGTATACATATTTTGTATATATATTTATATATATATATATGTATTGTATATTTACTGTATATATGTGTATATATGAAAATATATAGTATAGATGTACATATATTTTGTATATAACTATATATACATTTATACATATATATTATATGTAGAAATATATTTATTCATATATATTTTGTATATATATTTATATTATATAAATTTTGTAAAAATGTATGTATACTTTTATATATATACTGTATATGTATATATTCAAATATATACATATATATATATATATATATATATATATATATATATATATATATATATATAAATTATCCAGTTCGTGTCCAAGGACAGTATTTGTGGATTATTGTTTTACATAGAATTGTATGTACATGTACATTTATATATTTTGTGTGTGTGTGTATATATATGCATATATGTAAATGCATATTTGTATGTGTATAGGTATTTTATATGTTTGTATATATATATTGTATATATGTGCATATATAAATGTGTATGTACATGTATTTATATATATATATTTACATACATAAATATATACATATATGTATGTGTGTGGGTGTATGCATATATTTGTATATATATATATATATATATATATATACATATATCTTATATGCATATATATGAGTACATCGCGTGGTTATATATATATATATATATATATATTCGTGTGTGTGTGTATGTGTGTGGCATACACCAAATGTATACACCAAATGATTTTTCATCAAAAGCTAATTTTCGTCTAATCCAAAATTACCCAGTTTTTTGGGGGTTTTTTTTCTGATGGAACAATACCACAAAACGGATATTATTCGGTATTATTAATTACCAACGTCTATAGCATTGGAACATTTTAATCAAAAACATGAGTTAGATCAAATACACCTCATATGTATATTCTTGCAGTTTCAATTTTTTTGCAATTTACTTGGTTCAATGCTCTAATTTTTTTGTTAAGTTCCTAGGAATTAGATTTTTTAGATATAATATATATACTAGTGACTACCACTTTTCGATTCGCTAAAAGTACTCGTGGCAGTACGTTTGACGTAAGCCACTTATTTATTTTCGAGCTCCCTTGCATGTGTGACAAAAGCGTTAGCTGTCTCTTTCATTAATATATCGTCCGCACACCTTTATTTGACTTGTCAAACAGGTTGCAAACCAATTTATTTTCTCATAGAATTGACACGAGTTACCAATGGGTGGCTGCAGAAAGACTTTTGTAAAGCAAGTTTTCAAAAGTTTACTGTCATGAGATTTTCACACAACAAGCAAGTTCAACTTTGGACAAACAGTCCTTAAAACAGATGCACATGTTCAGACGGCAAAGTGTCAGGGACCAAGATCAAGTCCCTCCACCAAAAAGCTTATTTCACACTGGAGTGTTCGATTCTCTGGGTTTCAAATGATTTACACCTTTCGTAGATCACATCTTTCTTGCTGATTGATTTACAGTCATCTGCTCCCTGTCTCCTTTGTCTATACTGAGTCCCTCTCAGGTTATTTTTTAAGTCGACATCCTTACATCTTTTCTTAGGTTCATGCCTTGGACGTCTACCGTTTTGTAGCTCTCTGCTGAATAGCTGTTTGCGTAGCTTAACGTCCTCCATTATGGTAAGGTGTCCCGCCTAGTGCCTCTAATAACAGATAAGGAGCATCTCAATACAGGATGTATCGGCTCGCTGGAGAACAATGATGTCCGGTGGACAATTTTGTTTACAATTTTCCTAAAACAGGCATGATTGAATGTTATTCACTGATTTCCCTGACTCTCACTAGTCATTTGTCTCTATCATCCACCGTTTCCGGTAGGTTTTCTAGACTACATCCTTTGATGTGGGGTCCCCTCGTCGTGTAATGGTTAAAGCGATGGACTGCGGAATCGTAGTAAGCGAGTTCGTACTCCAGTCGCGCTATTACGTTCACTTTCGGCCAAATACACTTGGGAAAGGTATGAACGCCCTTATCCTCCCAGCTATGGGTTAAATAGTACCACTACTGTTCTTCTAGGAGAATGGCTTTGGCATTAAATAACCTACAAAGGTTGATATGCCATTAAACAAGGAAACCAAGCCAAACCAAACTACATCCTTTGTCGTACAGAGCTGTTGTAGATAAGTTCTTGTTGGTTGTCCAACACTTGCACGTCTGTGTGAAGGGGTCCATAGGAGAATTCAACAGTCAACATGATTTGTTGACTCTCACTTTCTCGTCAATAGGATCATCAGAACAAGCACCGTTGACACTGTGTCTACACTATCCTTATTTAGATCTAAATATGCTCTATCACCGGTATTGAGGACCCTTTATTTAAATATATAGCTAACAACATTATATATATATATATATGTGTGTGTGTGTGTGTGTGTGTGTGTGCGAGAATATATATGAGTGTGTGTATGTTTGTGTATATATATATGTGTGTGTGTGTGTGTGTATTTATATATGTGTGTTTATATACATATGCGTATATATATATATATATATATACGTGTGTATGTGTGTGTGTGTGTGTGTGTGTGTGTGTGTGTGTATATATATATATATTGTCGGCATATTTTATCAAAGATGATAAAAAATGATTTGAAGTTGAACTCCAAACATGTGTAAAGAAAGAGATGCAGAAATTTTTCAAAAAATCAAGCAGACGTTTATTCACTCCGAGAGCCAAAACATTAAGGTCAGGTCAAATGTCGGGTCCTACTTTACTATGTTTGGGAAAAACCAAAAGGACTGACAAGACCCCATCAATTTTCAAGTGAACCTCCCCCCCCTACTGCGTTTTTATAGAAGGCATGAACTTCTTGGGGTGGATACAAACGGACAAGATTTGCTTTAGTGTCGGAGAAGGTTGAGACAAAGAAACCAAGATGTACAATGATAAAAGAAAGAGTCAGAAAAAAATAAGATTCAGAAGAAAGAGGGAGAGGGACTGAGAGAGAAAGAAAGAGATAGACAGAGAAAGAAAAAGAAGTTCGATTGGCTAAAATTTCTGTTACGTGTGAATGACGTATGCTTGACGTGTGCCCGCTAATTTCTCGTACACTTCTAGACGTTTGAAGAAAGAAAACTAAATACACACACAATTATATATATATATATATATATATATATATATATATATATATATATATATATATATATACTGAAATAAAGAGAGGGGAGACTATATGGAACGCCATAAAGCAATAAACAGCCAAAAAAAAAATCCTGGAACTGAACGTTTGCTGTGGCGCCAAACGTGTTAAAGTCGTGGCTCGTTTGATAAAGTCAAAATATGTAGTGGGTGGATTTCGAGCGGACATTTTCACTTTGGATATTCTTTTAAAAATAACCCTCAAGCTCTCTGCATACATTTTATCTCTATAATCATCTAAGCCATAAATAAAAGCTCTCGCGTTAGCTCTGGGAACGATCTTTCAGAGCCTGACTGCAGACCCCACCAATCATGTACTGAAAAAAAACTGTGGCTGATTTCTTGACGAATATGTAAATAAGAACATTAAATTCCTCGATAACTGAGACATTTTAGTCTTGAAGAGATTTCTTTGACGAGCCTTTCGGAATGTTAATTCGACAAGGTATCAATTTTGGGAACTTATCTACAAAGTTAGATAAGTAAATTCTTCGACACGTCTCCTAACTCCTGCGACAATTATGTTTATTTTATTAATTAAACATACACCTATAGAGTACGCTAAAAAAAAAATTTAATTTTAATCGGGCTATTTGTCTATTTTTTTATACTTAAATTCTTTTTAAATCATTTCATAAAATGTTGGTTCGACTTTGGCGCAATTTGGGCCCAGCTACACTTCATACCAAAACATCCGTAGAGGGTAGGATTTGAAACCGCTATATATATATATATATACTTTAAGAAAAACAGCAAAACCGGTCACATAGGATTATAAATTTATTTCCATTCTGTTACGCATTTTTGAAATTTTCAAAAACACGAAAATAAATTAACAGGACAATGCTCACCTGGAACCGTAGATGACTCAACGCCTCTATCCGCTGCGCCACGGGCCCATAGAGGGATTTGGTAATCTGAGAACCCCAGGCCACAATTGGGGAAAGCCCAATAATTATCGAAATCGTTACAAAATGCCCGCACAACAAGAACAGTTTCGGTACCCAACAAATCATGAAACACCTGGTGCAACCAAAAACCTTAATAATAAACATTTTCTCTCAACAAAAAAAAATTAACAAAAACGTTTATCATGTGTGTCACTATCATATGTTTTAAAAATAAATTTTTCTCTGTTTCTTCTGCAGACAACCTACTGGCTAATTAGCATCATGGTTTAAGTATTAGCCAATGATCCGGGAGACCGGGTTTCCATCCCAGGTCGAGTCAGACCAAAGACTCAAAAAATAGTACTTGACGCCTTCTTGTTTAACTCAGCATTATCCTATTTATCCAACCCCTCCGCTCGGGAAGGATATGACACAAGGTCAATTTTTAAGAGGAGTTTAACAGGTTTCAATTCAGAGTTTTCCTTCTCCTAGACTAGTTGCCTCACCAAGGCTGAAGAACCCAGTCTGTTCTACTATTTACCCATAGCTGGAGGGAGAATTATTGGATTCATACCTTTCCCAAGGGTATTAGTGCTATGTGAAATGCAATCATTCTCGTCCAGGATTTGAACTCGAGTCGCCGTGTTCATTTCCTACGACGATATTCATTATAAGGTATGAATCAAGGGTAGGTAGAACAATCCTGAAAAAGAGTAGCGCCTTTCCCCTACACCTTGGTGTAGTAGCTATTGAAAACGGAACCTTCGGATTGTCCTCGACTACGGTCGGCCCACTTGCCTATATATATATTAGAGTTGTTTCGAATCAGGTACGGTTTGGGCTCAGCCACTCTTCATACTCATACAGATGTATGAGGATTATATTTTGTCTAACGCACGAAAACTTTATGGGTGCTCATTGAGAATCGACATTGTTACAAAATGCCTTCTCAACAATTACAGTTTCCGCACCCAGACTAACAGTGGGACACCTGATGCTATCGAAAGCCTTAATAATAAACTTAAGTTTTTCTCCAAAAACTAATGTGTATCTGGAGTGTCAGTATATTCTTTTTTTTAAATGAATTTTGTCTGTTTCTTTTTGTAGACGGCATATATATATATATATATATATATATATATATATATATATATATATATATATATATATACTTTAAGAAAAACAACAAAACCGGTCACATAGGATTATAAATTTATTTCCATTCTGTTACGCATTTTTGAAATTTTCAAAAACACGAAAAAAAATTAACAGGTCTTCTTCAGATCCTTTAGATAAAAAAAACTAGAATAGACACAGAAAAAAGTGGGAGGGGATAGAAGAGGGGTGAAAAGTTATTTCCTCATTAAGCCCACTTCCGTTTTAAATTCTAATTTCGGTTAGAAAAGTAGTTAATTTATTTTTAAAAATTTTTTATTTTTTAATTTTTTAATTACATTTTGACCTAAATTACAGATTTTATATTAAATTAGATTTAAATTTTAATCAATAACCTTATTTAATGATACAGTAATAGATATATTAAACTAAAAAATATCCTATATATATATATATGTGTGTGTGTGTGTTGAAATGATAGATTGAGGTGAATCTGACAAGATGATAGAAATATGTGGAAATTTGGATAAATCAAACACTTAAAATCGGTTTAGAGGCGCGATATTTTATTCTTTTATTTAATTTTTGATTTTTAAGGACTGAGAACGTTCATAAAAATTAAAAATGAAATTAAAGAATGAAATATCACGCCTCTTAACCGATTTTAAGTGTTTGATTTATCCAACTTTCCACATATTTCTATCATATATATATATATATATATATATATATATATATATATATATATATATATATATATATATATATATAATATTGGTTTGAATTGGGCCCACCAACACTTTCACCAATACTTCTGTATGGAGATTATAAATTGTCTAACACAAAAACAAAATAATGGGGTGCCCAATGAGGATTGGCATCATTACAGAAGTAATAGTCTGAGAAAGTACTCCGGGATTAGACAGTCAAACATAGATTTACTAAATGTAGTAAGGTATAAGACGCCACTTGTTGGACGCCCAGTGAGGATCGAACTCTATATAGCAGTAGTCGCTATTTACTAAGTTTTGCTTTGTGTAACGTACAGGTCTCCGGTTGTTTTCAGGACCTACTGTTCTTAAGCGGTCACTCATCTTAGAACTGAATAAGCTCATTCTAGCTTAACTTTGGTATTTTAACAGGAACAGGTGCCTTCAGCGGTACTTGACTGTATGTCTAGCCATTCACTAAGCTTAGCTTAGGTTGGCACACATCCAGAAGTATTTGGCACCCAGTGAGAACCAAGCTTTGCTCAGTATCTATTATCTATTTACGAAGTTGTGACACAAGGTCAGAAGTATGGAGCCCCCAGTAAGGATCGAACTCATAAGTAATAATCTGCAATACTAGTATCTTCATCTTGACTCGAGATGTCCAAATCAGGGTTTCGAATAATGGAACCAGCTAACCAGGTTCGATTTCGACTGAGTTCTTTATTTAACTCTAATATTTTTTTGGGGGGGGTCATTACTTGGATTAAGAATAGTCACTAGAAGATATAATTGTTCACTATTAATAACAATGACAATTAGTAGTAATAGTTGTAGTAGTCGAAACCATATGACTGTCTGCAGAATGTTTGTTATCAAATAGAAGTAATTACTTGAGACCATATAATTGGGTATAAATTATTAGGATTTGATAGGAATACTTGAAACCATACAACTGTGTGCGAATTATTTGTATTACATAAGAATACCTGATATCGTACAACAGTGTGTAAAAATTCTTCAAAAATAACTACTCGAAAGATGCGATTCCCTAACTTCTAGGCATAAAATAACCCTAAACGAGTTGACATGCCGTTAAAATCAACTAGTCAATTACATTTCTATTTACATTTAACGAAAATGAACGCGATTCCCTAACTACTAGGCACTTCTAAACGGATTGATATGTCTTTAAAATCAATCAATCAGTCAGTCAGTCAGTCACTAATTATTTGATGTAGAAGAGGTTGTCTCATGCCTTTCCCAAGGACATTAGCGCAAAAGAAAACACAAACAGCATAATCCAGGATTCGAACTCTGCTCGCCGAGTCCATTTTTCAACGACAATAACTCTTACACCAAATACGCCTCCATCCTTTGCTTATTTATTTATTTACTAAGTCGGACATTTTTTTTTTTTTTTTTTTTTTTTTGATGAAGTAATCACCTTCAGTTTTGAAATACTAAACTATTCAGTCGTTGAAAAATAACGCAAAAAGTACTTACGAGGTTCGTTGAAAAAGTTCTAAGCCTCACTAAGATTCTTAATTTATCGCACACCCCTCACCTTTGTATGGGCTTCACCTGCACAGAAACTAAGACAGTTTTATAAGAAGTGGTGTTGTGTTGCCAAAACGAAAATGTTCAGCAATGGTTCTTCCTTCTTGGTGAGGCTTAGAACTTTTCGATCGACCCTCGTATCTGGCTATCAATCTATCTATCTATCTGAGGGTTGTTTCAAAAAGTTCTAAGCCTCGCCCAAATTTTTAAAAAATTTCACACACCTCTCACCCTTGTATGGGCCTCACTTGCACGGAAATTAAAACAGAAATTTGAATTAGTTTTTCTAATTTTATAAGAAGGGGTTGTGCGTTGCCACGACACAAATATTCAGCTATGGTTCTTCTTTCTTGGTGAAGCTTAGAACTTTTTGAAACTAGGAAAATCTTAATTAGTTTTTCTAGTTTTATAAGTTGTAGTGTGTTACCACAAGAAAAATGTTCAGATATTGATCTTCGTTCTGGGTGAGGCTTAGAAACCCTCGTATGTATTTTTTTGATGTGTACAATAAAATTGAGGACCCATGTTTGTAATTGTGTGGTCGTGTGAATTTTGATTTCTTTTTTTTTTTTTTTTTTTTTTCATCTAATTTGTTTTGACTTAGTTTGTATTGTGGCCAATAAAACCATCATGTTTAGGAATATCTGTGATAACCAAAGTATCACAAGAACATAATCATTTCTGGCCAACGTTTCATCATATTTTTTCTTTCATTAAATGTATTCATTTCCTTTAATAAAAAAAATCTTTTATACACCCAAGATTTGTGGATTTTTTAAAGACTAATTCTATTGTTTTTTTTTTATTAAAATGAAAAAAAATCCCCCTATGCAAATACATACAAAGTCATATATTAGTTTGGGTTAAAAATAACCATCAAATTATATATATATATATATAGTCATCCACAGACACATCTGTTTCGTTCTATCAGAACTCATCAGTGTGGCTAGACAGTATGTTCCCGTAGCTGGGATCGAAACCCGGTTGACTCAAATGCCAAGCAAAAGCTTCTAACCATTCAGCCACCAGGAGATATTGGCTGCGACGCAAATTTTTAAACGGTTATGTATCACAATTACTATTGTTTACATACATCCGTTCAACGGTTGCCGAGACCTCAATTAATCTACGAAGAGGCTTGCAATAGACGCTAATGGCAACACGATTACTTCTTCGCCAGAGAACTCAACCCCACGAGGGTAGGGGAGTATATATATCTCTATAGTCATCTATATATATATATATATATATTGAACAAGTCATGACGGCAACACCCCACAAGGCACCAACTATACGGCCACCTGCCTCCCATCGCGAAAACTATCCAAGTTAGACGAACCAGACACGCAGGACACTGCTGCAGAAGCAAGGACGAGCTCATAAGTGACATACTCCTATGGACCCCCGCATATGGCCAAGCAAAAGCAGGACGACCAGCTCGAACATACTTACAGCACCTATATGAGGATACGGGATGTAGCCCTGAAGACCTGCCAGAGGCGATGAATGATAGGGAGAAGTGGCGAGAGAGGGTCAGACATGATGATGATGATGATGATGATATAACAGAAACTAACAACCAATGCCACAGTAAGGACAAATCACGATGCCCCCTACAAGGAAACTGCCTTTAAAAATCGTGGTATACAAGGCAACGGTAAGGACAAACAATTCAACAAAGGCGTAACCGAGGAAACCTTCAAACAAAAAATGTATGCCTAGGAACTCGTTCTCAAATAGAAAAAATACTCGAACAATACAACTCTATTAGCATACATTTGGAAACTTAAAGACAAGAATATTACACTAATTATAACTAGGGAAGTTATAAAATCATCCTCAGCCTACAACAAAATATCAAAAAGATTCTTACTATGCCTCCATGAAGAAGTTGCGTGAATCCCCCACCCATCACAATATACACTCCTAAACTACAAATCCGAGATAATCACAAAATGTCGACACGAAAACAAGAATCTCCTATCCAATTAGATCCCAACACTTGACCAAAACGTAAACTACATTCCTTACGCATCATTTTTAAGTACGACTATTTTTTTTATATTTACATATATTTCTGCCATCTATGTTCACATCATTCCCTTAGACTTTCTCCTTGTTATTTTACCCTATCCCACCTGTTTCTCCAACATCTTTCTTATTGCCATACCAGCTATCAGCTATTCCCAACACCACACTAATTATACAACAGAACCACCGACCGTAAGTACCATTTTCCTCACATTGTCAAATTATGAAAGCCCACAAATATTACCCTGTAAATCTTAGTAATATTTTAGTTATGTCAAGAATTATAAGCACTATTTTTTTTCACATTATTGCGTTATAAACACCAATAAGTGTTAAGGAGGCGCCCGTGGTGTAATGGTTATCGTCATAGGAAATGGAGACGGCGATACGAGTTCAAATACTGGACAAGACTGATTGCATTTCATATAGCACTAATACTCTTGGGAAAGGTATGAATCCAATTATTCCCCCTCCAGCTATGGGTAAATAGTAAATGCAGCTTGTGTCTAGAAGTAAAGATATAAATTATATTATATCCTGATCCATATAAATTATTAAATCAGAGATGTGATTTAATATCTATCTATCTATCTATCTATCTCTTTTGGAGGTGCCTGTGGTGTAATGGTTATCGTCGCAGGATATGGACATGGCGACACGAGTTCAAATCCTGGACCTGACTGATTGCATTTCACATAGCACTAATACCCTTGGGAAAGGTATGAATCCAATTATTCTCCCTCCAGCTATGGGTAAATAGTAGGACAGACTAGGTACTTCAGCCTTGGTGAAGCAACTTGTCTAGGAGAAGGAAAACTCTGAATTAAAACCTGTAAAACTCCGCTTAAAAAAATTGACCTTGTGTCATATCCTGCCCGAGCGGAGGGGTTGGTAAATATGATAAGTGTTACGTAGCCACAATTAACGCCATGTGCGAAATGGACATATAATGTTCATAACGATAGAACATAGGAATCTCGAAATTCGAAAACACGTAACGACTTATTGTTCAGGTACGAAACCTTTTTATTAACTTTGAGTTAAAGGTTTCGACATAAGGAGGAGAGATACAATTTCGCTATGCCGTCTTATTCATTTGGCCCCGATCTCGTGCGGCACCCATAGGGCGCAAATTCGCCTGCTTCGGCGAGCCCCAAAAGTCGAACCTCCTCGTTTGGTATCTAGTTTCCAACTCTCTTAACTTTCTTCAAATCTCCCCAAACCTCTGCGCGCTTCCGGTGCGTGACGTCACTCGCACTCCGTCACCCGTTTCGTCTCGGACTATTGTGACATCTCTGAGTGACACCTTCGTCCGCCCGCGCGCACCCGCGTTAACACCTGCATCAATGTTTGCACCTAACTAACCCATGTGCCGAGCCGAAAAGTTCTCAGCCTAACTAAACCCAAAGGCATGAACCGAAATCCCTCGGCCATTATGTTACATAAGTATTATCGACAATCATTATGGCCATATCTGTTACTTTTATAATTTTATCTTATTTTATTATTTTATCATTTTTTTATTCTTTATTTATTTTCTAATCTATTATTATCATTATTTATTTATTTTTTATTATTTACTCATTTGAGTTTTTCATATCAGTCTTAGCTGATAGTCTTTCACTGGAGTTTGAGTGACTGCAAGTCTCCTCAAGTCTCCAGGACTCTTCTCAGTATTCTAGCCGTTCTCAATAATGTAGAAGTTTGGATGGTCTCTACTCGTCCTCTAACTTCCAAGTCCTCCAGTCTCTTTATTAATCCTTTGGTGACTGTACCAAGAGCACCAATTATAATCGGTATAAACGTCACTTTCATGTTCCACAGTTTCTTCAGTTCCCAAGCAAGGTCCAGGTACTTATCCTTCTTTTCACGGTCTTTTAATATTACTCTGTGTTCAGCCGGGACAGCGAAGTCCATAATTTTGCAAATTCTCTTTTTTTGTTGATTATTATAAGGTCTGGTCTTCAGGCTGAGATTAGGTGATCCGTTTGGATGTCAAAATCCCAGAGGAGTTTGTGTATGTCATTCTCCAGGACTGATGTGGCGATGTGTATATATCACTTCTTCGTATTGTCAAATTTTATCATTATTATTATTATTATTATTATTATTATTATTATTTACCCTTTTAGAGTTGTTCACATCAGTCTTAGCTGATGGTCTTTCATTGGAGTTTGAGAGACTGCAAGTCTCCTCAAGTCTCCAGGACTCTTCTCAGTATTCTGCCCGTTCTCAATAATGTAGTAGTTGGGATGGTCTCCACTCGTCCGCCAACTTCCAAGTCCTCCAGTCCCTTTAACAATCATTCGATGACTTTACCAAGAGCACCAATTACAATTGGTATAATTGTCATATGCATGTTTCCATAGTTTTTTCAATTCCCAAGCAAGGTCCAGGTACTTATCCTTCTTTTCACATTCTTTCAGCTTTATTCTGTGGTCAGCTGACAATTTTGCAAGTTCTCTTTTCTTTCTTTTTTTTTTCTTTTGTTGATTATTATTAGGTCTGGTCTTCTGGCCGAGATAAGGTGATCTGTGTGTATGTCAAAGTCCCTTTATTATTATTATGATGATGGTTTTTTACTGGAGTCTGAGTGACAGCAAGTATTCTCAAGTCACCAGGACTCTTCTCAGTATTCTGGCCGTTCTCAATAATGTAATACTTTGGATGGTCTCCACTCGTCCGCCAACTTCCAAGTCCTCCAGTCCCTTTAGTAATCCTTTATTTACTGTTCCAAACGCACCAATTACAATTGGTATAATTGTCATATGCATGTTTCCATAGTTTTTTTCAATTCCCTAGCGTACCCAAAACCTATCTATTACCTGCCCATATATACCATACCACATTAAAAAAGAAAAAAAGAAAAAGGAAAACAACAATAAAATAAATAAATAGATAATTAAATAAAAAGTAACATGATGATTTTACTTTTCATCATCATCATCACTCAACAAAATTCCCCACAAAACAGACATTTCATGTGGGTCTTCGGACGCTCTCAGGAGCCGCTCTTCGGACGCTCTCAGGAACCTATGTATGGCACTAGACCTTGGTGTCTAGTTCAAGCCATAACCCGGCATACGTGCCCGGACCCACGTGAAACTGCTTGTCTCATCAGGCTCACATTGCACCAAGTGAGCCGATGAGCAGCAGGGACCAGCAGGGTTCGAGTCTCGACTCGTTCCCGACCTTCCCTTCCTCCTTATCCCCACTTTAATCGGCCTTCGGGCTTTTGACCTTGTGTCAAGTCGTGTCTGGTGGGAGGCAGCGACAAATACTCTCTTCCTTCGTCCCACCACTTCCCACCAACTGACAGTGGAAATATGTGTAAATATGTAATGATGTATGCCAGTACATGCGCTAACATACATATATATGTACGTGCGAGCGACAGCACATTCAAAAACATACTAACATTCAATAACACACAAATAATCCCCACTTTTCAAACAAAAAATTAACCATATCAATTGGGGTTTTTTTAATCTTCACTCTGTCCGACAATTGCTGAATGCATGAAACCCAGGGTCACATTATTGAGAACGACCAGAATACTGAGAAGAGTCCCGGAGACTTGAGGAAACTTGCAGTCTCTCAAACTCCAGTGAAAGACCATCAAGATGTAATATATATATATATATATATATATATATATATATATATATATATATATATATATATATAAAATCGCGAGTCGGGACTATCCTACTACAGTTTCGCTTAAGTCGGCTCCTCTGGGTATCTAGCACCGACTTAGCAAGTTAGTAAATATATATATATACATATATATAATTTTACATGGTATGACAATATATAAGTTCCCCTACCCCTGTAGGGTTGAGCTCTCTAGCGAGGGAAGTAAATGGTTGCCACTAGCGTAATTCAAGGCTCTTCATATGAATCGAGCTCTCGGTAGCCGTTAAGCGGATATATGTAAACAAAAACAAATGTGATACATAGGCGTTTAAATTTCCTTCGTTTGCGCTAGTTTCCTTGTGGCTGATGGGTAGAATCTTGGCGTTTGAGTCAACTGGGTTTCGATCCCAGTTTCGGGAATCTAGCCTGTCTAGCCACACTGAAGAGTTCTGATAAAACGAAACAGGTCTGTCTGTGGATGACAATATATATATATAAGGAAATTCATGAATTTTTAGGTTGGTTGGGTTTTATGGCATATAAACCTTTGTAGATTATTTAATGCCAAATCCATTTTTATACGAATAATCAGTTCTATTTCAAACAATTCGGTTTAGCATGAGTACACAGTTTGATTGTCCAATTCATTTCTTTTTCAAGTTATCCAGTTTAATCGAAAAGTTCTAATTCACCCAATTCAGTTTAGTATTTGTATAGATTTTGTTTACACACAGTTGAATGTCAAAAACTGTTCCATTTCAAACAATTCAGTTTAGGTATGCAGTTTACATATAAAAACAGTTTTTTTTTTCTTTAACGACTACACACTACTACAAATTTCAAACTTCAAATTGAAAAAAGATTATTGATAAATTTCAGCCAAAGTTGAATAAAACATGAATCCTGCATACACACGCAAAAGGACACAAACATATATATATATATATATATATATATATACATAAGTTATTACTAAAAAATAAATACCAGTAAATTTCAAACCACACTACCACACATGCACACACACACACACACACACACACACATACACAGAAGAAATCTCTAGACGCACACATTCACACTCACACAGAGAGGAAAAAATAACTGTAATTGAAATCTGCAACCACTCCAACATGCACACATACACACACACACACACAATGACAAAAACATATCAAATACAAATTAGGGGTAATGCTGTATAGCCGTTATACAAATATAAGAAAAGTCCTGGAGACTTGAGGAGAATTGTTGACTTCAGTGAAAAACCATCAGCTAAGGCTGGTGTGAAAAACTCTCAAAAGAGTAAAATAATGATGATAATAATAATAATATGGTGCTTTTGGCACGGTAACTAAAGGATTATTAAAGGGTCTGGAGGATTGGAGACCATCCAAACAACAGCATTATTGAAAACGGACAGAATACAGAGAAGAGTCTTGGAGATTTGCTGTCACTCAATCTCCAGTGAAAGACCATCAGCTTACGCTGATGTGAAAACCTCTAATGATTAAATAATAATAATAAGGTTAAGTACCTGGGCCTTGCTTGGGAATAGAAAAAAATTGTGGTACTTGAAAGTGACGATTATGCCAATTGTAATTGATGATCTGGGTACAGTTACCAAAGGATTGGTACAGGGACAGGAAGATTTGGAAATAAGAGGACATGTGAAGACCATCGAAACTACTGCATTATTGAAGTCTGCCAGAATACTAAGAAAAGTCCTGGAGACATGAAGAGAATTGCTGTCACCAAAACTCCAGTGAGAAACCATCAGCTAACGCTCATATTGAAAACCGTCAAAAGAGTAATACATATACAAATATAAGCGGAAACATAATCAAACATGATTTACGAACTTCAATGAATGAACGAACACACTTATTTATAAAAATATATATATAAAAATATATATCTCACACTTTATTCTCGAAAGGGTTGATGTTTCTGGGCTGTGTGAGAGATGGGTGGAGAAAGGGACAGACTGCTATATTGGCCCAACTTCTTCTCTTGACCATAGCACGCTGTGTTATCTTCAAGAACCCACTTAGCACTTCTTCTGCCTCTTGGCTGGGGTTGTTCAAGCAGGGGTCGCTGAGGACCACAGCCATCAGGGGGTGTTCTCAATCTGCAAGCTGGTTCTCACGCTGGCCTTGCTGTCACCAACTAACTCAACTGCCTCCACAACCTTCCAATATTCTTTCATAACGTCCACTTGCTTCCGCTTATTTACACAGGTGCATCTCTGATTGACGGCTCGGTAGAGGGTCAATATATAACAGTAAAACAGGCTAAGGTAAACACATTCTAAGAAAAAGAGAGGAGGGACCTCTATATAAAGCCATAGCCAACTGAAAACCATTCAAACTACAAACACGTGTGAGTTCAAATCTCATTGAGTACACCATTAACAAGGCATTGTGCCATATATGTTCTCTGACGAAAGCAACAAGCTGGAAACATACACGTATGTAAAAAATAAATAAATAAATAAATCCAAAAAAATAAAAGTCTCTTCGTGGACCTACTCATTTAAAATATTTCATTTTCTCTTAGGATCTACAACAAAAATTATATATATATACATATATATATATACCGATTGAATGATTGATTGTTTGTAGATATATATATATAGTATATTGTACATAATAAATATAGTAGATACTGTATAATGTACATATACATATATAGCAAATATTATATTACGCATACATATTGGCCTAATGAGTAGAATGTTGGCCACTGTTCTGAGGGACCGTGGTTCAATCTCAGGTCGTGTCATACCAAAAATGGTACTTGATGCCTCCCTGCTTAATACTCAGCATTATAAGGTAAGGGTAAAGTGGAGCAATCCAGGCAATGAAGTAGCACTCTCCCCTACACCTCGGTGGGGTAGCTATTGAAAATGGATCCTTCGGGTCACCCCCGACCAAGCTCGCCAACTTACATATATATAAAGTAAAGTTAGCGACCATAGTCGAGGGTGACCCGAAGGCTCCCGAAGGCTCCCTTTTCGATAGCTACTACACCAAGGTGTAGGGGAGGGCGCTACTCCATTCCCAGGATTGCTCCACTTTACCCTTGAACCGTACCTTATAATGCTGAGTGTTAAGCAAGGTGGTATCAAGTACCATTTTTAAAGTCTTTGGTATGACTCGACCTGGGATTGAACCCATGTCTCCTGGGCCATTGGCGAACACTCTAACCGCTGGGCCAATGTCCCGGTTATTACATATATATATATATTACATACATAACTTACACTCACACATATATATATATATATATATATATATATATATATATATATATATATATATATATATATATATATATATATATATATATATATATATATATATATATATATATATATATATATATATATATATATATATATATATATATATATATATATATATCACTCAGTATCCCTCTGTCAAGTACGTATAAGGGCACAACAGTTCGAATGTAAATACCTGATCTGGTGATTTGTTTGTAGCGGCGAAGGTCTTCTACGGAACCAGCCACACTTTCTGGGATTAGCTGATTACAGAAAAATCGTACACTATATGTTATCCCCAGATGGTATACTCTGTGTCTTTCTTTTTCCGAAACTGGTTAATATATATTCTTTGGGGTATGAAGTCTTCTCGTGGAACCTTCTTTTAAATTTCCACATTAAATTTTGAATTAGATTTACATCCATCCGTTCGCTGACCATGTCACGGATTTTATTTGCTCTGCATAATATCATTTATTTAAAGCTGGGGATGTTCACTTCAAAGTTAATATTTAACTAAAATTTATCAAATTGATATAGATATTTTAACATGGTTAAAGAAGTCATACCATTAATGGGAGGAGTTTTGGTACATTTCAAGGAAAAAGTGATGACATACAAGAATAAAAATTGAAAATTTGTGAGAAATGGTTGAAACTTGGATATGTATTACTGTAATAGGTAAATTGTTTATTTTAGTGGTTTTGTAGTTGTATTAATCTGAAACGAGAAAGGACCGGAACAAGCCTTACATGGGTAAAGGCTATATATAGCTTAAATAAATTTCTTTTCTCCCTCTCTTTCCTTCCATTGACTATCCCTCTTATCTGGTTGTAATTTATTCTATTTTCATTAGAAAATAGAATAAATTGCATCTGATGAAGTCCTGTTGAATAGAAAATAAAATAAATTACATCTGATGAAGTCCTGTTGAATAGAAAATAAAATAAATTACATCTGATGAAGTCCTGTTGAATAGAAAATAAAATAAATTACATCTGATGAAGTCCTATTAAATAGAAAATAAAATAAGTCACATCTGATGAAGTCCTATTAAATAGAAAATAAAATAAATTACATCTGATGAAGTCCTGTTAAAGAGAAAATAAAATAAATTACATCTGATGAAGTCCTGTTAAATAGAAAATAAAATAAATTACATCTGATGAAGTCCTATTAAATAGAAAATAAAATAAATTACATCTGATGAAGTCCTGTTAAAGAGAAAATAAAATAAATTACATCTGATGAAGTCCTGTTAAATAGAAAATAAAATAAATTACATCTGATGAAGTCCTGTTGAATAGAAAATGAAATAAATTACATCTGATGAAGTCCTGTTAAAATTATTTTAGAGTTTTTGATTCATATTTTAACGAAAGGGCAAATTGTAGTCTGTCCTGTTACATTAAGAAGAAAGGAAATACAGGAATGAGGACGAGAATATTGATGAGTTTCAAGAAGTTTAATGACTGCTAGAAAGATAACCCTTGTGCTGTGAGTTCGTACATGGAAGAAAACAGTTGCAAATGATAGAGCCGGAATTAAACATCTAACTTTGAAGTTTCGAAGACCAGTGGGTCTAGGAGGAAAGAATAAATGATGAAGAATGAACTCCTAAAGGAACACTGGCCCAAAAGTTGAATGTGCTCATCTCATATTGTGATGGTCTGTTACTGCTGCTGGAATCGTCAAGAAGAGTCAGTGAAGAAGAGAGTGAAAGCGCGTTTACATCGCCTTTTATATTGTCCGGGGAAGTCACCCGGGCAGAATGGCATAGGTCACTCTCATTGGAGAAAATATATAAATTGAACTTCAACGACCTTCGATTCCCAAACTAAATAATAATTTGAAATTCTTTCTTTCTGCTACAATATCAATGCTCTTAACTGGATGGAAAATAATTTTATTATCCTAATGTGAACGAATATTGTTTTTTTTTTCTTGAAATCATCATCATCATCATGTCGTGTTGGTAGCACGGACATCCCTGACCCTCTCTCGCCACTTTTACCTATCGTTCATCGCCTCTGGCAGGTCTTCTGGACTACATCCCGTATCCTCACATTGTTGCTGAATGTATGTTCGTGCTGGCCGTCCTGCTTTTGCTCGGCCATGTGTGGGGGTCCATAAGAGTACATCACTTATGAGTTCGTCCCTCCTTCTCCACATATATATATATATATATATATATATATAGTGTTTGCTATGAGAGGATATAATATAACATCTTTTTTTATAACCACCTTATTATAACTGATATGTAATATCAGTTACAGTAAAATGGTCATAACAAATAATTATACTAAACTTTAATAAAAGACACCCGATATCCTTTACTTTTAATAATTAGCATCTTACAACCCGTATGTAATATGGGTAAGTACTGCATACAAATAAGTAAAGTTGGTGACCACAGTCGAGGGCAACTCGACGGCTCCTTTTTCAATAGCTACTACACCGAGGTGTAAGGGAGGATGCTACTCCTTTCCCTGGATTGCTCCATTTTACCCTTGATACGTACCTTATATTGCTGAGTATTAAGCAAAGAGGTATCAAATACCATTTTTTAAGTCTTTGGTATGACGCGACGTGGGATCGAACCCAGGCCTCCCGGACCATTGGCAAACACTCTATTCATTATGCCAATGTCCGGTAAAAGTAAAGTTGGCGACCGCAGTCGAGGTCGTCCAGAAAGCTCCCTTTTCAACAGCTACTACACCGAAGTGTAGGGAAGGGCGCTGCTCCTTTCCCTGGATTGCTCCATTTTACCTTTGATACGTACCTTATATTGATGAGTGTTAAGTACCATTTTTTAAGTCTTTGGTATGACGCGACGTGGGATTGAACCCAGGTCTCCCGGACTATTGGCGAATACTCTACCCTCTTGACCATTGGGCCGGTTTAGACTTTACCTTACTTATTTTTTTATAACGACCATTTTACAACCTGTATGAAATAAGGGTAAGTACTGCAGGTAATATTAAGTCATTTGTTACAAAAAAATAAAAAAGAAATTTAGTTTTATTTAAAAAGCGCTTCATTACAAATTAACCTAAAATGACCACTGACATTGTTGTGTAGAAAAAAAACGGCAAAAAAAAAGTTGAGAGCACGCAAAACAAAACAAAAACAAAAACAACACAAGAAAAAAAAATACTCTCAACGCCGAAAGAGTATGAGTTAAAGGAAGCAACAAATTGGCTCCAATGTCAAGCACGTGACCGGAACTCGGCCACTCGCATGAGGCGACTTTTTTTTTTTCTTTTTACCATCCTCATACTGTGTCTTGCCTCTTTCCCTCCCTCCCATTTCCGTCCACCATTTTAACACGTGTTTCGTCATTCTGCTTATAGCTTTGCCGGCAGTTGCCGATCTTGGTTGTACACTGTGTTATGACTAATTGACCTTTGACCTTCCGACGGAACCCCACAAAAGTAAGATGAACAATTAGTAAATAAAATAGAAATGGGCAAGTTAAAAATATATACATACATATATGGCTCACCAAGCCCCTTCCTTTATTCAACTACACTATATATATATATATATATGCGCGCGCGTGTGTGGGTATATATGTGTGCGTAAGTAAAGTTGGCGACCGTAGTCGTGGGTGACCTGAGGCCCCTCTTTTCAATAGCAATTTCTAACCCTATATTTTGCTCCACTTTATCCTTGATCCATACCTTATAATGCCGAGTGTTAAGCAAGGAAGGATCAAGTACCATTTTTTAAGCCTTTAGTATGACTCGACCTGGGACTGAACCCAGACCTCCTGAGCCATTAGCGAACACTTAACTCATTAGGCCAAAGACACAACTGGATTAAAGTGAAATTGGTGACCGTAGTCGAGGGCGAACAGAAGGCTCCCTTTTCAATAGCTACTACATTGAGGTGTAAGGGAGACCGCTACTCCTTTCCCTGGATTGCTCCACTTTACCCTCGATACGTAGCTTATATCGCTTGGTGTTATATTAGCGTTTTGTGAAATGTAAACTGCCTCGTCTAGGTTTTGAACTCGCGTCGCTGTGTCCATTTCCTTCAACGGTAACCATTACACCATTTATTGCATCTATTTTTTTTTTTTTTTTTTTTCATAGTTTTCCAGGATTTTTATGAGGTTTAAAAAGGAGAAAACAGTTTGGCTTGGTTACTTTGTTTAACGACATATGAACCTTCGTGGGCTATTTAACGCCAAAGCCATCCTTGGGGAAGAATAGTTATGGTACTATTAGATACATAACTGAGAGTATAAGGGGTTTATACATTTCCCTTCCCAAAGGGCATTAGTCCAAAAGTAAATGCAACTAAAGTTCGAATTCGCTTACAAAGATGTCACAACAATTACGTTAGCCACTACGCCACGGGAATCACCCTCCCCAATGAAAGGAAACGATATGTCTTTTTGTATGTTTTTTAATATGAGTAATGTATTTGAATATATATATATATATATATGTTGTCATCCACAGAGAAACTGTTTCGTTGTATCACAACTCATCCGTGTGGCTAAACACGCGAGATGTTTAGAGCTGGGATCGAAACTCGGCTTACTTAACGACAGCCTGATAACATACCTCATGCCATCAACAATCTTAGCTAATACAAAGGAAATTTAACGTATATGTATATAATTTTCCTTTGTTTACCTTTACGCTACGGAGGCCGGAGTCTTCAATTCGTTTGAAGAGCTTTGCAAGTGGCAACGATTAATTCCTTCACGAGAGTGCTCAACCCCTGATATATATATATATATATATATATACCATTGTCAACCATTAAGAAGTTAGACGGTGTAGACTATAGTGCAGCTGAGACAAGCTAGAATACTAATAACGGTACTTGTGTTACATAGCCTGATATGAATACGTGAAATACACATATTCATACCGGTACGCATAACGTTCATAATGTCCATAACGCACATATCATATTTACCCGACCCCTCCACTCGGGCAGGATATGACACAAGGTCAATTTTTAAGCGTAGTTTAACAGGTTTGAATTCACAGTTTTCCTTCTCCTAGACTAGTTGCCTCACCAAGGCTGAAGAACTCAGTCTGCCCTACTATTTACCCATAGCTGGAGGGATGAATTATTGAATTCATACCTTTCCCAAGGGTATTAGTGCTATGTGAAATGCAATCAGTCTCGTCCAGGATTTGAACTCGTGTCGCCGTGTCCATTCCCTACGACGATAACCAGTACACCACGGGCACTTCCATAACGCACATATAGATAACATACGAATCCCGAAACGCAGAAAAACACTTACGACTTCTCAGTTCACGTACGAAACTTTTTATTACCTTTGAGTTAAAGGTAATTCGACATAAGGAGAGAGAGACACAATCTTTCTATGCTGACTTTTCCATCTGCCCCCACCACCACCACCACCACGCGCGGCACCCCGCTGCAAACTACTGGTCTGATCTCGGCGAGCCCCGAAAGTCAACCGTCTTCCTCGGACGCTAAAACTCAATTAACTGACTTTTCTCAAATCCCCAAAATCCTCCGCGCACGCTTCCAGTGCATGACGTCATTCACATCCCCCGGTTATATTTTCTATCTGGGATTTTTATTTTGACATCCCTGAATGACACATCCTCACCGCGCGCGTGTGAACACCTGCACTCATGTTGCACCTACTTAACCCAGGTTCTCAGCCTAACTAAACCGAAAGGCAAGACATATAAAACGAAATCCCTCGGCCATTATATTACACTTGGAGAACTAAAAAGACTTGCTGTCACTCAGATTTAAGCGAAAAGCTATTAGGTAAAACCGGTAGAAAACCTAAAGAAATGAATGTGTTTTTATCGCATCACAGATGAAACCAGCTAAAATACTTAGGAAAGTCCTAGAGAGTTTAAAAGCCTTATAATCCATCGAAAAGTACGCAAGAAATGAAATAATAATCCAGAAATAATACTGACAAAATGAGGACTAACACAACGACAATAACCAGGAAACAAAAATGAGAAGAAAAAACAACTCCATCGACGTTTTAAGCAACTAATACGCGAAATCCCACACCAGAAAACGTGGACGTGGATAAAAAATAGAAACCTTAAGAGAGAAACGGAATCTTTCCTGGTAGCAGCACAAAACAACGCTATAAGAACCAGTCGCATCAAAGCAAGAATAATAAGACGCAACAAAATAGCAGATGTAGGTTATGTAGTGATAGAGACGAAACCATCAATTATATAATCAGTGAATGCAGCAAATTATCACAGAAAGAGTATAAGACTCGACACGACTGGGTAGGCAAATTAATCCACTGGGAATTATGCAAAAAATTTAGATTCGACCATCCGAACTAATGGTTTATTCACAACCCAACATCTGTCCGGGAAAATGACACCCACAAACTTCTCTGGGATTTTGACCAACAAACGAATAACCTAATCTCAGCCTGAAGACCAGATCTTATAATAATTAACGAAAAAAGAGAACTTGCAAAATTATGGACTTTGCTGCCCTGACTGACCACAGAGTAAAATCAAAAGAAAGTGAAAAGAAGGATAAGTACCTGGACCTTGTTAGTGTTGTGGGAGCCATACCCATCTCACCATAATGGACTCTTCTCACCGTTATTAGTACAGAGATTTCGCTGCCAGAGAGGCAGATCAATATCGGTGTTATCCGAACAGTACGAAACTTCTTACTATTTCTATGTAACTCTGTCTTTCTTGTGTAATATAACCTGTTATCTAATATCCGTGTTTGTGTTTTCATTAGTGACCCTTTTCCGGGGCCACAACAGTTAGGGAATTGAAAAAACTGTGAAACATGAAAGTGACGGTTTTACCAATTGTAATTGGTCCTCTTGGTATAATCACCTAAAGATTGATAAAGGGACTTGAGGTCTTGGAAATAAGAAGACGAGAGGAGATGATCCAAACTACTGCATTATTGATATCGGCCAGAATACTGAGAAGAGTCCTGGAGAATTGAGGAGAC
The DNA here is from genome assembly GCA_963585895.1 of Sepioteuthis lessoniana. Taxonomy (NCBI): domain Eukaryota; kingdom Metazoa; phylum Mollusca; class Cephalopoda; order Myopsida; family Loliginidae; genus Sepioteuthis; species Sepioteuthis lessoniana. Next base: position 10,847,174 of record OY757945.1, on the reverse strand, counting down.
TTTATGTCACACAAACTCCAGCGAAAGACAATCAGCTAAAGCTGTTGTGAAAAACTCTCAAGGAATAATTGTAATAATAATAATAATAATAGAAAACTTAGACATGGCTAAGAAAAGAAAACCTTAAAAGAGAAACTGAATCTTTTCTGAAAGCAACACAGAGCAACGGCATAAAGACTGACTATAGAGAATCGATAAAACGCAACAAAATAGCAAATGTAGTTTATGTGGAGATAGAGACGAAATGATCAATCATATAATAAGCGAATGAAGCAAATTTGCACAAAGAGAGTATAAGACTAGACACGACTGGCTGGTGAAGGTGATCCACAGAGAACTGTGCAAGAAATTGAAATTTGACCACATGAACAAATGGTATATGCACAACCCGAAATCCGTCCAAGAGAACAAGACGCCAAAACTTCTTTCTGGGATTTTAACATGCAAACGGATCCCCAAATCCTCGACAGACGGCCAGACCAAGAGATAGTCAGCCAAAAACAGAGAATTGATAGCAGCCTAAAACAACACCATAAGGGCCAATTATATCAAAGTGTTGCGTTCTGGTTAGTGAACGCTTGTAATATTAAATAAAGGATAAACCACGATATGAGAGGAAATAGAGATATATTCTCAGGAAAAAGTATATACAATAGAGAGACTATTCGTAGACAAGAACATAGGATTAGTGAACGCTTGTAATATTAAATAAAGGACAAACCACGATATGAGAGGAAATAGAGATATATTCTCAGGAAAAAGTATATACAATAGAGAGGCTATTAGTAGACAAGAACATAGGATTAGTGAATACAGAATAAAGTTATAGTCCAACGATAGTATTGGCTTCCGTTATTACGGTAGCAAGTAAGGTGATCTAGTGCGATCTCCAGTCTCCAATGCTCTAATATTATTCCTATAAGAAGCTGCTCTTCACCTTCTAGTCTGCTTTATTTCTGTATGAAATATACAGAAGGCACAAGGCCTTGAAGTTTTGGGGGAGGGGAAGGGAGCGGTCATACTTTTCTATATAAACTAAGGAGACCTAGCTAGCCACATTCGCCGACCCATTCAACAATACAATATAAAGCCATTCACCCATCGCCTTTTGCGCTGCAATCACCAAAATACCACATTTGCTCTATGAAGAAGTCCTACTTAAAATCCCGCGATTAATGAATGATTTTATTTACAAGTATGATTTATTTACAATGAATGTGATCGGAATGGGAGCAAAAACCCTGAAATATATACAAAAACAAAGGAAAAATCCCCCGTTTTCACCTTCTAGTCTGCCCTGGTATTAGTAGCTACTGCTATATATGGCAGATGGACTAGTTCATTGTGAGGGAAAAAGTGGGTGATACTCAACACAAAGCAAGAATAGATAAGACGCAACAAAATAGGAAATGTAGGTTATGTGGTGATAGAGACGAAACGATAAATCACATAATAAGTGAATGCAGCAGAAAAGAGTATAAGATTAGATACGATCGGGTGGGGAAGATAATCCACTGGGAATTGTGTAAGAAATTGAAATTTAACCCTACGAACAAATGGTATATGCACAACCCGGAATTCGTCCTGGAGAATGAGAGGCACAAACTCCTCTGGGATTTTGAGGTACTAACGAGTCATCTAATCTCAGCCAGACGACCAAACCTAGTAATAATCAACAACAAAAAAAGGGAACTTGCCGAATAGTGGACTTAGCTGTCCAGGCTGACCACAGAGTAATATTGAAAGAAAGCGACCTTGCTAGAGAACCGAAAAAAACTATCAAACATAAAAGTAACGGTTAGACCAATTGAAATTGGTGCGTTCAGTACAATCACCAAAGGATTGGTACAGAGACTGGAGGATTTGGAAGTAAGACCATCCAAACAACAGCATTGTTGACATCGGCCAGAATACTGAGAAGAGTCTTGGGGACTTCAGTAAGAAATCACCAGCTAACGCTGACGTAAACAAAACTATCAAGAGAGAAAAATAATGGCTTCGTTTCAAATTTTACACGATACAAACTCTCCTTCTATCTATCTACGAGGATCATTAAATAAGTTTCCAGACTTTTTTCGTTTTGGTACTTTTATTGATAGTACACACATGAAACTCTAGTCCCCTTCAAAGTAATCTCCTCCGGCTGCAATGCGCTTGTTGTACCGTTCCAACAACTTCTCGAAGGTCCCATGGAAGTCCTCTTGTGTGAGCGTGTCAATGACCTTCGTCACAACCTCTTTCATCTCCTCAATTGTCTCTTTAGGCTTTAGTTGGGTGTATTCCAATTCCTGCTATAGGTGTTGATTTAAACCTGAAATCATAAAAATGGGTCAGTCATCTCATAAGATGTATAGCAATAACATAGTGAATTTTCAAGAGTACGACAATTTTAAATGTCTGTACAAAAAATGTCTGGAAACTTATTGAAGGCACCTCTTAAATATATTTGTAGGGTGTATTCCAATTGCTGCTGTAGGTGTTCATTTGAACCTGAAATGATAAAAATTGGTCAGTTATCTCAGGGGATGTATAGCAATAACATACTGAATTTTCAAGAGTCTACGAAAATTTCAAATGCCTGCACAAAAATGTCTGGAAACCTATTGAAGGCACCTCTTATATACATTAGTAGGGTGTATTTCAATTGCAGCTGTAGGTGTTCATTTGAACCTGAAATCATAAAAATGGGTCAGTCATCTCATAAGATATATAGCAATAACATAGTGAATTTTCAAGAGTCTACGACAATTTTAAATGCCTGTACAAAGAAAAAGTCTGGAAATTTATTGAAGGTACTACGTATCTATCTATCTATCTATCTATCTATCTATCTTCGAATGTTCATATCAATCTATCAGTGTATGTTATTTTCATTAGATCTATCTATCTATCTATCTCTCTTAGTTTGTTCATTATAAATATCTATAGATATCTATCACGGATACATCAGGAACTATTGTCTACATAAATCTTCGCTGCATCTCTTAATTTTTAAGACAGCACTTTATTATAAATGCTCAATTCATTAGATATTGTTCATCTCTCATTGTTGTTGAAACCACGGATGGAATCGAACTTTATATATATATATATATATACGCACGCGCGGACACATACGCACACACACACACCTATTTTATTTCGCGGAGCTGTGCATGAAGACAGATACACTAAACGAACTGATCTTGACAATCCAACAAAAATGAGCAATATCAGTCATTAACGAAACCACTCTTCTTCTTCTTCTTCTTCTTCTTCTTCTTCTTCTTCTTCTTCTTCTTCTTCTTCTTCTTCTTCTTCTTCAGTGAGTAACTCATCTTTAGAAAAGAGATCGCCACGCGCTGTTTTCTATGCTGAGCAGACGACTTCCCAGTCTCTTCCCGCCATTCACCATTATTCGTAACAGGTCACCGTCTTTCTTCTCCGTTTCTTCCTGCCCATTACTGAACTCTTTACAGCCAATTCGAGGCCGTTTTCGTCCAGAAGGAGTTGCATTTAAGTAGGATATATTCTAAATTATTCTTACTCATCAACATTTTTTTTTCTTTGTTAATGGTCTCTTTTATCGTCTTGATTACACAGCAACGTCTTTTAACTTTCATCTTGAATATGATGTCATGGCGGCATAGATAAATTTGCCTTTGATTGAGCCGTCATTTGAAGAGATTTTTTTTTTTAATTTAGAACCATCTCGGGTTTATATATATATATATATATATATATATATTTCTTTTTTGGCCTGAATCTGACATTCTCAAAATAACTCATCAACTGTCTTTGGCTTTCTTCATTTAATTTCTTTTAATTTAATTCTTTTAACTGATGCCTAGAATCCATAATGGTATCAAACTTTATACAGGTTGTTTCAGAAAAAAATATCCTTTGTAATAGACATAGTGTTTCAGGAAAATCGGTGTCATCTCGTAATCTAATAACCTGACCAATTTTTGTTTAAATGATCTCAAATTTTAACAGCATGTTTAAAAAAAAAACCCACAGAATTCAAAGTTAATGTTTTACTTTTTTTTTTCTGTTCGAGTGTGGAAGTGGCCTTCAATTGAAAAGTGAATAAATAACATAGAATTTTGAACTGTTTCCACTCACGTTGTTAAAATCTAAGATCATTTGAACAAGAACTGGTCGAGTTATTTTAGATTAAGAAATGATATCGATTTATTTAAAACATCCAGTACATCTAAGTGTTGTGGAGGAATCACTTACTAATGGACTCAACAACTCTCCATAATACCGGAAGACGCAACAATACGAAATCAGTCTATCATATTTACCCAACCTCTCCGCTCGGGCAGGATATGACACAAGGTCAATTTTTAAGCGGAGTTTAACAGAATTTGAATTCACAGTTTTCCTTCTCCTAGACTAGTTGCCTAACCAAGGCTGAAGAACCTAGTCTGCCCTACTATTTACCCATAGCTGGAGCGAGAATAATTAGATTCATACCTTTCCCAAGGGTATTAGTGCTATGTGAAATGCAATCAGTCTCGTCCAAGATTTGAACTCGTGTCGCCGTGTCCATTTCCTCCGACGATAACCATTACACCACGGGCACCTCCAAATACGAAATCATTCTATATCCGGAAGCTAACCTTATCCCCGCGTGGTTATGCGAACTAGCTTACCGTCCTATGTTCTTGTAACCATCCTTTGTTCTTGTAAATATATACCGATGCTATAACCGTGGTGTTCTGTTCTCTTTGTCACCTCTTCCAGGCCTATAACACTAATACAATCTCAAATTATAACCACATGTTTAAAAACAACTAAAAATTCAATGTTTGATGTTTTCTTTTCTTTTCAGATATATAAATGTCATTTCACTGGAAAAGAAAAAGGCGTTTAAACATTAAACATATAATTTTGAATTGTCTTAAATTGGAATCATTTAAAAGACTCAGCATTCCTATCCGAGATAGCGGTAAATCACCTGAAGAAGGCCAGAGGTGAAATTTGGCCGAAACGTAGTGAAAGAAGAAACAACATAAAAACTACCAAGATGAGGATAAAAAGTCCGCAATAAATAAATAAAAGTTAATTCTCAGACATAGAATTTTGAATTGTTCCACAGATTTTGTTAAGATTTGAGATTGTTTCAACGAGGATTGGTCAAGTTATTAGATTAGGAAATGATATGATTTTTCTGAAACATCTTGTTCATATCAAATGATATCGATTTTTCTGAAACACCCTGTATATACTGCTTTTTCATATATTTGGTTTAGGGGTATGTCATTAACCCGACGTAAAATTAGGCGGATTTTGATTGGCGGGTTGTGATACAACGAAACAGTCTGTGTGTGGATGACAATATATACGCTCCACCCCTCTGTGGGATTGAACTCTTTGGCGAAGAAATCAACGATTGTCACTCACGTAATGCAAAGCTCCTCTAACGAATTGAGCACTTTGGTATCCGATAGCGTAGACTATAAACAAACAGAAGTTAGTACATATACATAAATACCCACATCACAGGCTTGGCTTAAGGGTATGTCATTAGCCTGACGTAAAGTTACACAGGTTTCAATCCTAGCTTGGCGCGTCTAGCCACGTTAAAGAGTTGTGATAAAACGAAATAATATGTCTGCGAATGACTTGATAGATAACCTTAATAACAAGAAAATTCAATAGGTATATTCCTTCATAAATTTATTTCACAGGGTCTTCAGATAGATTTGAACATAAATATGTTTCTTTTTAACCCTTTACATCAGGGAATAAATTTCACCTTAAGTAAGCTATTCAAGGAGTTATAATATATATATATATATATATATATATAGGGGTGACAAAGAGAACAGAACATTGGCCCAGCGAATGGCCCGGGAGACCTGGGTTCAATCCCAGGTCGAGCCATACCAAAGACTTTAAAAATGGAACTTGATACCACCTTGCTTAACACTCAGCATTATAAGGTACGGTTCAAGGGTAAAGTGGAGCAATCCTGGGAATGGAGTAGCGCCCTCCCCTACACCTTGGTGTAGTAGCTATCGAAAAGGGAGCCTTCGGGTCACCCTCGACTATGGTCGCTAACTTTACTTTACTTATATATATATATATATATATACGAGGAGCATACGATAAGTTTCCAGACTTTTTTTTCGTAATGGCACTTTTATTGATAGTACACACATGAAACTCTACTCCCCTTCGAAGCAATCTCCTCCAGCTGCAATGCAATTGTTATACAGTTCCAACAACGTCTCGAACGCCCCATGGAAGTCCTCTTGTGTGAGCGTGTCAATGACCTTCGTCACAGCCTCTTTCATCTCCTCAATTGTCTCATAACGACAGCCTCTGAACTTCGGGGAAAAAAAGTCACAGGGAGCAAGGTCTCGACTATAGGGAGGCTGAGGAACGGTCTTGATGCCCATCTTGCTCAAATAGTCTGTGACAAGGATGGAGTTATGAACTGGTGCATTGTCCTGGTGGAAATGCCACTGACCCGATTTGAAGAGTGCTGGCCTCTTCCAACAGAATCTCTTCCTGAACTCCCTTAAAACCTCAACATAGTAACCTTAACCCTAACCCCATTTGCCAATCAACTTTCGTGTATTGACTTCCTTACTCCTCCCACGCCTCTCATAATCCCTTACAGACTCCTTGCTTTCCTTGAATCTCTTATACCACTCAAAAGCTGATGCTCGATTCAGGCAAGATAGTCGAAAAGCACTCTGAAGCATTCCATAAGTTTCTGTGGCATTTTTTCCAAGTTTAAAACAGAATTTTATTGCATATCGTTCTTCTCACGTGTCAGATTGCATTTTTGAAATTCCCCAGCTGTGACAATCAGGCTTTAGTAGGGTGTATTCCAATTGCTGCTGTAGCTGTTCATTTGAAGCTGAAATCATAAAAATTGGTCAGTCATCTCATAAGATGTATAGCAATAACATAGTCAATTTTCAAGTGTCTACGATAATTTTAAATGCCCATACGAAAAAGGTCTGGAAACTTATATGCACCTCGTATATATATATATATATATATCGACTTAGAAAATCTTCCACTATATAAGTAAATACGTTGGTTCTTTCTGACCTTACATAGGCCATCATCAGGGGTTGCTTGCCTGTATAAAGAATGTTTTTAAAGAGTTTTTGAGGGTTATTTTTAGGTTTTTTAAAACATAACCAAATTAAGTAAACGCAGAGTTTGATAAAACTCAGTGGCAGGTGAATTCAAAAAACAGAACGCTATCAACGGAAAAAGAATATTATCAAGAAATATGGAATATTCATAATAAAAAAATTAACTATAGGCATTTCAAAATATTGTACCTATTTTCAAAATTGATTCTATTGATTTTAGGTTTTTTGTTTTTATATGTAGGCCTTTTAAGATTTGTAGTCGTAGATTATTTATTTCGTGTGCTATTATAGTGGTGTTTTCTACTAGAATTTTTTAAAACTTAGATTTGGGAATAGAATGGGCTTTAAATTGTAAGGCTATGGAGCTAGAATCATGAAGGCGTAGCAGAAGGAATTTTCGTATTTTGGTTTGGCGCGTAATTTAATTCGACGCATAATTTCACCCTATCAGGATGACTTATCCTATTCTCATCCGGAACTCCTTTCCGGGCAGCAGAAATTGAGGAAGCTGCCAAACACAGCCTTTTTCGCAGAACGAATTGGTTCTGTACAGAAACCCCATCTGCCTGCTCTTAAATAGCAGCAGCAGCAGCAGCAGCATGGACACAATGAGGGAACCTATCTAATTTATGGATTCTTTGCGTCTATTTCTCTTAGACCAAGGGATCCCAGTTGAATATGAATTAGATAAATTTAATACGTCACACACAGGAACAACTTTATTTCACCCCCAAAACTGGCTATGTCGATTGCGATGTCTAATTCCGCCCCGGCACCTAGCGACTACTTCACCTATGGGCAACATTTTTTGGAGACATTCACGCTTCTACCCCAAACAACCAGAAACACAAACTAACGGTGACTCCAAAGTTTATTTCCTCCAACGGCAAACATGACTTTCGCTACATACTGCGAACATATTTCCCACGCACGTCCAACAACACACGCTGCTATCTCAACTTTCTCATAACTCCATTTCGTCTCTTTACTTCTTTCCTTTCCCACGAGGCTTGCAGCACAAACGCAAACTCTATATTCCATGCTTTCATTAAAAACTATCATAAAAACATTTCGACTTCGTACTTCTCTCTCTTCTATATATCTGACAACACTTAGTGAGGAAACAACTCAATATAAACACACACACACACGTTACAACATTTCCTCCCTAAAATAAACACAATATCACTCCTACAAAGGTGCATCGTAAGACGACTTGAAAGAGTTGTAGTGGTAGGACCAACATACTCATTATTTTCTTTGGAAACCCAGTCTCCCAAGGGACATTTAAACATATATATTTATACGACGTTTGTCTTATCAAGAAGTTCTGTGCAAGGAGGAAATGTTATTAGAAATAATTTGGCTGGAGGTTTTAAATTTGTTATCATCATCATGTCGTGCCACTAGCACGGATATCCCTGACCCTCTCTCGCCACTTCTCCCTATCGTTCATCGCCTCTGGCAGGTCTTCAGGGCTACATCCCGTATCCTCACATAGCTGCTGAATGCATGTTCGTGTGGGTCGTCCTGCTTTTGCCCGGCAATATGTGGGGGTCCATAGGAGTACATCACTTATGAGCTCGTCCCTGCTTCTCCAGCAGTGTCCTGCTTGTTATAGTAAATGATAAGTCTTACTTTTTTGGTAGGATCGGTTGGGTGAATATTTTTTGGATAAGGTTTTTTAGTATATGTTCATCTATCTTATAATTACAATAAAATTGGGTTTTGTTGGTTTAGGGTATTGTCTATGTTATGTTGTTCAGTTTTATTATAGAAATGTTTAATTTCTGTATTAACAATGTAGTTCGGAGACCCATTATTGTTTTATATTTTTAAGATCATTAAGGAAGATAGTTCGAGAGGAAGGTTGTAGCGTTGCTCTAGAAATAAATCTTTTTATAACTATTCTTTTATAACGGAAGAAGCATTCACTATGGAGATTGATGGTACAGGGATTAATGTTGGTACTATTTACCCAACCCCTCCGCTCGGGCAGGATATGACACAAGGTCAATTTTTAAGCGGAGTTTAACAGGTTTGAATTCAGAGTTTTCCTTCTCCTAGACTAGTTGCCTCACCAAGGCTGAAGAACCTAGTCCGTCCTACTATTTACCCATAGCTGGAGGGAGAATAAGGGGGTTCATACCTTTCCCAAGGGTATTTGCCCGAAAGTGAACGTAATAGCGCGACTAGAGTACGAACTCGCGTACTACGATTCCGCAGTTCATCGCTTTAACCACTACACCACGATGACACCCCTTAATGTTGGTAAGTTTTTTTTATATGTGGAGGTGGCAAATTGGTCAATATTGCTTGTGTCTATTAATACACCAAGAAATGGGATTTTATTGTTGATGATGATTTCTTGTGTGAAATTAAGAACAGATTTATTTTGAAAGGTATCTTATATTGAGTTAATTTCATCAGTCCTCCGCTTAAAAGCATTGACCGTATCTCGCATCCTGCTCGTTCGGAGGGTTATATATATATATATATATATATATATATATATATATATATATATATATATATATATATATATATATATATATATATATATATATATATATATATATATATATATATATATATATATATATATATATATATATATATATATATATATATATATATATATATATATATAACCAACTAGCGGGTTACAGTATTAACGGAAGGTTAATTAGAATACTGATCATAAGAATTCATTTGTAATAATTATTATTAATACCTGTTTGTTTGGTGTTGTTTTAATTGAGGTGAACAAAAATCTATTAACAAAAATGTTACTGCAATTTTGTTCTTTATAGTCTAATTTGATTAAATCGTTAAATTAAAAAATTTATGGATTAAAGCTGGGAGTGATGAGAAGAGCTAGCATTAAAGCTATTCTATTCTTCGATTATACCCCCTCTGTTTCAAATCATTTTAAATACGTTTTTATTTAGTTCCGTCAATCTTAATATATTCTATAACATTCAAAATTAAATACTAGCGCCCTGAGGATGCATTTTATTTTTTTATATATATATGTGTGTGTGTGTGTGTATGTGTATATATATATATATATATATATGTATATATATATATGTATGTATGGATGTATGTATATTTATTTATCCTAATTCAGGCACTTATTTATTTATTTATTTATTTATATTTTCCTTTTTTTTTTTTTTTTTTTGAACCATTGTCATAAAGAAGTTAGGGAGGAAAAAGCTTTATATATATATATATATTTTTTTTTTTTTTCCAAGTTTCGCTTGTCAGAAGGATATTACCTGTTACCTTGATCCAAACCTGGCTCAGTGCAAGTGAGTGTACTCATACAAGATATAGAATAAAGACAGTTTGCAGTATGTTTACCTTTATAATTCGCCGCGACTGGGACGGAAGTGACGTAATCGTTTCTATAACATTCAACATTAAATACTTGCGCCCTGATGATGCATATTTTTACTAGTAGATTATTTTATATACTGTCAAGACGATGACGTCTTTAAGGGAATGAATATATCACGGGTCTCTGCTTATACAATTATTTTCCAGTCTAGTACAAAGCCATCAATATAAGAGAGTTCTGTTGATGGGTTTATTTTTTAAATCCTGTTCTTTTATGAGAAAAGGAAGAAAATGGGAGTGTGTGTGTGTGTGTGTGTGTGTGTGTGTGTGTGTGTGTGTGTGTGTGTGTGTGTGTGTGTGCTTCTATTTCGCATAATCATGTGTCTCAATTCTGGTGACAAATATATGAATTGTCAAAAGGACATTGGATAGTGGATTCTTGCTTCTGCGCATGCGTTTGGGTATTTTTTTTCGACATCATCTTAATGACAGCAGAGGCAACCATGTTATTGGATCCTGTCGGAAGGTTACTTGTAATGTGCCCTCAGGAAGACGGTCAGAACTAAAGTGTGACAGGAGGAAGCGAAAGAAAGAAAGAAAGAAAGAACTGAGAGAAAAACTTCAATAAAAGAAAAAAAGAAAGAAAGAAAGAAAGAAAGAAAGAAAGAAAGAAAGAAAAATTTCAATAAAGAAAGAAAGAAAGAAAGTAAGAAAGAAAGAAAGATTACAATGAAATGAGAAAGAAAGAAAGAAAGAAAGAAAGAAAGATTTCAATAAAATAAGAAAGAAAGAAAGAAAGAAAGAAAGAAAGAAAGAAAGAAAGAAAGAAAGAAAGAAAGAAAGAAAGAAAAATTACAATGAAATGAGAAAGAAAGAAAGAAAGAAAGATTTCAAGAAAGACAGAAAGATTTCAATAAAATTAGAAAGAAAGAAAGAAAGAAAGAAAGAAAGAAAAATTTCAAGAAAGAAAGAAAGAAAGAAAGAAAGAAAGAAAGATTACAATGAAATTAGAAAGAAAGAAAGAAAGAAAGAAAGAAAGAAAGAAAGAAAGAAAGATTTCAATAAAATAAGAAAGAAAGAAAGAAAGAAAGAATGAAATGAAAGAAAGAAAGAAAAATTTCAATAAAAGAAAGAAAGAAAGAAAGAAAGAAAGAAAGAAAAAATTACAATGAAATGAGGAAGAAAGAAAGAAAGAAAGAAAGAAAGAAAGAAAGAAAGATTTTAATAAAATAAGAAAGAAAGAAAGAAAGAAAGAAAGAATTCAATAAAATGAAAAAGAAAGAAAGAAAGAAAGAAAGAAAGAAAAAAAGAACGAAAGAAAATAATTCAAAGTAATGAAAACGTGAAAAAAAAGAAAGCACCTGTGAATACCTATTAATTTTAAGATAAACAAAATAAAAGGAAATCAAGTATTTTGAAGAATTGACGATAAATAATATTTAAACGAAAGAAAGAAAGAAAGAAAGAAAGAAAGAATCATTTTGAAGAAATAAAAATAAATATCTAAAAGAAAGAAAGAATCATTTTGAAGAAATGAAAATAAATAATATTTAAAAGAAAGAAAGAAAGAAAGAAAGAAAGAAAGAAAATTTTCAATAATAAAAGAAAGAAAGCAAGAAAGAAAGAAAGAAAAAATTTCAATAATAAGAGAAAGAAAGAAAGAAAGAAAGAAAGAAAGAACAGACCAGAATTGGTGAGTAACATAAGACTGATAAACGTTCTTTTGACACTTTTTGTTGTGACAGCCACTCCTCCTCCTCTTCCTCCTCCTTTTCCTTCTCCTCCTCAAACCCCTTTTTCTATGTTCCAAAAAACTATTTTAAGATTTTACAAAGGAAGTTCCACATTGATATCGTCACTTTATCTACCATCTTGGCGGCATCTCTTTTGTTGCTTCTGACAATTTTTTACAATTCATAAGTAGAAAAAAACATTTTTATTATTTTTGCACTTACCGATAACCACACCACTTAAACCTTGCATTATAACAAATGACAAATTAGATATATTTTTCGCAGACGCCTTAGGAATAGAAAATTTACAAGGGGTAGATGGTGAGTTTAGAATACGAAGAGTTATCAAATTAGGAATCGCTCTTAGTGCAATGGTTATCGTCACAGGAAATGGCCTGGTTAGGTTTTATGGCATATCAACCATTGTATGTTATTTGATGCCAAATTTGGTTTATACATATATATTAGATATATATAATAAATAACCTACAATGGTTTGTTACCGTAAAACCCAACTAAACCAATTCATATATATTTAATATATATGTATAAAGAGGATTTGGCATTAAATAGCATATAAGGGTTGATATGCCATAAAACCCAACCTAACCAAATCTTATACATATTTAATATATATGTATAAAGAGGATTTGGCATTAAATAACCTACAATGGTTGATATGCCATAAAACCCAACCTAACCAAATCTTATACATATTTAATATATATGTATAAAGAGGATTTGGCATTAAATAACCTACAATGCTTGATATACCATAAAATCCTACCAAAACAAATCTTACGTATTTAATATATAAGTATAAAGAGGATTTGGCATTAAATAACCTACAATAGTTGATATGCCATAAAACCCATCCAAAACAAATCATACATATTTAATATATATGTACAAAGAGGATTTGGCATTAAATACCCTACAATGGTTGATATGCCATAAAACCCAACCAAACCAAATCATATATATTTAATGTATATGTATACAGAGGATTTGGCATTAAATAACCAACAAGCGTTGATATGCCATAAAACCAAACCAATCTCTCTTCGTTGTGATCAATTAACTTGACACGCTTACATCCTGATTGATCTATTTTCTATAATGCAATATTGTAAGCTGATGGTCTTTCACTGGAGATTGAGTGACAGCAAGTCTCCTCAAGTCTCCAAGACTCTTTTCTGTATTCTGGCCGTTTTCAATAATGTTGTTATTTGGATGGTCTCTACTCGGCCGCCAACTTCCAAATCCTCTGGGCTCTTTAATAATCATTTAGTTACCGTGCCAAAAGCACCATATTATTATTATTATTATTATTTTACCCTTTTGAGAGTTTTTTTTTTACACCAGCGTTAGCTGATGGTTTTTCACTGAAATCTGAGAGACAACAAGTCTCCTCAAGTCTCCAGGACTTTTCTCAGTATTCTAGCCGATCTCAACGGTGCTATAGTTTGGATGCTCTCTATTCATCTTCTTATATCTGAGTCCTCCAGTCCCTTTACCAATCATTTGGTGACTGTACCAAGAGCACCAATTATAATTGGTATAATCGTCACTTTCCTGTTCCATAATTTTTTCAGTTCTCTAGCAAGGTCTAGGTACCTATCTCTCTTTTTGCCTTCCTTCAGTTTTATTTTGTGGTTAGCCGAAACGGTAAAGTTCACTATTTGGTAGGCTTTTTTGTTGTTGTTGTTGTTGTTGTGTGGCATACTCATATACATCTGCATGCAGAATCATAACGACGACACAATAAAGAAGAGCGACACAGTTCTTTAGAAAAATATACCTCTCACTTTATTTGAAAGGGTTCGAAAGGGTTACTAAAGTTTTTACTCAGAGAGGGAGTTAAAGACCGAACAGAACTGCAACATATTGACCCCCTCTCTTATGGCCATAACAGCGTTTCTTTCCCGTTCTCCTGGGCGGCTCCACCGAGAGCCGGGGGACTCAGCCTCTCTGGGACATGGTCCTCATTCCAGCATCTTCTATCTCCAACTGGTCTGATCCCCAACTGATTAAACTTCCTGTACACCGAGTTATATAATTGTTCGACACCCACCTTCTTCTTGTGGGCGTCACAAATCGCACTCATTCAACCCGTCCACGGTCAAGGTTATATTCTGATATTCCTCGACCGGATGCACCTGTTATTTACGCAGGTGCATTTCCTATTTTGACTACTTGGCCGAGTCGGAGGTCAATATACAACAGTTCATTATCTCTCGGTCTGGTCGTCTGGCCGAGATTTGATGATCCGTTTGCATCTCAAAATCCCGGAGAATTTTGTGCGTTTCATTTTCCAGGAGGGATTCTGCAGACTAATGTGGAGAATTCTCACTCTAGCGGTAAAATGAAACACCAATCACGACCTTCATTTGCTAAGCTTACTTTAATTTTGCAAAAGACAAGAATTGTAACAATTGAACTTACTAGAAAGGATCTACTAATTTCTGAAAACATGCACCGAATTAAAAAAAAAAAAAAACTAACTCTGATACATCCAAAGGGTATCGGACGAGTATCCTCATCTTTGTTGTTATCATCACTCTGTTTCTTTGATCGATGTCAATGTTAACAGTGTTGGTAATAGAATCATGTGTCAGTAAGAAATAGTTTTATTCTTTGGTGATAGAAGTTTTCCATCAAAAGCGATCATATTCTCGCTTCGGCTTACAGTATACGTATATAAGTGGCGAGTGAGAGATCACTTCGGGGCATGAGAATGTTCCCTCTCCCATAGAAATCAAAGATTTTACCAAAAATCTCATGATGAATTAGAGAATGGGTGCGGTTCATGCCTGTTGCTTCAAAAGGAGGATAAAAGGTTTCAAAGATAATAAATAAAGGAATGAATAAAAATGGACTGAAGCTATTTGATCACTAATCCTACTTTTCTATCACTGAACGAACATTGTTAAGTGCTTCTCAGAACACTAGTAAGGGTGCTAGCATTACACACCCTGACAATCTCAAGACGTGACACACCCTGGTGTGATTACCTTTAAAGCACACGCTGTCAAACCAAGTCAGTAGGCCGTACCAGTCTGGTACAAGTTAAGCAGGACAGTTTGGCTTTGAAATCATATACGACTTGCTCGTTCAGGTACAGACTATCGGTTTACACCATTTGCACTGGCTTGGGATCAGTAAAACCTTTCTTTCGTTTTATTCGCGCCTTTTCTTTATAATCTTAGAACACTACCAGACTAATTAGTTAGCGAGGAGGTCGTGTTGTGCTAATATACCAAGTTAGGAGTCTATAAAATGTTACGTGTACACAGACACACGTGCAATCACACACACACACACACACACACATATATATATATATGTATGTGTGTGTGTGTGTGTGTGTATAAATATAGTGGAGGTGCTCGTGGTGTAGTGGGGGTGCCCTTGGTGTAATGGCTATCGTCGTATGAAATGGACACGGCGACACAGTTCAAATCCTGGACGAGACTGATTGCATTTCACATTGCACTAATACCCTTGGGAAAGGTATGAATCCAATTATTCTCCCTCCGGCTATGGATAAAATAGTAGGGCAGACTAGGTTTTTCAGCCTTGGTGAGGCAACTAGTCTAGGAGAAGGAAAACTCTGAATTCAAACCTGTTAAGCACCGCTTAAGAAATTGACCTTGTGCCATATCCTGCCCGATCGGAGGGGTTGGTAAATATGTATATATATGTATATATACAAGAGGGTTATTTAGTAAAATAACGAAGGAGGTCCCCGTGGAGTAGTGGCTAACGAGCCGGACTGGAACATTGAAGTGAGTGAGTTCGAATTCCAGTCGCACAATTACTTTTCTTTTTGGACTTATGCCCTTTGGGGAAGGGTATAAACTCTCTTATACTCTCCAGCTATTTATAAAATGATATCACTCCTTTCCTTCTATAACGATGGCTTTGCCATTATATAACCCACGAGGGTTGATATGCCATCAAACAGAAAATCTTGACGAAATCATGAACATATGCACACACATAGATATATATATATATAAATGAGTAATTCAATGAATAAGGTGAATTTTGCCTAAGGAAAAATAAACTTGGCAACAGTCGCACGTTTCTCAAGGAAATCAATAGAAATGGGTCCAATCATGTCCTAGAAGACTGTCAGTTTCACGTGCTTTACTGACTGCTTCGCCCATATATATATTTTTTACCGGAGATTCAGTGTTTCATTTCTATGGTATGTCTTTTCGACTCTGACTTCTAGTGGCAAACTCATATTTACTCCATTTGTAAAGATATTTTGACTAAAGCATGCTTCTCTGTACAGATTATACATTCTTCTGTAAATTTCTCATGGTTTGTACCTACTAGCAACAAAATATTTCAGGAAAGAACTCTGTTCAATACTGGAGCACTCTGTTTGATTAGACACCATCATCAGTAGTCTCCAAATAAATATTTTCGGAGTGTTAAAAATATTTTTGCAATAAACCGATTTCAAACAATGTAGAATTAAGTTGTCTGAATTTTTTAGATGAAGCTTAATGATTTTTATCATTAAGGGTTTTCGGGCTATTGTCTTCATCTTTATTGTCATTTCCACCGCGTTTCGGCCCGTATGTCCTTCGGCCTTCTTCCGGTGTATATGAATATGAGTATAGGTAAAAAAAATCATACATATTAGTAGTAATCCTAGTCAAGTAAAAACATTAGGTTTATAACACCCGAAAATTCACTATAAACTGTCCAGCAGGACACATAGCGTAAGGGTTAAGGAGACAATCATCAAGTGGTAGCAGGTTCAATCCTGACTGCATGCGAGTAACAATACAGGAATACTTAACACTTGTACCGGTTAAGGCTAGCGGAATCAGAACAGGGGGCCCCCGTGGATTCAATAAAGGACATAGTTCGAAGTTCCCTGTAGGTTCCCGAGTTCGACAAACACCTAAAGAAGGCCGGAGGACATATCGGCCGAAACGTTGTGGAAATAATAATAGAGATGAAGACAATAGTCCGAAAACCCATAATGATAAAAATGTAGAATTTAGATTAATGGAAAAAATTCAAAAACATTAATCAATTTGCTTCTTTAAAAGATTCCTCTTATTCACTAAATGACATTCGTATATATATATATATATATATATATAGAGAGAGAGAGAGAGACCTTGAATGATATTCGTATATATATATATATATATATATATATATATATATATATATTAGGACCTTCCCAGAACTGCATGGGTGTACTTTCAAATGGTAATGCATCTATAAGGAAGTACTATAAGCTGGCTTGAAGTTCAGTCAATGTCATTTTGAAGTAGTGTTAACAATTTTGTTTTTCATAACGTTAAACAGGTCGGATTTCATGCCAAAGAAATTGTATTCGCCGGGAATTTTACTGCACTACCGACCAAGCGGTTAGAGTGTTCGCCCCTTCATTGCTATCGCTCCCAGATCCACTCTGGCCCGCAGTGGTAACACCTGGTAAGGGTCCTATCTATCGGTTAAATAGAACTAAACCGTGTTTTTTATTTTATTTTTTATTTTACTGGGTTTTCTTTTTGCATTTAAACAGTGTATTTATGCTAAACTGAATTTTTTAAAATAGAACTGTTTTGACATTTGAGCTGCAATACTTGGAACGATTTGACTGTGCAAATGAATGAATAGTGTTGAATAGAATTACAAATCTGAGAATTAATTTTTATTTATTGCGGACTTTTTGTCCTCATCTTGGTAGTTTTTTGTGTTTTTTCTTCTTTCACCACGTTTCGGCCAAAAACTAGCAAGATGAGGACAAAACGTCCGCAATAAATAAATATTAATTCTCAGATTAAGAAGCCACATCTCAAAATGATTCCAATTAAAGACAATTACAAAAATTCGGTACGGACTCGAATCTGGAAGACTAGATAAGGATTTATAAGACCAAAAAAATCCATTCTTGATCCTTCGGGGACCGTGGCGCAGCAGATAGAGGCGTTGAGTCTCTACGGTTCCAGGTGAGCATTGTCAGAAGATAGCGGTTCCAAATCCTACCCAAGCCTTCCAGAGGTTTACTTGGTGAAAAACGTGGTGCGATAGACAACAACTATGGAAGGCAGTAATTATAGCCACTTCAAATAATTAATATTTAATAGAATTATTAGCGTTAATAATAATTGAAACTATTTAACTGTGTAGAAACAATAGCAATACTAGTGTGCAAAAATATAGTTCTGACTCATTTAAAAATGAATTTACAGTGTACAAACAAATGACTCGTGTTAAATTATAACTGTTACGAGGTGTCTTCAATAGGTTTCAAGACTTTTTTCGTACAGGCATTTAAAATTGTCGTAGACTCTTGAAAATTCACTATGTTATTGCTATACATCTTATGAGATCACTGACAAATTTCTGTGATTTCAGCTTCAAGTGAACAGCTACAGCAGGAATAGGAATACACCCTACTAAAGCCTGATTGTCACAACTGGTGAATTTCAAAAATGCAATCTGGACGTTAGGACACATTAAAAGAACGATATGCAATAAAATTCTGTTTTAAACTTGGAAAAAATGACCTGCGATGAAAGCTAGATCTACTGCTATGACCCAGAGACCAAGAGACAGAGTTCCCAGTGGAAGCATGCTGGCTCTCCCAGACCCAAAGAGGCCAGACAGAGCAAATCCACTCAGAAACTTTTGATGATCCCATTTTTTGACAGCACTGGCATGATCTACATGCACTGGGTTCCCACTGGACAGACAGTCAACAAGGAATACTATGTTGAGGTTTTAAGGGAGTTCAGAAAGAGATTCCGTTGGATGAGGCCAGCACTCTTCAAATCGGGTCAGTAGCATTTCCACCAGGTCAATGAACCAGTTCACAACTCCATCCTTGTCACAGACTATTTGACCAAGATGGCCATCAAGACAGTTCGTCCCTATAGTCCAGACCTTGCTCCCTGTGACTTTTGGTTATTCCCTAAGCTCAAAGGCTGTCGTTATGAGACAATTGAGGGGATGAAAGAGGCTATGACGAAGGTCATTGACGCGCTCACACAAGAGGACTTCGATGGGGCCTTCGAGAAGTTGTTGGAACTGTACAACAAGTGCATTACAGCCGGAGGAGATTACTTCGAAGGGGACTAGAGTTTCGTGTGTACTATCAATAAAAATGCCTATACGAAAAAGGTCTGGAAACTTATTGAAGGCACCTCATATATAACAATACCTGAAACCATTTAACGGTGTGAAAAAGAAAATGCATTTACAAATAATATATCAAATATTCATGTATAAAGAAGATGTGGCATTAAGTAAGCTACAAGGGTTAATATGCCATAAAACCCAACCAAACAATATCCTATATATTTAATATATATGTATAAAGAGGATTTGGCATTAAATAACCTACAATGGTTGATATGTCATAAAACCCAACCAAACCAAATCATATATATTTAATATATATGTGTAAAGAAGATTTGGCATTAAATTACCTACAATGGTTGATATGCCATAAAACCCAACTATTTACCCATAGTCGGAGGGAGAATAGTTGGATTAATATCTTTCCAAATTGTAATAACACACTATAAAGTGCAATGGAATCTCAATCAAACTTCTCTTAACCGTGACGCCAAAAAGAAAGAAAGAAAGAAAGAAAGAAAGAAAGAAAGAAAGAAATAGGAAATACAAAGAAAGACGATATCAATCGACGAAAAAAGAAAGAAAGAGAGAAAGAAAGTCAATTAGAAGAAAGAAAGAAAGAAAATAAAAAAGAAAGAAAGTCAATTTGTTTGAAGAAAGAAAGAAAGAAAGAGCAAATGCAAAGAAAGAAAAAAAGGAGCAACACAAAGAAAGAAAGAAAGAAAGAAAGAAAGAAAGAAAGAAAGAAAGTAAATTTGAAGAAAGAGAGAAAGAAAGTGGAAGAGCAAATGCAAAGAAAAAAGAGAGAAAGAAAGTCAATTTGAAGAAAGAAAGAAAAAAAGAAAGAAAGAAAGAAAGAAAGAAAGAAAGTCAAGTTGAAGAAAGAAAAACAGAAAGAAAGTCAAAAGAAAGAAACAAAGAAACAAAGAAAGTCAATTTGAAGAAAGACAGAAAGAAAGAAAGTCAAAGAAAGAAAGAAAGAAAGAAAGAAAGAAAGGGGAAGATCAAATGCAAAGAAAGAAAGATAGAAAGAAAGAAAAAAGAAAGAAAGACGGTGAGCAATTGAAAAAAGAAAGAAAAAAGTCAAGTTGAAGAAAGAAAGAAAGAAAGACATGAAAATAAATTATATAAAAGAAAGAAAGAAAGAAAGAAAGAAAGAAAGAAAGAAAGAAAGAAAGTCAATCTGAAGAAAGAAAGAAAGAAAGACAGAAGCCACACAAAGAAAGAAAGAAAGAAAGAAAGTCAATTTGAAGAAAGAAAGAGCAAATGCAAAGAAAGAAAGAAAGTCAATTTAAAGAAAGAAAGAAAGAAAGAAAGAGCAAATGCAAAGAAAGAAAGAAAGAAAGAAAGAAAGAAAGAAAGTCAATTCGAAGAAAGAAAGAAAGAAAGAAAGAAAGAAGTCAATTTGAAGAAAGAAAGAAAGAAAGTCAATCTGAAGAAAGAAAGAAAAAAAGAAAGAAAGAAAGAAGCAACACAAAGAAAGAAAGAAAGAAAGAAAGTCAATTTGAAGAAAGAAAGAGCAAATGTAAAGAAAGAAAGAAAAAAAGAAAGAAAGTCAATTTGAAGAAAGAAAGAAAGAAAGAAAGAAAGAAGTCAATTTGAAGAAAGAAAGAAAGTCAAAAGAAAGAAAGAAAGAAAGAAATGAAAATAAATGATATAAAAGAAAGAAAGAAAGAAAGAATGAATCTCAAACCAAACAAAACAAATGAGTAGATTTAAAAAGCAGTCACTGTCATTTGCTGATGACGAAGAAGAAAATACACCAATGGAACAAAGGCCTTGGAAGATCTGAGAAATATTGACGAGAGAAACAGAAAACTGCTAAGGACAAAAAAAAAAAAACAAAGAAAGAAAACAAAAATGAATCAAGAAAAAGACATAAGTATCCGTCAAGGTCACAAGCGTTAGCCAGAACCCGGAAACCTTCCCGCCAAAACTATGCCAATATGGCCGGCCTAAATTAGCGTTTCGTTCCGCTCAGCCTCCATTAAATTAGGTCGGCTGCTTCTTTGAAACACCAGTTACTGGAGCGAACACAAAAGACTTCAATACCGACATTCACCGACCAGACAAAGGTCAACGCTTTCATTGTTCATTTTTCTTCTTCCCGGAAATGTTTTTTCAATCAACCCGCAATGACTGTCCTTCTCGTTTTGCTGAGATAACGTCGCCATCTTAAGAAGCCATTTTGTTTCATGTTTTGATGGTTTTTACTACTGGATTAAAGAAATGCAATATATCTTACTCAGGAAAATTTACGGTGTTTTAAAGTTTTTCAAAATAGAGAGAAATGTAGTATATTCATCGTAGTATGCGTGTTCGAAATCCAGTCATGCAATTATATTCACTTTGGAGCTATTACCCTTGGAAAGGCATGAACTCCCCTTATACCCGTTTGCTATGGATTAGTTTAGCGCCTCCCCTACACCTCGAAAAGGGAGCCTTCGGGTTACCCTCGACTATGGTCGCCAACTTTACTTACTTACTTATCACGGAGGTGCCCGTGGTGTAATGGTTATCGTCGTAGGAAATGGACACGGCGACACGAGTTCAAATCCTGGACGGGGCTGATTGCATTTCACATAGCACTAATACCCTTGAGAAAGGTATGAATCCAACAATTCTCCCTCCAGTTATGGGTAAATAGTAGGGCAGACTAGGTTCTTCAGCCTTGGTGAGGCAACTAGTCTAGGAGAAGGAAAACTCTGAATTCAAACCTGTTAAACTCCGCTTAAAAATTGACCTTGTGTCATATCTTGCCCGAGCGGAGGGGTTGGTAAATATGGTTAAACTGTGACTGTTATATAGCTGTTATATAGCTGAAACCATTTGACTAAGGGCAAAAAAAGAGCTCAGGCTCGTTTAACAATGTTATCTACAAAATGTGTTCACGAATCATATATATTTAATATATAAATGTATAAAAGAGATTAGGCATTAAATAACCAACTTTAGTTGATATACCATTAAACCCAACCAAACGAAATTATATATATTTCATAATTATGTATAAAAAGGATTTGGTATCAAATAATCTACAAGGGTTGATGTGCCATAAAATCCAACAAAACTAAATTAAAGTATATATATTTAATATATATGTATAAAGAGGATTCGGCATTAAATAACCAAGAATGCTGGATATGCCATAAAACCCAAGCAACCAAATCATATACATTTAATGTAAATGTATAAAGAGGATTTGGCATTAAATAACCTATAATCGTTGATATGCCATTAAACCCAACCAAAGCAAATCATATATATTTAATATATATGTATAAACAGGATTTGGCATTAAATAACCTTCAATGGTTGATATGCCATAAAACCCAACCAACCCCAAACCTTTTAATTGTTTACAAAGGATTACTTAAAACCAGATAATTGCAAACAAATGACTATTACTAAATAGAAATAATTACTTGACACCATATAATTATTAGCATTAGATAGGAATACTTGAAACCATACAATATTACAAATTATTTGTTTTTGGATAGGAATACTTGATACCATATAATTATTGTTTTGTTTTTTTGTTTTTTTGTTTGTTTTTTTTTGCAGTATGAATTGTCACTTGAAGCCATAAAGTAAAAGAAAAGTTGTCTCCCTATAGTCAAGGGTTACCCCAAGTCTCCCTTTTCGATAGCTACTACACCAAGGTGTAGGGAGGCCACTGCTCCATTCCATGGATTGCTCCACTTTACCCTTGATTCGTACCGTATTGATTGAACCCAGGTCTCCCGGGCAATTGGCGAACACTCTAACCATTATACCAATGTCCAGTTGTTAACCGAGAATTATTATCAGATATATGGTGCGCAAATAGATAGATATAATTACTGTAACTATGAAATTATTAGGTTTGGTTTGGTTTCTTTGTTTAATGGCATATCAACCTTTGTAGGTTATTTAATGCCAAAGCCATTCTCCTAGAAGAACAGTAGTGGTGTTATTTAACCCATAGCTGGCAGGATAAGGGGGTTCATACCTTTCCCAAGGGTATTTGCCTGAAAGTGAACGTAATAGCGCGACTGGAGTACGAACTCGCTTACTACAATTCCACAGTCCATCGCTTTAAGCATATGAAATTATTAGTATTAGATAAAAAATACTTGAAACCATACAAGTCATTTTATAAAATCGGAATACTTTGACATCCAGTAAGAATCGAACTTACGAACCATTACCATACGCGAGTATCCTCAAATAGGATAGATTAGTCCAGAGCGTATGACAACCAGTGAGGATCTAACTCTTTGCGGCAGCAACAGGAGACCGGATTAACTTTATATGTATTGCAGGCCCCTTTTTACGAAAGTGTTTAATATAATGTCTATTCTAGTATGACACAAAAACATGAGGATCTAACTTACTGCAGCGGTAACGTTCTACTTGAGTTTTTAAACACTACCCCACAGTTTAGATTATTGTCATATACCAAGTTTAGCACTAGGCCGACATATAGGAGCACCCAGTGAGAATCGAAACTTCTAAATGGTCTGTTAGAGTAGTTCGTTAATCATTATGAAATGCAAAGCACCCTACCCCAGGAATACGATAGTTGTCTGTACAGACTTAGAAATATCTGCGTGTATGTGTATATATGTGTGTGTGTGTGTGTGTGTGTGTGTGTGTGTGTGTGTGTAAAAGAAAAAGCCTGTGGGGACAGAAACCATCCTTCCATCCTGTTACCCCCCACACACTCATTCCTACTCCCACAGACAATTCCTTCTATACCTTCAAATGGAACCCTAATTGGACCTTACTTCCCGATCCCTACCCTCTACCCTCCACCCTCCTTACCCACACCCAGAACATTTAATCCGGACATATCTCCATCCAAACCACCCACCACCCCATCTTTACAGTACCGACCTTCTATGGGCTTTCTCTCACTCCACGTATTTCCTTTCGGTTGGACTCTCTCAGTCTGTCTCTGTCTGTCTGTCTGTCTGTCTCTGTCTGTCTCTCCTTGCTACGAATCGAAACGAGATTCGTGGGAAGTGACCAATCTTATTGTAGATCTCTCTCTCTCTCTCTCTCTCTCTCTCTCTCTCTTACACACACACATCACACATTCATTCATTCATTCATACAGTCCTTCATTCAAATTCATTTTAGTTCCTCCATTCCATTAAAGGTATTGTTTTCCTTCACTTATCAACTGTGAATGGCATTTGTTTCCGCTTTCATCTCCATGAACGTGAGTGCGCATGCGCGTGCTTACTCGCACAAGCCAGCCTCTGCGTCAAGCTAAAATCTCGGAAACTATGAGATCATTTAATCTTGTTTAATGGCATATCAACCTTCGCGAGTCATTTAATGCCAAAGCCATGCTTGTAGAAGAATAGCAGTGATACTATTTAACCCGTAGCTGGTGGTGGTGGGGGGAATACGAGAGTTCATACCTTTCCCAAAAGTCCAAAAGTGAACGTAATAGCGCGACAGGAGTTCGAACTCGTTAACTACGGTGTCGTAACTCAGAACATCAGCTACTACACTACGGGAATATTCCATACTAATTGATTTATTCGGGAATTTAATTTTGTGCCATACCAAGTATACCCCCTTTGAGCCGCATCTTGATGATGATGATGATGATGATGAGGAGGAGGAGGAGGAGGAGGAGGAGGATTCTATTGAAAGTGGATGTATAAACGATTGGTTGGTTGGTTGGTTGGTTTTGATGGCGTATCAACCTTTATAGGTTATTTAACGCCAAATCCATTTTTATACAAATAATCAGTTCTATTTCAAACAATTCAGTTTAGCATTAGTACACAGTTTAATTGTCAAAAACATTTCTATTTCAAGCTATTCAGTTTATTCAAACAGTTCTAATTCAGCTAATTCAGTTTAGTATAAGTACAGATTGTTTACTCACAGTTAAAGGTTAAATCAGTTCTATATTAAACAATTCAGTTTGGTGTAAGTACAGTTTCATTGTCAAAAACAGTTCCATTTCAAACAATTCAGTTTAGTATAAGCACGCAGTTTAAATGTAAGTATAGTTTGTCAAAAACATTTCTATTTCAAGCTATTCAGTTTAGTCAAACAGTTTTAATTCAAACAAGTTTTTCTAATAACATTTTAAACAAACCTGAGTTCATTTTACTTCACAGTTAAGATTTCAAGCATTTCTATGCAGTATAAATCATTCTATTTACTTTTTCTCATTTGTTTGCACACAGTTAAATTATTTCGAGAGTTTCTATGTCATCATCATCATCATGTCGTGCCTCTAGTACGGATATCCCTGACCTTCTCTCGCCACTTCTCTCTATCATTCATCGCCTCTGGCAGGTCTTCAGGGCTACATCCCGTATCCTCACATAGCTGCTGTATGTAAGTTCAAGCTGGTCGTCCTGCTTTTGCTTGGCCAAATGCGGGGGTCCATAGGAGTACATCACTTATGAGCACGTCCTTGCTTCTCCAGCAGTGTCCTACATGTCTGGTTCGTCTAGCTTGGATAGTTTTCGTGATGGGAGGCAGGTGGCCGTATAGTTGGTGTCTTGTGGGGTGTTGCTGCCAGGACTTGTTAACAATTTAATATCTGTCATTTGTTTGCACACATTTAAATAGATACGTATGATATGTAAGAGATTAACTATTTAAAAGGTGATTGAGCTAATAAGTTTGCCCACAGATAAGTGGTTTCAAGTATTGTAGTTTTTGATTATTTCCTCAAGATTAAGGCTGGTAACTACGGGGTCTGTGTCGCTATCCATACTCTCTATACTATACGTCCTTTGTAGGGGTTTTGTTGGTTGCTGAGCATTGGATTGTTTGGTTCTTATAGGCGACTTTGTTGTTGAGGGTATTTTGAATTTAATTCCAAGTCTTTCCTAATTCACTTTGGTGTTCATCTGTATTTTCGCAGTTTGGCTATTGGGAGCTTGTGATTTTTGTTGTACAGGTCTTATGGCAGACAAGTGTTTTTAGTCTGCCTTTAATGCTTTTTGGTGGACGGATAGGTGATTTATGTAACGGCTGTTTAGTTACAAGACATTGACCACTCTGTCACCGGATCAATGACTGCTCAACTACCAGGGTTCCGTCCTAGCGCCTTACGGGTCGCCACCCACGGCCAATAGGTGACCTCATTACCCCTCTGCAGAGGTGCAGACAGCGTATTCTACAGCTCCAGCCGACAGGGCGAATGTATAAACGAACGGATGTTTTTAGTCTGACATTATGTAATACACGACTATATATATATATATATATATATATATATAAACAAACTTCTCTGGACAAGTAGAATACGACACAAGGCCGATTTTTAGGCAGAGTTTAAAAGCTTTTCCTTCTCCTTTAGCAGCTGCTATACCAAGATTAAAGAGCCCAGTCTGCCCAACTATTTTGCCCATAGCTGGAAGGAGAATAACTGTATTCATATCTTTCCCATATATATATATATATATATATATATATATATATACTGTCACCCACAGACAGATCTGTTTCGTTCTATCAGAACTCATCAGTGTGGCTAGACATACTAGATTCCCGTAGCTGAGATCGAAACCCGGTTGACTCAAACGCCAATCCAAGACTCTACCCCTCAGCCTTGAGGAAACCAGCAGCAGCGAAGTAAATTTTAAACGGTTATGAATCACAATTACTATTGTTTACATACATCCGCTTAACGGCTACCGATAGCTCAATTCATATATATGAAGAGCCTTGCATATACGCTAATGGCAACGCGATTACTTTATTCGCTAGAGAGCTCAAAAACCTTCATATATATATATGAAGAAAAATTGACAACAAGTAATCAAAATAGAAAGGGGGGATTTATAGAGAAACAAAGTCAAACTGTAGCATTTTGGTTCTGCTGAACCATCATCAGGGCTATGAGGGGTTATATTAGTGATGTTAAGTATAGATGGATCTATAAAAAGTGTAAAAACATATAAAGATTTGGAAAACCCCTCATAGGCCTGATGATGGTTCAGCAGAACAGAAACGCTATAGTGTCGACTGACTTTGTTTCTCTATAAATACCCCCTTTCTATTTCGATTACTTGTCA
Source organism: Sepioteuthis lessoniana (assembly GCA_963585895.1). NCBI lineage: Eukaryota > Metazoa > Mollusca > Cephalopoda > Myopsida > Loliginidae > Sepioteuthis > Sepioteuthis lessoniana. Next base: position 10,819,829 of record OY757945.1, on the reverse strand, counting down.
ATTTTTCTTCACAAATTGTCGGATTACTATCCATTATTTTCTTCCAGATATACATATATATATATATATATATATATATATATATATATATATATATATATATATATATATAAGAACTTTTATGCTTGAGGGGGACACAAAATTCAATTAACATTTTAAAATTGAAAACTTTTCTTTCTTTCTTTCTTTCTTTCTTTCTTTCTTGGCATATCAACTTTTGAGGTTTATTTAATGCCAAAGACTTCTTTGTAAAAGAACAGTAGTAGTACTATTTAATGAGAGAAGATGAGGATATAAATCTGAAAGTGAATATATATATATATATATATATATATATATATATATATATATGAGACTTCAGTTTCGAGCAAGAATACAACAATGTACACACTCAAACACACACAAACACACACATTCACACACAAACACACACACATATCAGCTCAGTCGGCTGAGCCGTAGAATACATCGACTACATCTCTGCAGAGAGGTGAGACTGCTGACCTCAACAAGTGTCCTGGATTTGACTCTAAACTATCTGATGGTGAGGCTCCAGTCATAGACCTTTGGCGAATATGGAATACTCTTTAGTACTCATTACTCCCAGGTCCACTCAGATCGGGTTAGTAGCACCTGATATAAAGCTCCTATATATGGGCCAAACAGAACTGTTTGACATTTAACTCAATGCCAACAAATGACGTATGCTATTTTGAATTGTTTGAAATAGAACTGTTTGATCATTTACATATGTGTTAACAAATGACTGATATTTAATTGAATTGCTAGATAAACACATCAATTGTGAGAACCATTAAACTGTGTGAAAACAAATGATTAATATCGAATAGAATTATTTGTGTTAGATAGCAATATTGTAACCACTTCATTGTGTATCAACAAAGGATTAATACTAAATAGAGTTATTCGTATTAGAAAAGTTAGAAATAATCTCTGCATGTACAAAAAAACTGAGGCTTTTTTTAAAATATTATCAACAAAATATGTTTACAAATCATATATTTGATATATATGTATAAAGAAGACTTGACATTAAATATTCTACAAGGATTGATATGATATAAAACCCAACCCAATCAAATCATGTATATTTAATATATATGTATAAAGAGGATTTGGCATTAAATAACCTACAATGGTTGATATGCCATAAAACTCAACCAAATCAAATCATATATATTTAATATATATGTATAAAGAGGATTTGGCATTAAATAACCTACAATGGTTGATAGGCGATAAAACCCAACCAAACCAAATCCTATATATTTAATATATATGTATAAAGAGGATTTGGCATTAAATAGCATTTAATGGTTGATATGCCATAAATTCAAACCAAACCAAGCACACACACACATACATACACACACACACACACACACACACATATATATATATATATATATATATATATATATATATATATATATATATATATATATATTTGTGTATATGAATACGTGCAATATTATATCGGTGTTCTTATTTTTGCCCGATACTGATGTCCCATATATATATATACACACACACACACACACACACACACACATATATATATATATATATATATGTGTGTGTGTGTGTGTGTGTGTGTGTGTGTGTGTGTGTGTGTGTGTGTGTGTGTGTGTGAACGTTGCTCGATACTGTGTATATATGCAGTAAGTTTATGAAAGAATTTTGACTTGATTAAAAAAAATCTCTGTTATTTGGTTTGGTTTCTTTATTTAATAGCATTTCAACCTTCGTGGAGTATTTAATGCCAAAGCCATCTTTGTAGAAGAACTATTTAACCCTTAACTGGAATGATAAGTGAGTTCATGCCTTCTCCAAGGGTATTACTACTGGTTCTGGTTTCTTTGTTTAATGGCATATCAACCTTTTAGGTTATCTAATGCCAAAGTTATCCTTGTAGAAGAACAGTAGTAATACTATTTAACCCATAGCTTTGCGGATAATCAGGTTCTTACTTTTTTCAAAAGGATTTGGCCGAAAGTGAACGTAATACCGCGACTGGTTTTCGAACTTAATACGATGTTGCAGTCCAACATGATAGCCACTACGCCATCTTTATTGCCTTATTGACTGAAATACACAAAAATATTAGAGCAGCGTCCTCAACTACCCTAACCCTGCCGATCGATTTTGGCCAGCATAAAAACATCCTTGATGAATTATTATATCTATCTGATTAACTCTGATACACAGGTTGATCATAAACACATACCCGATTCACAAAATGCTGAATTGTAATTCTTTTCTTTTTTTTATTAATCTTCTTATCACAGCAACAACAACACAATAATCGTTTGGTTCACAGGTCCATACCGACCCTTCCAGCTCTGGGAACGACCCTTAAAACTGTAGTCACAAAGATATGGTTCTTATCTCTGGCCCTTTTCACTGGTGATCACCACAGTCATCATCATCATCAGTGTCTTGGCATGTCAATAGCTCGGGTTTCTTTGACTCTCTCTCTCTCTCTCTCTCTCTCTCTCTCTCTCTCTCTCTCTCTCTCGTCATCCTCTAGATCAGTGGTTCTTATCGTGGGTTCCTGAGATTTTTACTCGTGATAATCATCATCATCGTCTTGGCGGGATGACAACTCGGGTTCCTTTGATTCTCTCTCTCTCTCTCTCTCTCTCACACACACAGACACAGACACACACACACACTCACTTACTCTCTCTCTCTCTCTCTCTCTCTCTCTCTCTCGCTATCCTCAGGATCAGTGGTTCTCAACATGGGTCCATGAAATTTTTTTTAATAGGTCTACAGTTGGCCCAAGAAGAATTTAAAGAGAATGACTTGATCTTTAAAAAGATTGTTCTTTTTTTACTTGCTTTCATTGCCACTAGCAGTGATTTTTAACGAAGGCCTGAGAAATTTTTAAGATGGACCAGGAGTTAGACAGGGTCTATTTTGATGTTTTGTCTTAGCTAGGCATTGATCTGATAATTGCTGTAGAACCTCTTGAACTGAAAAAGAAACAAGTATTGATCAGCTGAATTAAAAAAGAATGATTGATTGGATAGCTAAAAGTAAAATTGTCCAATCGCTTGATCTTTAAAAAGGTTGTTCCATTCTTACCAACTTTTCCTGACTATTGGTTGGTTGAGGTGGTATTTTCCGTAGCAAATGATGTATTCCCAAACAAATGCAGATTGAAAAGATTCTGGTTTGGTTTGTTTTTATGGCATGGGTTAACTGGAACGATAAGTGAGTTCATGCCTTTCCCAAGGGTATTACTACTGGTTCTGGTTTCTTTGTTTAATGGCATATCAAACTTTTAGGTTATCCTTGTAGAAGAACAGTGGTGATACTATTTAACCCATAGCTTTGGAGGGGGGTGGATAATCAGGTTCTTACTTTTTCCAAGAGTATTTAATGCCAAATCTATTTTTATAGATATAAACAGTTCTATTTCAAACAATTCAGCTCGGCATAAGTACAGTTTTTTTGTTTATACACAGTTGAATGTCAAAAAAGTTCTATTTAAAATAATTCAGTTTAGCATAAGTACACAGTTTATTTGTCAAAACAGTTCTATTTCAAACAATTCGGCTTAACATAAGTCTATAATTTAGTTCTATTTGACTCATAGATAGGATCCTATCAGGTGCTACCACTCTAGGCCAGAGTGGACCTGGGATCGATGACGATGAAGGGGTACTCTGCATTCCCCAAAGCTCCAGCATTACTGGAACCTCACCACCAGATTGTTCAGTGTCATATCCAGGACACTCGTTAGGGGCGTCTTACCCCTCTGCAGAGATGCAGTCAGTGTATTCTACAGCCCTAAGTAACTGGGCCAGATTGAAAAGAGAGGTGACTTACGCCTAAAGCTAAACCAAAGTTTGGAAGTTTCACTTAAAAAGCAGGTAGATAGACACCAGGAGAATTTTTAAGTGAATAGTTTGTTGGCAGCTGATGAGGGCAGGGTATCGCACGTGCTTTCACACGTACGTACTCTCTAATGGAAGGGTAACTGAATTAATTGGCTCGAATAATAATTTTGAATTTAAAATTTGAATTTTAAATTTTGAATTCAATTTAATATAAGTATTACTGTATCCTTCCGTAAGGTTATTAAGGAATGTTGTACTTGCTTAAATTAGAATTAAATCTAGAGTTTTAAGTTGAAATATATTTAGAATTTCAAAAACAAAAAGATTAATTTACTATAATTCCAACCGGTAATAAAAACAAAAAACCGGAAGTGGGCTAAATGGGGAGGAAACTCTTCAAGCCTCCCACCCTTCTTTCCTGTGTCTATTCTGAATTATTTTATCCATTAGATCTGAAGAAGTCCTGTTATTCTTAGTGTTATTGATTCATATCAATACCCATAACAAGATGGAAATAAATTTATAATCCTAATGTGGTTTTTATTTTTTCTTATAGAAATTATTGCTCTGTAATGTCTGTTACATTGAGCTCTTTACCAGGAAAATTTAAATGTTCACAGTTGAATGGTATTATTGTCCTGATGGAATTACTCCCAACTCCGGTTTAACTGGACCGAATTATACTATATATATATATATATATATATATATATATATATATATATATATATATATATATATATATATGTATATATATATATATATATATATATGAGGAAAATAAGTGGAAAAGTGGATAAACTAAAACACTGACAACGGATTTAACGATGATATTTCGTCTTTATTTTAGAAAGACTTCATCAGAATGAATTTTATTTTCAAAAGTTCAGCATTGGAGGAAATAGATAAATAAAAATAAGACAAAAATAAAAGAAGAGAGGGGTCATAAGAAGAAAGAATGAGAGAGATAGAGATATATGTCAGAATGGTGGAGGTAGAGATTCATTTTTTTTTTTCAGATTTACCAAAATCTACTATTTCTGCATATATATATATATATATATATATATATATATATATATATATATATATATATATATTGAAACAACTGAAAACCATTTAAACGGCAAACGCGAGTGAATTCAAGTCTCATTGAATACCCCATTAACAAGGCCTTTTGCCGTATATGTTCTCTGACGAAATCAACAGACTAGAAACATACTTGTATATAAGAACAAAATAAATTAACAAATAAGTCCTAAAAAATACAAATCTCTTCGTGGACCTACTCATTTAAAAATATTTCTTTCTCTTTTTTGACCTACAACAAAAAATTATATATATATATATATATATATATATATATATATATATATATATCTGTGTGTGTGTGTGTGTGTGTGTGTGTGTGTGTGTGTGTGTGTGTGTGTGTTTTGGCAGCATTTCTTCATCAATACATATTTCGTTGAACATAAAAGACATTTTTGGTATTTTTTTTTCTTTTTGGACATGATCTCGTGAAGAGACAAATTATACTCTGTAAGAATTCTATTGCACACAGTAAAATGGTTGAAAGCATTGCTATGTATAACTAACAATTCAATTGAACAATGATTTGTTTACACACAGTTAAATGTAAAAACAGTTCTATTTCCAATAATTCAATTTAGCATAAGTCATTTATTTGCACTCAGTTTAAATGTCAAACAGTTCTAGTTGACCCAATCAAGTGCTACCACTCCAGGCCAGAGTTGACCTGGGAGCGATTGCAATAAAAGGGTACTCTGCATTCCCCAAAGCTCAAGCATTATTGGAGCCTCACCATCAGTTTGTTTAGGGTCATATCTATGACAATTGTTGTGGGTGTCTTACCACCCTGCAAAAATGTATTCAACAGCTCCAACCATCAGTTTGTTTAGTGTTATATCTACGACACTCGGTGGGGGTGTCTTACCACTCTGCAGAGATGCAGTCGATGTATTCCACAGCCCCAGCCGACTGGGAGCGATGGCAATGAAGGTGTACTCCGCATTCCCCAAATCTCCAGCACTGCTGGAACCTCACCATCAGATTGTTTAGTGTCATAGTCAGGACACTCATTGGGGGGGTCAGTGTATTCTACAGCCCCAGCCGACTGGGCAATACACAGAGTTAAATGTCAAACAGTTTTATTTCAGATAATTCAGTTCAGCATAAGTACACAGTTTAGACGTCAAAACAGATCTTAATAAGAAAAGCAGAAACGTTGTATACGGGGACTGCCTGGGGTTGACAGGGATGGTGAACAATTGGAGTGTTTAAAATCATACTATCAAATATGAAATCTCATAAAAATGTTAATAATTTCTTATATTGAAACACAGTATTTGTCATCTGAATCCCAATTTTTCAACGGACTCCGTTTGCTGTGGAACTCATTACAAAAATTTGTTTTTTGCATTATGAAACAACTTTATAAGCATTTATAAAATCAACCACAAAATTGGAGCGAAAATGTGAAATGACTATTAAATCAACAAATTAAAAATGAAGAAGATTTTTTTCTTTTTTTGGGGGGGGGAGGGAGGACCAATTTACATTAGCGTGATTTGATTTCACCGGCTCATGCTATCAATCAGTCTAATCCGTTTTTTTTTAATCCCCGATCCCACCGTCGCCTTACCGATGATCCCCAAAGTCAGCCATGATTGATAAGCTGCGCGGGAGCCTAGAATCTAGAGAACTGCAAATACAACCACCATTACGCACACGGACGCCATTATCATTATCATTATTGATTATAGCACGTGACATGTCGGATTTACAGAAAATAAGAGGAAAAAAATCAACCAAGGCATGAACCTGATCTTCCTTCATATATGCTCTATCAGAACTCACTTTTGGACAGCTAAACAAAATTTTGTTATAAGTTAGTTTAATAATTATTCTCTCCAATGATATACGCTACAAAAATGTATAATGTCAGACCTTGTCGGGTTATTCTATACCAAAGTCAATTTAACAATTATTCTCTCCAATTATATACGCTACAAAAATGTATCATCTCACCCCTTGTTGGGTTATTCTATACCAAAGCCAGTTTAATGATTATTCTCTCCAATTATATACGCTACAAAACTGTATCATGTCAGACCTTGTTGGGTTACATTATGCCAAAGTCAGTTTAACAATTATTTTCTCCAAATATATACGCCATAAAAATGTATCTCCACTATCAGTTTAAACAGATAAACACTGCATATTTTGTTGCAATAACAATGTTTTAAAAATGATCTCCAACCGATATCACCCAGTCAGAAAGGCTTCGAATAAGCTCACTGTACACTCAACAGAAGGCTAACACATCCTCACGCAAAAAGAGGTCCTGACACAGTACGACACTAAACTGCATCTGGAGTTCTGGGAAGTGTCGAGTACATCTTAATTGCCCTTACTCCCTGGTCCACTCTGACCTGAAGTGGAACTACCTGTTGGGGTCCTATCTACAGGTAGAAAAGGTATGTTTAAAAAAGGATTTTATTCAATAGGAATGTATGATATCATGTAACCGTGTGCAAAAATATATGATACCATATACATGATATCATATAGATGTTATGTAACCGTTTGCAAAAATACATATCATATACATGATAATATATAACCGTTATATATATAACCATTTGCAAAAATACATGATATCATATCGATGTTATGTAACCGTTTGCAAAAATACATATCATATACATGATATTATATAACCGTTATATATATAACCATTTGCAAAAATACATGATATCATATACATGATATCATATAACTGAGTGCAAAATTACATGATATCATATCCATGATATCATATAACCATTCGCAAAAATACATGATATGTATACAAGATATCATATAAGCGTGTGCAAAAATACATGATATTATATAACCGTTTGCAAAAATATATATTATATACATGATATTATATCATATAACCGTTCGCAAAAATAAATGATATCATATACATGATATATAACCATTCGTAAAAATACATATCATATACATCATATCATATAGATGATATCAAAAAACCGTTTGCAAAAATACATATCATATATATGATATCATATAACCGTTACACCCAATAACCGTTTGTAAAAATAAATATCATATACAATACATATAACCGCGTAAAAAAATACATGATATCATATACATGGTATCATATAACCATTCGCAAAAATACATATGTATACATTATATCATATAACCGTGTGCAAAAATACATGATATCATATATATGATATCATATATATGATATCATATATATGATATCATAAAGATTATATGTAAGCGTTCGCAAAAATATATATCTTATACATGATATCATGTAACTGTTATATCATATCACCGAGTGCAAAAATACATATCATATATATGATATCATATGACCGTGTGCAAAAATACATGATATCATATATATGATATGATATAACCGTTTGCAAAAATATATGTAATCATATATATGATATCATATAAGCGTTCGCAAAAATACATATCATATACATGATATCATAGACCTGTGTGCAAAAATACATCGTATCATATAAATGATATCAAATATATATCATATAACCGTGGGCAAAAATACCTGATATCATACCCATGATATCATATAAAAAAGTAAGTAAAGTTAGCGACCATAGTCGAGGGTGACCCGAAGGCTCCCTTTTCGATAGCTACTACACCAAGGTGTAGGGGAGGGCGCTACTCCATTCCCAGGATTGCTCCACTTTACCCTTGAACCGTACCTTATAATGCTGAGTGTTAAGCAAGGTGGTATCAAGTACCATTTTTAAAATCTTTGGTATGACTCGACCTGGGATTGAACCCAGGTCTCCCGGGCCATTGGCGAAAACCTACACTAAAAATGTAAATATTACGTACGATGGACACAATTCCCTAACAACCAAGTATAACATAACCTCATACGGATTGATATGCCGTTAAAATCAATCAATTGATCTGATACAGTGGGCATATTGTGGGCTACACTGATAGGATGTACCAGGTATTGGATAAATGCCATTTTGACATAAAAAACAAAATGAACATGTTGATTTCGAGGTTTTTCTCTCTGAAAAATTACAAAAAAAACCTTTAATTTCAATTTGGCTATAATAACTGATACAAGAAAGGAAAGCTTAACTACATTGATTATCAGTTTGGCTGCTTTCGGTGTTAAATGGCATATCAACCTTCGTGGGTTATCTAATGCCAAGCCTTCCTTGTAGAGAAACAGTAGTTGTAGCATTTAACCCATAGCTTGGGACATATAATCATTTCTGTGCACACAGTTATATGGTTTCAAGTATTCCTATCTAATACTAATAACGCACTGTCGACTGGAGCTAGAGAATACACCGACTGCAACTCCGCAGAGGATTAAGACTCCTCCAATGAGTGTCCTGGATATGACACTAAACAATCTAATGGTGAGGCTCCAGTAAGGCTGGAGTTTTGGAGAATGTGGAGCACCCCTTCATTGCTATCACCCCCAGGCCCACTCTGGACGGAGTGGTAGCACCTGATAGGGTCCCATCTATGGAACAAATAGAATTAAACTGTGTATTTATGCGAAACTGAGTTGTTTGAAATAGAACTGTTTATATATATATAAATTGACTTGGTATAAATAACCTATCATGGTTAGTGTGCAATAAAACCATACCAAAACAGACTACAAATGTTAGATAGCAATACTTGAAACTATTTAACTGTGTGCAAACAACAGTGTTCTAACTTGTTTTTAAGATATAATTACCAACAAACTCATTACTTTCAAATCATAGATAGATAGATATGAAAAGGCTGAGATAGATAGATAGATAGATAGATAGATAGATAAAAACAAACCGAGGAAGATAGATAGATAGATAGATAGATAGATAGATAGATAGATAGATATGAACAGACTCCAGTCCTGTGGTTTGAGAAATATGGACGGCCTTTTCATTACCATTACTCTCAGGTCCACTCTGGCCTGGAGAGGTAATGCCTGTTAGAGTCCCATCTATTGATCAATCATTTACAAAGGATTATTATCAATATTAGATAGAATTGTTTATGTTAAATAGTAATACTTGAAAACATTTAACTGTGTGCAAACAAAAGATTGATATTAAATAGAATTATTAGTGTTTGATAGCAATACTTGAAAGCATTTAACTGTGTGCAAACAAAGGAACTCGAACTTGTTTAAAAATTAAAGTTACCTGCAAATTATTTGCTTACAAATCATATATATATATATATATATATAAGATTTGACATTGAATAACCCACAAGAGTTGATATGTTATAAAACACCAAACAAAGTTTAAAATTAAGTTACCAGCAAATGATTCGCTAACTTATCATTTATATATATATATATATATATATACTCACACACATACATATATATATATATATATAAGTAAAGTTGGCCGACCGTAGTCGAGGGCGACCCGAAGGCTCCCTTTTCAATAGCTACTACACC
>OY757945.1:10736952-10804452 GCA_963585895.1 Sepioteuthis lessoniana | reverse complement strand
CGGGTAACCATCGGTCTATTTTGTCTTAAATTAGCATATACCCAAGCCAGAAAGCCATTTTTTTAAATACACTACTATTTCGATTTGCTATAATCAAACAGGCGACATATCCACACTAGACGGAACCTCTCTGAAATAAGTAGACAAATTCACCTACCTAGGAAGCAGTGTCTCATCAACCGAAAAAAACATCAACATGCGGTTAACGAAGGCATGGACTGCTATCAATAAGCTATCGATCATATGGAAATCAGACCTGACCGATAAAATGAAATGCAGTTTCTTCCAGGCAGTGGTCGTATCGATACTGCTGTATGGATGCACTACTTAGACGCTAATTAAACGGCTGGAGAAGAAACTAGACGGCAATTACACAAGAATGCTGCGAGCAATATTGAACAAGTCCTGGCGGCAACACCCCACAAAGCACCAACTAATGGGCCACCTGTCTCCCATCACGAAAACTATCCAAGTTAGACGAACCAGACATGCAGGACACTGCTGGAGAAGCAGGGACGAGCTCATAAGGGATGTACTCCTATGGACCCCCACATATGGCCGCGCAAAAGCAGGACGACCAGCTCGAACATACATACAGCAGCTATGTGAGGATACGAGATGTAGCCCTGAAGACCTGCCAGAGGCGATGAACGATAGGGAGAAGTGGCGAGAGAGGGTCAGGGATATCCGTACTAGCGGCACGACATGATGATGATGATGATGATGACTATTTCGATAGTAAATTTGCACGCAAAAATTTTACCTTGAATTTTTCGATAAAACTCTCAACTTCTAAACATTGTAATTTTTCAACAAAAAAAAAAATAAATAGCGTGTAAACACACGTTATTCATTTTTTGTTTCTTTCATTTTTTTTTTTTTTGTGCTCTAAAATTTATGTGCTCCAAAATTCAATTTATATGCTCCAAAATTCAAGATTAATAATATACACACGTCCTAGTATCTAGCGGGGAGGTGTCCTCGTGGTGTAATTGTTAAAGCGATGGACTGCGGAATCGTAGTAAGCGAGTTCGAATTCCAGTCGCGCTATTACGTTCACTTTCGGGAAAATACCCTTGGGAAAGGTATGAACCCCCTTATCCTCCCAGCTATGGGTTAAATAGTACCACTACTGTTCTTCTAGGAGAATAGCTTTGGCATTAAATAACCTACAAAGGTTGATATGCCATTAAACAAAGAAACCAACCAAACCATAGTATCTAGCCCACTGTGAACTGGCTAGAAGGCGTCTGAAGCATAGAAACGATTATTATTCTGCAGAAAGAAATCTTTACCAATCACAAACTGACCCTTTTTCCAGTGTTTCAAGTTTTGACATTTTCCAGCTATTATATTGTTTCAAGTATCTAATTATGATAATTTGCAAATAGTAAAAGTAATTACCCGATATTATCGTCCAATAAACGATTTTTCACCTCAAAAACAAGGGATCATTCATTAAATAAGATATGTTCTTGAAACGTCGAAACTTACCTTGTTTCTCAGCCTTTCTTGCCTTAACTTCCATCCAAAGTGCTTCTCGTGTAGCCTATTCCTGAACAAATTGCCCTGTCGACTGTGGCTCTAGAATACATCGACTGCACCTCTGCAGGGATAAGACCCCCCACCCACACACCAACAAGTTTCCTAGATATGACACTAAACAATCTGATGGTGAGGTTTCACAAATATTGGAGCTTTAGAGAATGCGGAGTACCCCTTCATTGCCATCGCTCCCGGGTCAACTCTAGCCCAGAGTGGTAGTACTTGATAGGGTCCTATCAATGGATCAAATAGAATTAAACTGTGTATTTATGCTTAACGGGATTGATTGAATAGAACTGTTTTTGACATTGAAACTATACTTACATTAAACTGAATTGCATGAAATAGAACTGTTTTGACATTTAACTGTATGCAAATAAAATCTATACTTATACTAAATTGAATTGGTTAAATTAGAACTGTTTGAGTAAATTGAATAGCTTGAAATAGAAATGATTTGACGATTAAACTGTGTACTCATACTAAACTGAATTGTTAGAAATAGAACTGATTATTTGTCTAAAAATGAATTTGGCATTAAATAACCAACAAAGGTTGACATGCCATAAAACCTAAACAACCAACTAACTATACCCAAACAAAGGCTGTTAGTTAAGATGATAAAGTTTTTACTAACAATGTTCACAATTTATAACACCTGTCCCTATAATATGTGCATAAAAATATTATAAATAATTATCATCATCATGTCGTGCTACAGGCACGGATATCCCTGACCCTCTCTCTCCACGTCTCCCTATCATTCATCGCCTCCGGTAGGTCTTCAGGGTTACATCCCGTATCATCACATAGCTGCAGTATGTATGTTCGAGCTGGCCGTCCTGCTTTTGACTGGCCATATGCGGGGGTCCACAGGAGCACATCATTTACGATCTCGTCCCTGCTTCTCCAGCAGTGTCCTGCATGTCTGGTTCGTCTAGCTTGGATAGTTTTCGTGATAAGTGGTAGGTGACCGTATAGTTGGCGCCTTGTGGGGTGCTGCTGCCAGTACTTGTTCAATATTGCTCCTAACATTCTTGTGTAATTGCCGTCTAGCTTCTTCTCCAACCGTTTAGTCAGCGTCCAAGTAGTGCATCCATATAGCAGCACCGACACGACCGCAGCCTGGAAGAAACTGCGTTTCATTTTATCGGTCAGGTTTGATTTCCATATGATCGAAAGCCTGTCGATAGCTGTCCATGCCTTCGTTAGCCGTGTGTCGTCCGCGGCTCTGCGAAAATATGCAATTAATCAATTGTGTAAGAAATCATTATATCATCAATGCTATTACGTATCAGTAATGGGGGTTTAGTATGTTTGGAATATCCCAGAAAACACTGCAAGCTACATCAAAGGCTAGACTACATTTTTATTATCTGTATTGCATTGATTATGATTGCATTAGAGTAGTATTGAAAATATAATTAAGTGTTAGAATGTTTTCTCTTTCTGTCATTTAATGTTGAAGAATGGTTTTTGTAGGTAGCTTTTTTCCAAAAGTTAGAGGTTAACTCATTACACTAAGTCCTTCATTATTCGAGCATAATATAAAGAAGAAGAAGAAGAAGAAGAAGAAGAAGAAGAAGAAGAAGAAGAAGAAGAAGAAGAATTTCAACGCACACAAGACGGAATATATGTGCTTCAATCAAACAGACGACATCTCCACACAAAACGGTTGCGCTCTGGAACTAGTTGACAAGTTCACCTACCTAGGAAGTAGTGTCGCACCAACTGAGACATACATCGACACACGACTAGCAAAGGCATGGACAGCTATCGATAGGCTATCGGTCGTATGGAAATCAGACCTGACCGATAAAATGAAACGCAGTTTCTTCCAAACAGCGGTAGTGTCGATACTGCTACATGGATGCACCACGTGGACGCTAACAAAACGTCTGGAGAAAAAACTTGATGGCAATTACATAAGAATGCTGCAAGCAATATTGAACAAGTCCTGTTGACAGCACCCAACAAAACAGCAACTGTACGGCCACCTACCACCCGTCTCGAAAACTATCAAAATTAGACGAACCAGACATGCGGGACGCTGCTGGAGAAGTCGGGACGAGCTCGTAAGTGATGTACTCCAGTGGACCCCTTCACAAGGAAGAGCAAAGGCAGGGCGTCCAGCTCGAACATACATACAGCAGCTCTGTGCAGATACTGGATGTAGCCCGGAAGACCTGCTAAAAGCAATAGACCATAGGGAGGGAAGGTGAGAGAGGGTCAGAAATATCTGCGCTGATAGCGTGACATGATGATGATGGCGATGTTAAAACGAAAAGACACAACAGAATTGCAAGTGTCGGTCATGTGGTGATTGAGACGAAACGATTCATCACATTGTAAGCGAATACAACAAACTAGCATAAGACTATATACGACTGGGTGGGAAAGATGATCCACTGGGAATTGTGGAAAAAATTAAAATTTGATCTTACAACCAAACGATATACTCACAAACCAGAATCCGTCCTGGAGAATGAGACACACAAAGTTCTCTGGGATTTTGAGATACAAGATTGGCGACCATAGTCGAAGGTGATACGAAGGCTCCCTTTTCGATAGCTACTACACCAAGGTGTAGGGGAGGGCGCTACTCCTTTCCTTGGATTGCTCCACTTTAGAATACATATAATCTGTACTTTTCCAACCCAAAAGCTTAGCAAGAGGAGTTGGGAATCGGAGGACAACCGAAGACCATCCAAACTACAGCGTTGTTGAGATCGGCGATAATACTGGGTAGAGTCCTGGAAACCTGAAAGTGCTGTCGCTCAGATACCAGTGAAATAACATCAGCAAACGGTTGTATGAAAAATCGCAAGGAGTAAATTAATAAAAAAAGTAAAGTTGGCGTCCGTAGTCGAGGGTGACCCGAAGGCTCCCTTTTCGATAGCTACTACACCAAAGTGTTAGGGAGGGCGCTACTCCTTTCCTTGGATTGCTCTATTTAACCCTTGACCCGTACCTTATAATGCTAAGTGTTAAGCAATGAGGCATCAAGTACCATTTTTTGAGTCTTTGGTATGACTCGACCTGGGATTGAACCCCGGTCTCCCGGACCATAGATAACCTAATCCAGAACAGAAAATAATTAACAAAAAAAAAAAGATTGAAATAAAAGAGAACATGCCGAATTGTGTACTTAAAAAAAATTAAATCTTAGAAAACTTCATTTCTTTTTTTTTGTTTCCCCAAAAAGTTTTCTTTCAAATATGACCTAAGGTTGAAACTATTGTGAATTGAATTATCAGGACCAGAAAATAGGGGTGTCCTCGTGGTGTAATGGTTAAAGCGATGGACTGCGGAATCGTAGTACGCGAGTTCGTACTCCAGTCGTGCTATTACGTTTACTTTCGGGCAAATACCTTGGGAAATTTTTTGCACAATTCCCTGTGGATCATCTTTCCCACCCAGTCGTGTATAGTCTTATACTCCCTCTATGCTACTTTGTTGTATTCGCTTACAATGTGATTAATCGTTTCGTCTCCCAGCTATGGGTTAAATAGTACCACTACTGTTCTTCTTGGAGGATGGCTTTGGCATTCATCATCATCATGTCGTGCCGCCAGCACGTATATCCCTGACCCTCTCTCGCCACTTTTCCCTATCATTCATCGCTTTTGGCAGGTCTTCAGGGTTACATCCCGTATCCTCACATAGCTGCTGTATGTATGTTCGAGCTGGTCGTCCTGCTTTTGCTTGGCCAAATGCGGGGGTCCATAGGAGTACATCACTGATGAGTTCGTCCTTGCTTCTCCAGCAGTGTCCTGCGTGTCTGGTTCGTCTAACTTGTATAGTTTTCTTGACGGGAGGCAGGTGGCCGTATAGTTGGTGCTTTGTGGGGTGTTGCCGCCAGGACTTGTTCAATATTGCTCTCAACATTCTTGTGTAATTGTCGTCTAGTTTCTTCTTCAGCCGTTTAGTTAGCGTCCAAGTAGTGCATCCATATAGTAGTATCGACACAAACGCTGTCTGGAAGAAACTGCGTTTCATTTTATCGGTCAGATCTGATTTCCATATGATCGAGAGCCTATCGATAGCTGTCCATGCTTTCGTTAGTCGTGTGTTGATGTCTTTTTCGGTTGATGAGACACTGCTTCCTAGGTAGGTGAATTTTTCTACTAGTTTCAGAGAGGCTCCGTCTAGTTTGGCATTAAATAACCTAAAAAGAGTTGATATGCCATTGAACAAAGAAACTAACTAACTAAGGACCAGAAAATCCGATGAATACCTACACACGACATACGGAAACACTGGACAGCTGTTTCGACCTTATTAGGTCTTATCAGCAGTGTATACCGTCATCTCCAGTGTATCAGGTCTTATCAGCAGTGTATACCGTCATCTCCAGTGTATCAGGTCTTATCAGCAGTGTATACCGTCATCTCCAGTGTATTAGATCTTATCAGCAGTGTATACCGTCATCTCCAGTGTATACCGTCATCGAACCAGCGACCAATGTTTCTGCATGTCGTGCATAGGTCTTCGCCGGGTTTTTGGTCATGGTAATTCAATTCCCAATTTAATTCCTCTACTTAAAAAAAAAATGAAGAGGTTGAAACTTGTTGATAACAATCAAAAATAAATTTCATAAAAGTAATATTTTTATTTTCGTATCACTTTTGTTCATCTTTGTATATATATATATATATATATATGAGAACTATACAAGAATGCTGGGTGTTGTTTTCAACAAATCCTGGACGCATCATCTTCCAAAAGCTAATTTGTTCGGTCACCTACCTCCTATCTCGCAAACTATCCAAAAAAAGACTGCGGAAAAAGTAAAAACGAACTCATAAGCAGCTTTCTCCTAAGGACTCCTACGCATGGACACACCAGTGTTGGCCGACCAACTACAACTTATATTCATCGGGTCGGTGCGGAGACTGGGTGTCATCTTGAGAACTTACCAAGAGCGATGGCCGATAGGGACGTAGGGTGAAAGAGAGTCACATGAATCTGTGCTGTAAATACTCCTTGATGATATAGCAGCAAGTTGCACTGATCGCACAGCGTTCTCTCTCTCTCTCTCTCTCACTCTCTCTCTCTCTGTCCCTATTGTCTATCACTCCTGGCAGGTCTTCTTGACTGCATCCAGTGTCTGCACAGAGCTGATGTGTGTCAGTATTTGCTAGTCGGCCAACACTGGTAAGTCCATGTGAAGAATTCCTTACTTCACCAACAGTACCCAGCATGTAACCTTCGCCTTACTTGGATGGTTTGTGAGATGGGAGTTAAGTGACCATACAATTGCTATTTTGCTAGGTATTTCTTTCAGGATTTGTTCAAAACAGCACGTAGCGTTCTAATGTAGTTCCCATCTAGCTTTATCTCTGTGCGTCCATGTCGTGTGTGTCGTGCTCCTAGCACGGAGATCATTGACCCTCTCGCCACTTCTCCCTATCGTTCATCACCTCTGGCAGGTCCTCAGGGCTACATCCCGTATCCTCACATAGCTGCTGTATGTATGTTCGGGCTGGTCGTCCTGCCTTTGCTCGGCCATATGTGGGGGTCCATAGGAGTACATCACATATGAGTCCATGTAGTGCACCCATAGTGTAGTAATGATACTGCCACAGATTGGTAAAAATTCCCGTTTTATTTTATCGGAGAGATCAGATTTCCATCTGATTGATAACCTGTCAATAGTGGTCCACACCTTCGCCTATGCTAACATCATTTTCAGTATATAAGATGTTGCCGTCGAGGTATATGAACTGGGCCACTAAGTTTAGAGGCTTGCCACATAGAGTGGATACGGCTCCTTCTAGTTTGGGTTCATGCATCGATCTTGCCACATGAGGGATCGAACAGTTCGATTATAGAAGGAAACAGATTATCTACGGAGATTATTTGTTTATCATATTTACCCACCCCCTCCGCTCGGCCAGGATATGATATAAGGTCAATTTTTAAGCGGAGTTTAACAGGTTTGAATTCAGAGTTTTCCTTCCCCTAGACTAGTTGCCTCACCAAGGCTGAAGAACCTAGTCTGTCCTACTATTTACCCATAGCTGGAGGGAGAATAATTGGATTCATACCTTTCCCAAGGGTATTAGTGCTATGTGAAATGCAATCAATCAGTCTCACCTAGGATTTGAACTCATACCGCCGTGTCCATTTCCTACGACGATAACCATTACACCACGGGCATAGAGGAGATTATTTGTTTATAGTGGTGAAAGATTATATTATACAACCACACATTTTGGATAAGTTTGAGTTTTGCTTAACGGCATATCAACCTCTGTGGGTCATTTAATGTCAAGAAAGGTTAGGTTGGTTTTGTTTTCTCTGTGGGTTTTAGGGCGTGCTTTTTTTATGGTTTTTGATTCTATTTGGCCAAATATTGGTGAAAAGGATTTATTTATTTGGTCAGATTTCAGTGAAAAGGTAAGGTTTTTTGGAAGACTCAAGATGTTCTGTTCTTTGGTTTGGTTTGGTTTGGTTGGTTTTATGGTACAAGAACCCCCGCAGGCCACAAAATGTCAAACTTCGTTTATACCCATATAAAACACAAGATTTACAAACGAATACTTAGTAGTTGTCTAAATTTCTGAGACGAAGCTTGTTGATTTTATCATTGTCCAGCAGGACACATGGCGTAACGGCTATAGGCATTGGTTCCCTAAGCTTCATCTGGAGGTTGAAGGTTCAATCCTGACTACAGGCGATTAACAATACAGGAATACTAAACACTTGTACCCGGTTATGGCTAACGGAATCAGAACTGGCGACCCCCGTGGATTCAATAAAGGACGTAGTTCGAAGTTCCATGAAGGTTCCCGAGTTCGACAAACACCTGAAGATAACATATCGGCCGAAATGTTGTGGAAATAACAATAAAGATGAAGACAATAGTCCGAAAACCCTTAATGATAAAAAAAATCAGCCAAGTGGATAAGGGCTGTAGAATACGGGGGTAAGATCCCCATCCACTTTAACAACCATCCCGAATATGACACTAAATTGCTTCCGATGTTGAGGTTACAGTCCTTGAGCTTTGGGGAATGTGTAGCATTCCTTCATTGCCATTACTCCCAGGTCCACTCTGATCTATCTACGGATCAAAAAGAATTAGTGTTCTGGGTATGATATTTAAAAAGCATCTGATGATGAAGCTCCATTCCTGGAATTCTGGGGAACGTGGAGTAACCCTTCATTGATATTACTCCCAGGTCCACTCTGTTTAATCATTTACTCTACCTGAAAGCATTCAAGCCATAAATAGCAATACTTGAAACCATTGAACTGTAGGGAAACAATGAGTGCCGGTTCGTTTAAAAATAATGTTAACTACAAACTATTTACTTACAAATCATATGTACGAGGGGCATATGATAAGTTTCCAGACTTTTTTCCTATGGGCATTTAAAATTGACGTAGACACTTGAAAATTCACTATCTTATTGCTCTACATATTATGAGATGACTGACTAATTTTTATGATTTCAGTTTCAAATTTACAGCTACAGCAGGAATTGGAATACACCCCACTAATCTATAAAAGAGGGGTTTTTAATGAGTTTCCAGACTTTTTCGTATGGGCATTTAAAGTTGACGTACACTCTTGAAAATTCACTATGTTATTGCTATATATCTTATAAGATGACTGACCAATTTTTATGATTTCAGCTTCAAATGAACAGCTACAACAGGAATTGGAATACACCCTACTAAACCCTGATTGTCACAGCTGGTGAATTTCTAAAATGCAATCTGGACGTGAGGACACCTGACAGGGTCCTATTTATGGGTCAAATAGAATTGTTTAACTATTTGAACTGTGCAAAAAATCACTTATGTTAAATTGAATTGTTTAAAATAGAACTGTTTTTACATTTAACTATGTGCAAACATATGACTGATTTTTAATTGAATTGTTACTGATACATAGCAATACTTGTATCCACTTCTCTGTGTGCAAACAAATAATTAATACTGAATAAAATTAGTAGTGTTTGATAACAATACTTGAAACTATTTAAATGTGTAGAAACAAATGATTAACAGTAATCATTTAGAATTTTTTGTATTGGATTGAAATACTTGAAACAATTTAACCGTGTGCGAAAAAGATGAGCTCAGGCTCGCTTAAAATTGTTATCAAAAAATGTGTTTACAAATGATATTTGATATATATGTATAAAAAGAATTTGACATTAAATAACCAACAATGGTTGATATGCCATAAACCCAGCCAAACCAAATCATACATATTTAATATATATGTATTAAGAGGATTATTCATTAAATAACCACCATAAACCCTAATCAAACCAAATCGTATTTACGTGGTGCATTCAATAGGATTCCAGACTTTTTTTGTACAGGCATTTAAAATTGTCGTAGACTCTTGAAAATTCACTATGTTATTGCTATACATCTTATGAGATGACTGACCAATGTTTATGATTTCAGCTTCAAATGAACAGCAACAGCAGCAATTGGAATACAGCCTACTAAAACCTGATTGTCACAGCTGGTGAATTTCAAAAATGCAATCTGACACTTTAGAAGAACGATATGCAATAAAATTCTGGAAAAATGCCACAGAAACAACGTATGGAATGCTTCAGAGTGCTTTTCGACCATATTGCATGAATCGAGCTTGAGTTTTTGAGTGGCATAAGAGATTCAAGGAAGGCAGGGAGTCTGTGGGGGATGATGTGAGGTGTAAGAGGAGTAAGGAAGTCAATACACCAGAGTTGATTGGCCTAAGTGTTAGGGTTAGGGTTACTATGTTGAGGTTTTAAGGGAGTTCAGGAGGAGATTCCTAGGGAAGAGGCCAGCACTCTTCAAATCGGCTCAGTTGCATTTCCAGCGGGCCATACACCAGTCCACAACTCCATCCTTTTCACAGACTATTTGATCAAGATGGGCATCAAGACAGTTCCTCACCCTCCCTATAGTCGAGACCTTGCTCCCTGTGACGTTTGCATATTCCCTAAGCTCAGAGGCTGTCGTTATGAGACAAATGAGTGGATGAAAGGGGCTGTGACGAAGGTCATTGACACGCTCACACAAGAGGACTTCCATGGGGCCTTCGAGAAGTTGTTGGAACGGTACAACAAGTGCATTGCAGCCGGAGGAGATTGCTTCGAAGGGGGCTAGAGTTTCATGTGTATACTATCAATAAAAGTGCCCATACGAAAAAAAGTCTGGAAACTTATCATATGCACCTCGTATATGTAAAAACAGGATTTAACATTACACAAAAGGGTTGATATTTGATTCAACTCAATCAATCAACTAATCAACTGTAAATAGAATGGGACCCGACACTGAATTTAGTGGCCGCTAAAAGCAGCTTCTAAAAGAATCTATGATAGATACAATAAATATATACTAAAACTGTTCACCGATTCTATATTTTTTGTATTGATTGACCTGAGGCTGCTCTATGCTCCATATTTGATTTTTTTTTCCCCTGAACCTTTTTGGTAAATCTTCCTTTTAATAATCAGCATTTCTTCAATGTTACTTAAGCTGTATTAGTGACGCAAAATCAACCTTTTTCGAGGAGTACTAAATGTAGGGAGTGGGTGTAAAGTTTGGTGGGGACGGCGTGAAGGTGGGTGAAAAGTAGGATTAGTGTCGGTTTAGTCTCAGAAGTAGGTCGCTAAGTTTTTGAATCATTTAGAAGAGAAAGAGAGACAGAGACAGAAACAGAGACAGACAAAGAGAGAGAGAAATAAATAGAGAGAAGGGAAAAAGAGGGAGGGAGAGAGTTGAGAGAAAAACGTCTCTGATCTCTGATCCTTGTGAGAGATGATCTGCGCGTGCGCACTTGAGCATAACTTGACTTTCATCACGCGTTGAAGCATAAAAGAATCGACGATAACAGGCACACACACACACACACACACACACACACATACCTATACACGCATCCACACACACATACACATAAACGCGTGCACACACACACACATACACACACACACACATACACACACGTACACACATACACACACGCTTGCACACACATCCATACGCATATTGACACACGCATACACACACATACACACGCACGCACAGATATACACACACACACATACACACGCATACACACATACAAACACGCATACACACGCATACACACATATACACATGCACACGTGCATATACACACACATGCACGCACAAACACACAATCACACACACGCTCTCATACACCCATACACACACGCATACACACACACACACATATACACACAGACATACAAACGCATGCACACACGCACACACACGCACGCACTCATACACACATGCACACACATCCATATGCATATCCACACACACATACACACACACATACATATACACAAGCATACACAGACATATACACGCACACACACATATACACATACGCATGCACACACACACATATATATACGCACATACACACGCATACACATACGCATATACACGCATGCACACTTACATACACGCTTATATACACACATACACACGCACACGCACTCATACATACACAAGCACACATAGATATATACACACATACACACGCATACACCAACGCAAAAACACACGCATATACACACATACATACGCATATACACATACACACACGCATATACACACATACACACGCATACATACAAACGCACATGTATACACACATGTATACACACATACACACGCATACATACACACGCATACACACACATATACGAACGCACTTATACACACGCATACACACTTACACACTCGCATGCACACACATACACACACGCATATATACGCATATACACACATACACACGCATACACACACACTCAAACACACACATATACGCACGCGCTCATACATACGCATACACACTTTCACACTCGCATACATACGCATTTACACACATACACACGCATACACACACGCATAAATACGTACACCCACATACATACACGCACGCACATATACACACTCATACATACGCACATACACGCATAATACACATACGGACATATACACGCATGAACACACGCATACACACATAAAAACGCATACGCACATACACACATACACACAAGCACACACATAAAAACACACGCAATACTCACATACCCGTATGCATACAAACCCGCATACACATGTATACACATACACACATACATACACCTGCAAACCCACATATATACATGTCTATACACGCATACACATACACACACACGTATACACATACACACATACATACACACACGCATACACATATACACATGTGTGTACACGCATACACATACACACACGCATGCACATACATTGTGCACTCGCGCACACACATACACACACGCACATATACACACACGCACACACACATATACACATGTGTATATACGCATACACATACACACACACGCATACACATATACACATGTGTGTACACGCATACACATACATGCATACACATACACACACGCATGCACATACATGCATGCACTCGCGCACACATATACACACACGCACATATACACACACGCACACACACATATACACATGTGTATATACGCATACACATACACACACGCATGCACATACATTGTGCACTCGCGCACACACATACACACACGCACATATACACACACGCACACACACATATACACATGTGTGTACACGCATACACATACACACACGCATGCACATACATTGTGCACTCGCGCACACACATACACACACGCACATATACACACACGCACACACACATATGCACATGTGTATATACGCATACACATACACACACATGCATACACATATACACATGTGTGTACACGCATACACATACACACACACGCATACACATATACACATGTGTGTACACGCATACACATTCATTCATACACATACACACACGTATGCACACACATGCATGCATCGCGCTCACGCATACACATACACCCACATGCATACACATACACACACGCACACATACACACACGCATGCACACATATACACATGTATATATACGCATACACATACACACACACACACAGAGGAAGACAGACTTTTATACACATACATATATGACTTTTAATAAATGTTTGTAATTTTATTATTCAGTGACGGATTATCTACAGCACCGGCCCCTAATGCTGTGAGCTTTTGTAAGACTCCCCCTAATCGTAAACCCTCCTTCGTCGACTTCTAATAAAGTGACACATTACAGCGAAAGGTTTTTATTTGAGATGACTAACTTTGAAAATGAAATCTTTTTTTAAAACTTCCCGGTATGAACAAATATTTGAAAAAAAAAACCACAGGGTTTTTAGGTCTTTTTTTTTTTTTGGAAGGGTTATTTATTTATTTTTTGTTTTATGTTTTTTATTTATATCTAATATTTGTTTTGTGTATGTTTTTGTTTTTTATTGTTGTTTTTTTTTATAGTTTTGTTTTTTGGTGGGAGTATTTGGGGGGTAGTCTGTTTTTTAAGCTTTTGTTCTCAATTGTTCGTTTGTTCTTCTGGATTCCGTAGGTTTAACCCCCACTCAACCCAATAGGTCATATACCACTCCGGAAAAAAAATGTTTATACATGGAACGATAAGTAAGTAAAGTTGTCTCCCTTTGTCGAGGGCGACCAGAAAGCTCCCTTTTCAATAGCTACTACACCGAGGTGTAGGGGTGGGTGCTACTCCTTTCCTTGGATTGCTCCACTTTACCCTTGATCCTCACCTTATAGTGGTTAAGCAAGGAGATATCAAGTACCATTTTTAAAGTCTTTGGTATGACTCGACCTGGGATTGAACCCTGGTCTCCCGGACCATTGGCGAACACTGCTATCTGACACACTATATATATATATATCTGTTCATTTTTATCCATCTACCTATCTATCCAAGTCTGTTCATATCAATCTATCTATCAATATACCTCTACAAATAAGTTCAAATATATATATATATATGTGTGTGTGTGTGCGTGTGTATGAGTGTGTGTATGTTTATGTGTGAGTGTTTGTGTGCGTGTGTGAATGTGTGCGCATGTGTGTGTATGTGTAAGCATATGTGTGTATGTGTGTGTGTATGCGTGTGCATGTGACTGTGTATGTGTGTATGCGTGTGTGTATATGCGTGTTATATATATATATACATAGTGAGAGAGAGAGAGAGAGAGCACTCTGATCTATCTATCTATCTATCTATCTATCTATCCAAATGTGTTCAACGAAATTTGTATTAATGATGGTTTAGTTTGGTTTGTTTGGTTTTATGGCATATCAACCTTTGAAGGTTATTTAACGCCAAATCCATTTTTATGTAAATAATCTGTTCTTTTGAAAACAATTCAGTTTAGCATAAGTACACAGTTTAATTGTCGAAAACATTTCCATTTCAAAGAATTTAAGCAGTTATATGTAATAATTCAGTTAAGTGTAAATACAGTTTTAATGTCGAAAAACAGTTCAATTTGGAATAATTCAGTTAAGCATGAGCACGCAGTTTAAGTGTAAGTACGGTTAATTGTCAAAAACGTTTCTATTTCATGCTATTCAGTTTACTCAATTCATTTTAGCATAAGTATGCTGTTAGTTCTATTTAACCCATAGATAGGACCCTATCAGGTGCTACCACTCCGGGCCAGAGTGGACCTGGGAGCGATGGCAATGAAGGGGTACTCCGCATTCCCCAAAGCTCCAGCACTGCTGGAACTTCACCATCAGATTGTTTAGTGTCATATACAGGACACTCTTTGGAGGGGGTCTTACCCCTCTGCAGAGGTGCAGTCAGTGTATTCTACAGCCCCAGCTGACTGGGCAATTGTATTAATGAAGAAATGCTGCCAATATATATATATATATATATATATATATAGCAGCATTTCTTCATTAATACAAATTTCGTTGAATATAATAGACCTTTTCTGTCTACATATTTTCTTGTTGATCCTTTCATATTGCCGTATTGATTTTATAGTATTCGGCGGCCATTGATTGATGTATTTTCCATAATTGTTTATTTCCTAAGTACTTTCTGCCCGACTTTGGGCCATCATCATTGCATAATAAAATTACAAGCATTTATTAAAGGTCATTTATGTATGTGCATAAATGTCTGTCTTTCTCTGTGTGTGTATGAATTTGTATGTGTGTGTGTGTGTGTGTGTGTGTATGTTTACGTGTGAGTGTTTGTGTGCATGGGTGTGTGTGCGCGCATGTGTGTGTGTGTGTGTAAGCATATGTGTGTATGTGTGTGTGTATGTGTGTATGCGTGTGCATGTGTCTGTGTATGTGTGTATGCGTGTGTGTATATGCGTGTTATATATATATATATATATATATAGAGAGAGAGAGAGATAGTACTCTGATCTATCTATCTATCTATCTATCTATCACTATATATGTACATACGGTGCATACGATAAGTTTCCAGCCTTTTTTCGTATGGGCAATTGAAATTGTCGTAGACTCTTGAAAATTCATTATTTTCTTGCTATATAACTTATGAGATGACGGACCAATTTTTATGATTTCAGGTTTAAATGAACAGCTACAGCGGCAATTGGAATACATCCTACTAAACCTGATTGTCACTGCTAGTGAATTTCAAAAATGCAATCCGACACTTTAGAAGAACGATATGCAATAAAATTCTGTTTTAAACTTGGGAAAAATGCCACAGAAACGTATGGAATGCTTCAAACTGCTTTTGGACCATCTTGCATGAACCGAGCATCAGTTTTTGAGTGGCATAAGAGATTCAAGGAAGGCACGGAGTCTGTGAGGGATGATGAGAAGTGTGGAAGGAGTATGGAAGTCAATACACCAGAGTTGATTGGCCAAAGGGTTAGGGTTAGGGTTACTATGTTGAGGTTTAAAGGGAGTGCAGGAAGAGATTCGGTCGGAAGAGGCCAGCACTCTTCAAATCGACTCAGTGGCATTTCCACTAGGACAATACACCAGTCCACAAATCCATCCTTGTCACAGACTATTTGACCAAGATGGGCATCAAAAAAGTTCTTCGGCCTCCCTATAGTCCAGACCTTGCTCCCTGTGACTTTTGCTTATTCCCTCAGCTCACAATTGAGGAGATGAAAGAGGCTGTGACGAAGGTCATTGACACGCTCCCACAAGAGGACTTCCATGGAGCCTTCGAGAAGTTGTTGGAACGGTACAACAAGTGAATTGGAGCCGGAGGAGATTACTTTGAAAGGGACTAGAGTTTCATGTGTGTACTATCAATAAAAGTGCCCATACGAAAAAAGTCTGGAAACTTATTTAATGATCCTCGTGTATATAACACTCTGTTCTATCTATCTATCTATCTATCTATCTATCTAAGTCTGTTCATATCTATTTATCTATCTGTCAAAGTCTATTTTATATCAATCAATCCATTCGTCTATTCATAACATCTATATATATATACCTAAGTGTGTTCATATCTATCTATCTATCTATCTATCTATCTATCTATCTATGTTCATATCTATCGATCTATCTATCTGTCTGTTTTTGTTCATACCTATCTGTCTATCTATATATATATATATATATATATATATATATATATATATATATATATATATATATATATATATATATGTGTGTGTGTGTGTGTGTGTGTGTGTGTGTATATCTTTGTTCATATCTATCTATCTATCTATCTCTCTTTGTTCATATCTATCTATCTATCTATCTGTTTTTGTTCATATCTATCTATCTATCTATATATATATATATATATATATATATATATATATATATATATATATATATATATCTTTGTTCATATCTATCTATCTATCTATCTATCTCTCTTTGTTCATATCTATCTATCTATCTATCTATCTATCTGTTTGTGTTCATATCTATCTATCTATCTATATATATATATATATATATATATATATATATATATATATATATATATATATATATCTTTGTTTATATCTATCAATCTATCTATCTTTGTTCATATCTATCTATCTATCTGTTTTTGTTCATATATATATATATATATTTATATATATATATATATATATATATATATATATCTTTGTTCATATCTATCTATCTATCTATCTATCTCTCTTTGTTCATATCTATCTATCTATCTATCTATCTGTCTGTTTGTGTTCATATCTATCTATCTCTCTCTCTCTCTCTCTATATATATATATATATATATATATATATATATCTTTGTTTATATCTATCAATCTATCTATCTATCTTTGTTCATATCTATCTATCTATCTATCTATCTGTTTTTGTTCATATATATATATATATATATTTATATATATATATATATATATATATATATATATATATATATATATATATATATATATCTTTGTTCATATCTATATATCTATGTATCCATCTTTGTTCCTATCTATCAATCTAAGTTTGTTCATATCTATCTATCTATCTATCTATATACATATATATATATATATATATATATATATATATATATATATATATATATATATGTGTGTGTGTGTGTGTGTGTGTGTGTGTGTGTGTATTTATTGAAGATGATTGCCATAAAGATCTTGGGACTCGCCATATACAGCTGTCAGGGACACAGTTTATATCTATATATATTCCTACTCCCAGACACAAAACTAATTTTTAAGCGGAGTAAAGATGGTTTGAATTCAGAGTCAATCCTTCTCCAAGGTTTGTTGACTTGCCAGAACTTTAAAAAAACAGTCTGCCTGATTATTTACTCATCACTTGAGGTTCAACAGATCAATTCCTGCTTTTCTTTAACTACATTTGAACTCAGCTTACCGCTTTTGCTTCCTTCGAAGATAACCGTTACGCTACGTACGCTTTCTATGACAGTCTGAATTATTACTTTGGGAATAGACTTAATATTTTAATTAATTTCGTATTCGTGAATTTAAACACTTACTTTTTTTCTTTATTTTTCATGCTTAATCAGTTAAAATCAAAATTAAAATAGATTATGAGCATTACTTATTCGACTAGTATTTTCTTCGATTTATTTTTATTGCTTATTTATGTCTGGTGGATGCTAGTTGGTTGGTTGTGTTCAATGACATATCAACCCTTGCAGGTCATTAAAAGCCAAATCCTGTTTATACAAACATATTATATATATATATGATTTGTGAACGAATAATTTGTAGGTAACTAGGATTCCAACTATTGCTATCTAACACAAATAATTCTATTAGTCACAGTTAAATGATTCTAAACATTGCTATATTTATATATTGCTATATATATATATATATATATATATATATATATATATATATATATTGCTATATATCTAACACTAATAATTTTATTTACCGCAGTAAAAGTATTCCAACTATTGCTATCTAACACTGATAATTCTATTTGCCACAGTTAAATGATTCTAAACATTGCTATATTTATATATTGCTATATGTATATATATATATATATATATATATATATATATATATATATATATATATTGCTATATATCTAACACTAATAATTTTATTTACCGCAGTAAAAGTATTCCAACTATTGCTATCTAACACTGATAATTCCACATACATTCTCTTAAAAGGCATTAAAGACAGCGATCTAATACTAATTATTCAATTTAACCTTCATCATTTGATTGCACACATTCAAATGTTTTTAAGTATAGAAAATGATTAAATCTTTCTAATAGACCCTAACAGGTACTACAACTCTGGGTCAGAGTGGACATCGGAGTAATGACAATGACGGTGTACTCCACATTCCCCATATCTGTAGAAATGAAGCCTCAGCATCAGGTGCAATTAATATCATATTCAGGACACTCGTTGGAAGAGGGGGGGGCTATTACCCTACTGCAGAGATGCAGTTGGCGTATTCTACAGCCTAAGTCAACTGGGCTGCCTTCTTTATCTAATACTTTTAAGTTGTTCACATGTTTTAGATAAATTCTTCAATGGAATCAAATTATGTCATCCAGTGGTAAGAGTCTTACTTCACAAAAAATTAATTAGTTTCATGACAGGAAAGACTTCCCTCAAAGGTTTGGTTTGTTTTTTAATGGCATATTAACCATCATGGGTTATCTAATGCCAAAACCAACGTTATAGAAGAATAGCAGTGGTACTATTTGACCCATAGCTGGCGGAATACATGTATATTTACATACCCCTTCCCACGAATAGGATGCGACACAAGGTCATTTTTAATCTGAGTTTAACAGGTTTGAATTCAGAGTTTTCCTTCTCCTAGACCGGTTGCCACACCTAGGTTAAAAAAAAACTCCAGTCTTCCCATATCTGGCAAGAGAATAGTTGTATATATACCTTTCCCAGAGTATTAGTCTTATGTGAAATGTAAACAGTCTTGGCCACGATTTGAACTCGGGTCACTGTGTCCATTCCATAAAACGATAACCCTTATATCACGAACTGAAACCATTCCACCACGAACACTAGCATATATATATATATATAACAGTGTTGGTTGTCATAAAATCACTTTCTGTGTTTGTGTTGAACCAAGTGCAATATAATATGGAGAGTGCTCAATATCTAGGATAGAGCTATTATATAATAATAATAAATAAATATATATTAGGTAAATGTATTTAATTCATGAAATTTAGACTGCGACCCCTGGGTTTCATCGAGTTTTTTGCAAAAACAACAATCATCAGGCTGTTAAGAAAATGAAATGAATCGAAAATCGAAAAAATAAAGTCAAAAACTGTTGTGGTTTTGTATGATTTTTTACGTGTGATTGTAAGTGTGTGAGTGTGTGTGTGTATGCGTGTATGGATTGTAGTTGCGTATTAATATGAAATAAAATAATGTAGCGAAATATTAAGATACACCTACGAATTCACATCCGCTTATACAACGCGCTGCGTTTGCAAATTTACTTAAACTAATACAAACACACATTAAGCAAGGTCAATAAAGGAGTACTCCGCATTTCGCAAAGCTCCAGCATTACTGGAACCTCACCATTAGATAACTAAGTGTCATAACAGGACACTTGTTAAGGGTGTCTTACCCCTCTACAGAGATGCAGTCGGTGTTTTCTACAGCCCCATCCGATTGGGCCCTAGCTGAGGGCATCTTACCCCTCTACAGAGATGCAGTCGGTGTATTCTACTGCCCCAGCCGATTGGGCCCTAGCTGAGGGCATCTTACCCCTCTACATAGATGCAGTCGGTGTATTCTACCGCCCCAGCCGATTGGGCCCTAGCTGAGGGCATCTTACCCCTCTACAGAGATGCAGTTGGTGTTTTCTACAGCCCCATCCGATTGGGCCCTAGCTGAGGGCATCTTACCCCTCTACAGAGATGCAGTTGGTGATTCTACTGCCCCAATCCGATTGGGCCCTAGTTGAGGGAATCTTACCCCTCTGCAAAGATGCAATTGATGTGTTGGTTTAGTAAAATGGTAATTCCTGTGTATGGAGCGAGTGAGGGAGAGGCTTTCTATGTTTGGATATACTAATCACATGATGAGCCCAAAAGTCTTGGCACAAAAATCAAAAATCCAGTCAAACAGATTCCACCAGACGTTCCGTGAGGCGAGAACGTTAAAATCTCTCAGAAAGACAACCCTAAGATACCAGATATCTTCTTCAGCGCTCCGGTAAGACCCTTAAACTCAATTTTATACACAGGGAGGACTGTATATTGTTATTAATCATTTCACGTGTTGATTAATAAATTGTTAGAATTAAACGAAGTATCAGTTCATTTATTTGTTGCCGTTAGCTATACTAACACAATAGATGTATTCTACGGCCCCAGCCGACTGGTCCCTCGTTAAGGGAATCTTACCCCTCTGCTGAGATGCAATTGATGTGTTCTACAGCCCCAGTCGACTGGGCTGACCGAATTGTAGAAACTTTCCAGAAAATGGACCCAGTGTACTTCCAAACAATTGAATCTTTTCTTGATGTTTCTGATTTTGTCAACATAATATTCGGACCCTATTCTTCGAAAGACTTTGTTCATCGCACTGTCCGTTTGAAAACAAATAGGTTTCGTTTTTCTAGTTGACTAAAGCAAAATGGTGGAAATCAGTATTTCTTTATATCACCTGCCCTATTACCATTGGTTGATTGGAGAAGCAATAAACTGCAGAGTAAATTGATTTATCATTAAGTGGATAGTAAAGATTTTTACGTAATCTCTCTAATTATCTTATAGACTAACCTTGTAATTTTATAGATAGATAGATAGATAGATAGATTGGCTTTTTACGTAATTTCTCTAATCATCTCATAAACTAACCTTGTAATTTTGTAGATAGATAGATAGATAGATATGTAATCTCTCTGATTATCTGATAAACTAACCTTGTAGTTTTGTACTTCTGTGACAAATTGTTGTATTTGCTTGACACAGTCTACCCTAAAGTGGAAGGCATGTCATTCTAGATGGGACAGTGGATGGACCCAAGGGTGCAATGAAGAAAAGAGGTGGAACGTGGCGGTTTCAGAAACAACGAAATTTTTGTTGTTGTTGTTGTTGTTGTTGTTGTTTATACTTCCTTATTTTATTTTCAGAATCTATACGTGACAAACATTTGAGTAACATATAGTTTACTCGTCACATTTGAGTAACATATAGTTTACTCGTCACTACCGAACGCCCATAAATCTATTTAAAAGGTGTGAAGAAGAGGAGGCCAAACATTTGACAGTTTACCTTTTTTCATCGTCCTAATTTTAGTTGTGCTCAATCGAGTAGATAATGGAGGCGCTCGTGGTGTAATGGTTATCGTCGTAGGAATTGGACACGGCGACACGAGTTCAAATCCTGGACGATACTGATTGCATTTCACATAGCACTAATACCCTTAGGAAAGGTATAAATCCAATTATTCTCCCTCCAGCTATGGGTAAATAGTAGGACAGACTAGGTTCTTCAGCCTTGGAGAGGCAACTAGTCTAGGAGAAGGAAAACTCTGAATTCAAACCTGTTAAACTCCGCTTAAAAATTAACCTCGTGTCATATCCTGCCCGAGCGGAGGGGTTGGGCAAATATGGATAACATATATACATAGAACATAGGAATCCCGAAACACGAAAAACACGTAACGACTTCTTAGTTCAGGTACGAAACCTTTTATTACCTTTGAGTTAAAGGTTTCGACATAAGGAAGAGAGATGCACAATCTTTCTATGATGACTTTTCCATCTGCCCCCCATCACGTGCGGTGCCCGTAGCGCGCAAATTCGTCTGGCCTCAGCGAGCCCCGAAAGTCGACCCTTCAGGTTTGTAGTCTAGTTCTCAACTATTGACTTTTTCAAATCTCCCAAAATCCTCCGCACACGCTTCCGGTGCATAACGTCATTCACATCCCTGGTCACATCTACTATCTGGGATTTTTATTTTGACATCTGTGAACGACACATCCGCCCTGCGCGCGTCAACACCTGTGCTCAAGTTTGCACCAAACTAACCTATGTGTTGAACCGAAAGGTTCTCAGCCTAACTAAACCCAAAGGCAAGATATATAAAACGAAATCTCTCGGCCATTATATTACAATAGTACACATATGAAACTCTATTCCCCTTCGAAGTAATCTCTTCCGGCTGTAATGCACTTGTTGTACCGTTCCAACAACTTCTCGAAGGCCCCATGGAAGTCCTCTTGTGTGAGCGTATCAATGACCTTCGTCACAGCCTCTTTCATCTCCTCAATTGTCTCATAACGACAGCCTGTGAGCTTAGGGAATAACCAAAAGTCACAGGGAGCAAGGTCTCGACGATAGGGAGGGTGAGGAATTGCCTTGATGCCCATCTTGCTCAAATAGTCTGTGACAAGGATGGAGTTGTGGACTGGTGCATTGTCCTGCTGGAAATGCCACTGAGCCGATTTGAAGAGTGCTGGCTTCTTCCGACGGAATCTCTTCCTGAACTCCCTTAAAACCTAAACATAATAACCCTAACCCTAACCCTTTGGCCAAGGAACTGTAGTGTATTGACTTCCTTACTCCTCCCACACCTCTCATCAGCCCTCACAGACTCCCTGCCTTCCTTGAATCTCTTATGCCACTCAAAGACTGATGGTCGAAAAGCAGCCTGAAGCATTCCATACGTTTCTGTGGCATTTTTTCCAAGTTTAAAACAGAATTTTATTGCATATCGTTCTTCTAAAGAGTCAGTTTGCATTTTTGAAATTCACCAGTCGTAACAATCAGTCTTTAGTAGGGTGTATTCCAATTGCTGCTGTAGCTGTTCATTTGAAGCTGAAATCCTAAAAATTGGTCAGTCATCTCATAAGATGTATAGCAATAACATAGTGAATTTTCCAGAGTCTACGACAATTTTAAATGCCCATACGA
This sequence comes from Sepioteuthis lessoniana, assembly GCA_963585895.1. Lineage (NCBI taxonomy): Eukaryota > Metazoa > Mollusca > Cephalopoda > Myopsida > Loliginidae > Sepioteuthis > Sepioteuthis lessoniana. The sequence goes on along the minus strand of OY757945.1, from coordinate 10,780,613 downwards.
AAAAAGTATGGAAACTTATCGTAAGCCCCTCGTATATATATATATATATATATATATATGAAATAATGTGAAAAACGTAAAAATTTACACAAGACACAAGTGGTAACGATAACTGCCTATAATCCGTTGGAATTCGGTTAGCCATCTTGTTTTTGGTTAAGCGTACAAGATACTCCTTCAAAGTAACAAGGCTGCATTAAGTGGTATTTGTCGGACGAGTGTGGCATAAGGCCTTTTTTGGTGGGTCCGGGCGCAGGGCCGTAGCCCAGATCCTCATGGCGGCTCTAAAAATTCCTCAGGCCCCGTCGGCATTCCTCTAAAAAGAGCGCCTCAGGCGTCCAGCGATAAACCCAGCCATCCCAAAGAGGGTTAGAACCTGGGGGGGGGCTCCTTGAGGCTCGAGGATGCCCGTCAAGGTGCACCTCGACCGACAGCCATCCAAACCAGAACACACTAAATCAGATCTGTGCACCGACCAACACGATCGACTGAGTTTTGTCCCAGCTCAGGAGAAATTAAGTTCAGACTGTTAATTTGTCATTGTTTATATGTAACTTTGTTGCGTCTGATTGGCTAATATACTGCTTCTACTTAAGTCGCCTTTCATTGGCTAATCTCCTGAAGGGAAAGTCTATAAATATCTGCTGACAATTTGTTGAGAGCCAACATCTATAGACGATCAAAAGACAGCCAAGCCACTTCACACTTCGATCGGCTGTGTTCGTCGGTACACAGATCTAGTCGGGGTGTTTTGGCTCGGTTGGCAGGCATCCTTGAGCCTTGGGGGGCCTGAGGCGCCCCTTTTGAGAAGAATGCTGATGGAGCCGCAGGGCATGTCTAGGCTACGGCCCTGCGCCCGATTCACAAAAAAAAGGCCTTGTGCTACACTCGTCCGGTTGGTGAGACGTACGACAAATACTGACATCGAAATGAGATCCCCTCTAAACAATCCAACTCTGTCTGGAGAAAAGTTGTGCATCCTGTTCAGAAAAATATTTGCTGAAGTAAAAAGCGAACTGACATCAAATAATTCATGTGTCATTTACCACCCGACTAATACCATATTTCTTCTCTTTTATTTATACAGCCCTATTGATACATACATATATATATATATGAAGGTAGCAGGAAAAAATATAATCCAAATAGGTGAATATATCATGATGTGAAGTCGACGTTAACGTTTCGGTTTTAATAACCATCATCAGGACTTGGATATAAAATAGTTCAAAATATCGATGGGTGATTGCTGAGATGACAGGAGCAAATGAGAAATATACAACGAAAAGATAGATAAACATGCACATAGCGTTCAAAATTCAAAAGTCATCAGAACGTGTTTGGCACGTGGAAAAATATTTGAAAATGTAGGATTTTTCAAAGAAACGATACAAAACCTCCCGTTTATTGAGAAATACGCAACAAATAAGTTTTCATATCCAAGTCCTGATGATGGTTATTAAAACCGAAACGTTAACGTCGACTTCACATCATGATATATTCATCTATTTGGATTATATTTTTTCCTGCTACCTTCATACTGTCGGATTTTATCCATATTTACTTTCATATATATATATATATATATATATATGTATATACCAACCCCTCCGCTCGGGCAGGATATGACACGAGGTCAATTTTTAAGCGGAGTTTAACAGGTTTGAATTCAGAGTTTTCCTTCTCCTCGACTAGTTGCGGGTGTTAGTGCTATGTGAAATGCAATCTCGTCCAGGAATTGAACTTGTCTCGCCGTGTCGATTTCCAACGACGATAACCATTACACCACCGTCACCTCCTTATATGTGTATGTATATATATATATATATATATATATGTATACAGCAAAGTGGGTTAGGATATATATATATATATATATATATATATTAATCTTGATATGTAATCTATAATTCTGTTGGTGTGAAAAAAAAAACAGATTTTACAATTTGCAAATTCTACAAACTGATATCTGGGGAAAAAATTCAGTAAAAAACAAAAGAAAAAAGAAAAAACACACGTGCTACTTGAAAATAATCAACAGCACGTGTGTCTAAGCAAAAGAAAAATCACTGAAAGAATGACCTAAGCTTATTAAGTGCTCAATACATGAGATAGAGCTGATATTATCAAAATAATTCCTACATGGCCAAGAGCTAGTCTACCTAGGTTTTGCCTAAATGGCTCGTCAGGATCGCATTGGCAAAGTGGGTTAGGATAAAATACATTTTATTGATTAAAAAGACCCCTCACCTATAAAGAAATTAGCATTAATTCTTTTTTTTTTTTTTTTCAACGTTGAATAATTTTAATTAATCCTTTTATCCACTAATTGACCGATTTTTCCTATGTCTGCAAATATTAAATATTTCAGACGTTAAGTAATTTCTTTGGTTTATTATATTTATATTTAATTTTTCCTCCATACATAGTTTACAATATCTATTCCCCACACCCTTATATTTACAACATCTTTTCACGATTGTCCATTTTAATATAGGATCTATGCCACATTTCATATATATATATATATATAGTTATCTTTCCTGACCGATAGACTGAAACGCAGTTTCTTCCAAGCAACGATTGTATCGATACTGCTATATGGATGCACTACATGGACGCTAACTTAACGTATGGAGAAAAAGCTTGACGGCAACTACACAAGAATGCTATGAGCAATATTGAACAAGTCCTGGAAGCAACACCCCACAAAGCAGCAGCTTCACGGCCACTTACCACCCATCACGAAAACTATCCAAGTTAAACGAACCAGACATGCAGGACACTGCTGTAGAAGTAGGGACGAGCTCATAAGTGATGTACTCCGATGGACCCCTTCACATGGCCGAGCAAAAGCAGGGCGACCAGCTCGAACCTACATACAACAGCTCTGTGAGGATGCGGGATGTAGCCCTGAGGACTTGCCAGAAACGATTAACGATAGGGAGGAATTGCGAGAGAGAGTCAGGGATATCTGCGCTGATGGCACAACAAGATGAGATGATGATGATGGTTAATTTTTCCTCCATACATAGTTTACAATATTTATTCCCCACACCCTTATATTTATTACATCTTTTCACGATTGCCCATTTTAATATAGGATCTATACCAAATTATATATATATGTGTATATATATATATATCTATATATATATATATATACTTCCTCGGCTTTTGCTGGGCCGTCTGGCATTCGTGCCAGATGGGATATCGATCAGTGGCAGATTCGAGGCCGAAAGGCCTCCAACTTCGGCTGGGCTACCTTCGGGTGGGCGAGTTGCAACCTTTGTCCCCTATGTATAGCACTAGACCTTTCTGTCTAGTTCAAGCTATAACCCGGCATACGTGCCCGGATCCAGATTTGGATTCGTGAAACTGTTTGGCTCATTAGACCCACATTTCACTTTGTGGGTAGATGAGCAGCACAGACCAGCAGGGTTCGAGTCTCGGCTTGTGCCCGACCTTGCCCTGCCCTAAATCCCCACTATAATCATTGACCTTGTGTCATGTCCTGTCTGGTGGGTGGCAGCGACAAATATCTATATATATATATGCGTGAGTGTGTGTGTGTGTGTGTGTGTGTGTGTACGTGGGTGTGTGCGCGCAATCGCATCTTTTAATTACTGTTGCATTTTGTAGCATCGCACTTGGGTCGTCAATTCTATAAAAATGGGAGATTAGTTGTTTTGAATTTTTAAAAACCTAATGCTAAGAGGTATGTGAGTGTATGCGAGTGTGTGTTTGTATCCGTATGTATCTGTGTGTATGTGTGTGTGTTTGTACTAGGGAGTGTGTGGGTGTGTGTGTTTGCAACTTTTTGTATATGTGTTTATGTGTTTGTATCTCTGTGTATCTATTTGTGTGTGTGTGTGTGTTTTATCAGTGTGTATCTTTGTGTATGTGTGTGTGCTTGTACCAGTGTGTGTGTGTGTGTTTGCAACTTTCTGTATCTGTGTGTATGTGTGTGGGTTTGTATCTCTGTGTATCTATTTATATGTGTGTGTGTGTGTGTGAGTCAGTATCTATGTGAATCTGTGTGTGTATCTGTGTGTGCGCGTGGTTTTGTATCTCTGTGTGTGTGTGTGTGTGTGTGTGTGTGTGTGTGTGTGTGTGTGTGTGTGTGTGAACGTGTGTGTGTGAATGTGTGTGTGTATCTGTGTGTGCATGTGTGTGTGTTTGTATCAGTGTGTATGTGTGTGTTAGTGTGTTCACTCGTTCTTACTATGTGTGTTGGCAGTCGGCACTAATAATGTAGTGTAAAATCGAAATGATTATTTGGGTTTGTTTGTTTGTTTAATGGCATAATAACCTTTGTGGGTTATTTAATGTCAAAGCCATCCTTGTAGAAAAACACTAGCTAGAGGGATGGCTTTGCATAGTCCACTAACCATAATACCAATTCCAATGCAGTAGTCATTTACTAAGCTTAGCTTAGTTTAGCACAAATCCAAAAGTAAAGGGCACCCAGTGAGAATCAAACTCATAAGAGTCTCTTAGTTTAGCTCACTAACCACTTCACGACTTGAAGTACACCATTGTAGCAATCATTTACAAAGCTTGGCTGAGTTTAGCACAAGGCCAAAACTATAGGGCACTCAGTGAATATCAAATTCTCTAACAATAGATTGTAAGCCTAGTTCACTATTTCTTTCTTCAAGATATTTTTTCTCCTGGTTTTATTGAGGGTTTTCTTTCTTTCTTTCTTTCTTTCGCCAGGCTTTTTTCCTTACTTTCATTTATTCTTTTGATTTCTTTCTTTTTTTCTTTCTTTCTTCTGGCTTTCTTCTTTACTTCCATTTATTCTTTCTTTCTTTCTTTCGTTCTTTCTTTCTTTCTTCTGGGTTTCTTCCCTACTTTCATTTATCCTTTCTTACTTTCTTTCTTTCTTCTGGCTTTCTTCCTTACTTTAATTTATTCTTTCTTTCTTTCTTTCTTTCTCCTGGCTTTCTTATCTACTTTCATTTAGTCTTTCTTTCTTTCTTTCTTTCTTTCTTTCTCCTGGCTTTCTTCCCTACTTTCATTTATTCTTTATTTATTTATTTATTTATTTATTTCTTCTTTTGGCTTTCTTCCTTACTTTAATTTATTCTTTCTTTCTTTCTTTCTTTCTTTCTTTTTCTTTCTTTCTTTCTTTCTTTCTCCTGGCTTTCTTCCCTACTCTCATTTATTCTTTCTTTCTTTCTCCTGGCTTTCTTCTCTATTTTCATTTAGTCTTTCTTTCTTTCTTTCATTCTTTCTTTCTTTCTCCTGGCTTTCTTCCTTACTTTAATTTATTCTTTCTTTCTTTCTTTTTCTTTCCTTCTTTGTTTCTTTCTCCTGGCTTTCTTCCCTACTCTCATTTATTCTTTCTTTCTTTGTTTCTTTCTCCTGGCTTTCTTCTCTACTTTCATTTATTCTTTCTTTCTTTCTCCTGGCTTTCTTCCCTACTTTCATTTATTCTTTCTTTCTTTCTTTCTTTCTCCTGGCTTTCTTCTCTACGTTCATTTATTCTTTCTTTCTTTCTTTCTTTCTTCTGGCTTTCTTCCCTACTTTTATTTATTCTTTCTTTCTTTCTTTCTTTCTTTCTTTCTCCTGGCTTTCTTCCCTACTTTCATTTATTCTTTCTTTCTTTCTTTCTTTCTTTCTCTTGGCTTTCTTCCCTACTTTCATTTATTCTTTCTTTCTTTGTTTCTTTCTCCTGGCTTTCTTCTCTACTTTCATTTATTCTTTCTTTCTTTCTTTCTTTCTTTCTTTCTTTCTCCTGTCTTTCTTCCCTACTTTCATTTATTCTTTCTTTCTTTCTTTCTCCTGGCTTTCTTCTCTACGTTCATTTATTCTTTCTTTCTTTCTTTCTTTCTTCTGGCTTTCTTCCCTACTTTTATTTATTCTTTCTTTCTTTCTTTCTTTCTCCTGGCTTTCTTCCCTACTTTCATTTATTCTTTCTTTCTTTCTTTCTTTCTTTCTCCTGGCTTTCTTCCCTATTTTCATTTATTCTTTCTTTCTTTCTTTCTCCTGGCTTTCTTCCCTACTTTCATTTATTCTTTCTTTCTTTCTTTCTTTCTTCTTGCTTTCTTCTTTATTTTCATTTATTCTTTCTTTCTTTCTTTCTTTCTCCTGGCTTTCTTCTCTACTTTCATTTATTCTTACTTTCTCCTTTCTTTCTTTCTCTTGGCTTTCTTCTCTACTTTCATTTAGTCTTTCTTTCTTTCTTTCTTTCTCCTGGTTTTCTTCTCTACTTTCATTTATTCTTTCTTTCTTTCTTTCTTTCTTTCTCCTGGCTTTCTTCCCTACTTTCATTTATTCTTTCTTTCTTTCTTCCTTTCTTTCTTTCTCCTTGCTTTCTTTTCTACTTTCATTTATTCTTTCTTTCTTTCTTTCGCCTGGCTTTCTTCTCTATTTCATTTAGTCTTTCTTTCTTTCTTTCTTTCTTCTGGATTTCTTCTTTACTTTCATTTAGTCTTTCTTTCTTTCTTTCTTTCTTCTGGATTTCTTCTCTACTTTCATTTAGTCTTTCTTTCTTTCTTTCTTCTCCCTTTCTTTACTTTTATTTATGCTTTCTTCCTTACTTTTAATTATTCTTTCTTTCTTCCTTTCTTTCTTTCTTTCTCCTGGCTTTCTTCCCTACTTTCATTTATCCTTTCTTTCTTTCTTTCTCCTGGCTTTCTTCGTTACTTTCATTTATTCTTTCTTTCTTTATTTATTTCTCCTGGCTTTCTTCCTTACTTTTATTTATTCTTTCTTTTTTTTTTCTTTCTTTTTCCTGGCTTTCTTCTCTACTTTCATTTAGTCTTTCTTTCTTTCTTTCTTTCTTCTGCCTTTCTTCTTTACTTTCATTTATTCTTTCTTTCTTTCTTTCTTTTTTTCTACTGGCTTTCTTCCCTACTTTCATTTACCCTTTCTTTCTTTCTTTCTTTCTTCTGGCTTTCTTCTTTATTTTTATTAAGTCTTTCTTTCTTTCTTTCTCCTGGCTTTCTTCCCTACTTTTATTTATCTTTTCTTTCTTTCTTTCTTTATTTATTTATTTCTTCTGGCTTTCTTCCTTACTTTAATTTATTCTTTCTTTCTTTTTTTCTTTCTCCTGGCTTTCTTCTCTACTTTCATTTATTCTTTCTTTCTTTCTTTCTTTCTTTCTTTCTTTCTTTCTTCTGGCTTTCTTCCTTACTTTCATTTATTCTTTCTTTCTTTCTTTCTTTCTCCTGGCTTTCTTCTCTACTTTCATTTATTCTTACTTTCTTCTTTCTTTCTTTCTCTTGGCTTTCTTCTCTACTTTCATTTAGTCTTTCTTTCTTTCTTTCTTTCTCCTGGTTTTCTTCTCTACTTTCATTTATTCTTTCTTTCTTTCTTTCTTTCTCCTGGCTTTCTTCCCTACTTTCATTTATTCTTTCTTTCTTTCTTCCTTTCTTTCTTTCTCCTTGCTTTCTTTTCTACTTTCATTTATTCTTTCTTTCTTTCTTTCGCCTGGCTTTCTTCTCTATTTCATTTAGTCTTTCTTTCTTTCTTTCTTTCTTCTGGATTTCTTCTTTACTTTCATTTAGTCTTTCTTTCTTCCTTTCTTTCTTTCTTTCTCCTGGCTTTCTTCCCTACTTTCATTTATCCTTTCTTTCTTTCTTTCTCCTGGCTTTCTTCGTTACTTTCATTTATTCTTTCTTTCTTTCTTTCTTTCTTTCTTTCTTTCTCCTGGCTTTCTTCCTTACTTTTATTTATTCTTTCTTTTTTTTTCTTTCTTTTTCCTGGCTTTCTTCTCTACTTTCATTTAGTCTTTCTTTCTTTCTTTCTTTCTTCTGCCTTTCTTCTTTACTTTCATTTATTCTTTCTTTCTTTCTTTCTTTTTTTCTACTGGCTTCCTCCCTACTTTCATTTACCCTTTCTTTCTTTCTTTCTTTCTTCTGGCTTTCTTCTTTATTTTTATTTAGTCTTTCTTTCTTTCTTTCTCCTGGCTTTCTTCCCTACTTTTATTTATCCTTTCTTTCTTTCTTTCTTTCTTTATTTATTTATTTCTTCTGGCTTTCTTCCTTACTTTAATTTATTCTTTCTTTCTTTTTTTCTTTCTCCTGGCTTTCTTCTCTACTTTCATTTATTCTTTCTTTCTTTCTTTCTTTCTTTCTTTCTTTCTTCTGGCTTTCTTCCTTACTTTCATTTATTCTTTCTTTCTTTCTTTCTTTCTTTCTTTCTTCTGGCTTTCTTCCCTACTTTCATTTATTCTTTTTGCTTTTTTTTTTTCTTTCTTTCTTTCTATCTTTCTTCCTAGAAAATAGTCTTTCTCCCTGATTTCTTTTTTTCTTTGTCTTGTTTACATTATTCCCTCTTTCTACGTAATTTTCAATCTGATTACTTCGTCACTCATAAATACAATTGACAACTTCATGATATAATAAATACAATTGGCAAATCTCTTTACTGTTTTTGGCTTTATCTTTTATAATAACAATTACCGCTTTTCACCATTTTGTGCAAATCTTTAATTAAGAACTACAACCGATGGCAGTGTAATACACCGTCTGCACCTCTGCATAGGGGTAAGACCGACCCCCGTCCAACGAGTATCTTGGATATGACACTAAACAATCTCATGGTGAGGTTCCAGTGTTGCTAAGGCTTTGGGGAATGCGGAGTACCCCTTCACTACCATTGCTCCCAGGTCCACTCTGGCCCAGCATGGTAGCTCCTGATACGGTCCTATCTATGGGTTAAATAAAACTAATGGCATACTTATGCTAAACTGGATTGTTTGACTAACCTGAATAGCTTGAAATAGAAATGTTTTTCACAATTAAACTGTACTTATATTTAAACTGCGTGCTTATGCTAAACTGAATTTGAACTGTTTTTGACATTGAAACTGTACTTACACTAAACTGAATTGTTATATATAACTTCTTGAATAAACTGAATAGTCTGAAATAGAAATGTTTTTGACAATAAAACTGTATACTAAACTGAATTGTTTGAAGTAGAACTGATTATTTGTATAAAAATAGGGTCGGCCTTAAATAACCTACAAAGGTTGATATGCCATCAAACCAAACCAAACCAAACCAAATCAGTATCTTTACTATATTTTCTGTCTTTATTAGGATTTCCAATTCTTTTTCGCTTTTGGTAAACTGTTTTATGTCGTTCATACCCATCAAGTAACAAATCTTTTCTTGCAATTTACTGAGTTTGTATCAGGCTGTGCATTTCCAAAGGATGTGATTAAATGGCATCATCACTATTGCACATTATAATGATAATACTACATCTCCATGGAATATACCTCTTTGGATCTTTACCTTTGCTAAGCTTTTCCTCTGGTCTTCTGTCGGAGATTAAGTGATCCGTTTGTATCTCAAAATCCCAGAGAATTTTATGCATCTCATTCTCAAGGACGGATTCTGGTTTGTGCATATACAAGTTGAGAGAATGGTTAAAGTTCAGTTTCTTGCACAGTTCCCAGTAAATCACCTTTCCTACCCAGTCATGCCTACTCTTGAGCGTGTTTGCTTCGTTAACTTATGTGATTAACTCTTTTATCTGTCTCCCCTCTCTCTTTCTTCTCTTTTCGCTTTTCACTTTCTTTTTATGCATCAAATTGGGTCCCGTTTATACGTTGAATAGATTTCTTTGAAAATTGGTCATATTAGTAACTTGAAAATATAACAGTTTGAAAACAAATGATTATTATTAAACTAGAATACACCCATCAATAATGACGGTGGAATTTTATATAAAATATATAAAAAAATTAAAATAAAATATATAAAATATTTTAAAATTTTGGCATGAAATAACCTACAAAGGTTGATATGCCATTAAAGAAAGAAACCAAACCAAACCTTGACTAAACTGAATAGCTTGAAATAGAAATGTTTTTCACAATCAAACTGTACTTATATATAAACTGCTTACTTATGCTAAACTGAATGATTTGAAATAGAACTATTTACATAAAAATGGATTTGGCGTTAAATAACCTACAAAGGTTGATATGCCATAAAACCTAAACAACTTAAACGTAAACCTACAACGTACGAGCAATTAAACTTTTTTTTTCAATATAGATGCCAGTTGATTTAATAGGCTTACTCAAGACGACAAAATCGAATTAAGATGCTTTGAAATTGATTTGTTGGTTGGTTGGTTGGTTGGTTGTGGGTTTAATGGCATATCAACCTCTATAGGTTATTTTATGCCAAAGCTTGTTTATAGATATTATATGTATGGTTTGTAAACACATAATTTGTTGGTACCATACTAAAACAACTCCTTTACTCGCATCCGAGTCAATATTTTCAAGTATTTCTATATGACATTGGTTTATTTTATTATTTCTCACTACAATTTCGACTAACGCAGACATAATAGTATTTATAAGTAAGTAAAGTTGGCGACCATAGTCGAGGGTATCCCGAAGGCTCCCTTTTCGATAGCTACTACACCAAGGTGTAGGGGAGGGCGCTACTCCTTCCCTAGATTGCTCTACTTTACCCTTGATCCGTACCTTATAATGCTGAGTGTTAAGCAAGGAGGCATCAAGTACCATTTTTTGAGTCTTTGGTATGACTCGACCTGGGATTGAACCCAGGCCTCCCGGGCCATTGGCGAACACTCTAACCGCTAGGCCAATGTCCGGTTATAGTATTTATATTCAGCAATAATTTGAACTTGAATTCAAATGACTAAAAAATTTACTATATTGACACTAAACAATCTGATGGTGAGGCTCCAGTAATGCTGGATCTTTGAGGAATGCAGAGTACGGCTTCATTGCCATTGCTCCCAGGTTCATTCTGGCCCCAGAGTGGTAATACTCGATAGGGTCCTATCTATAGGTCAAATAGAACTGTTTGACATTTAAACTGAGTGTAAACAAATGACTTATGCAAAATAGAATTGTTTGAAATAGAATTGTTTGATCATTTAACTGTGTGTAAACAAATGACTGATATTTAGTCGAATTGTTAGTGAAACATAGCAGTACTTCGAACCATTTAGCTTGGTTTACATGCTACATTGAATTGTCAGAAATAGAACTGTTTGATCATCTAACTGTGTGTAAACAAATGACTGATATTTAGTTGAATTGTTAGTGATACATAGCAGTACTTCGAACCATTTAGCTTGGTTGACATTAACTGTGTGTATCTACAAAATGTGTTTACAAATCATATATTTAAAATAGATATATAAAGAGGATTTGACATTGAATAACCAACAATGTTTGATATGCCATAAAACCAAACCAAACAAATTAGATAGATAGATAGATAGATAGATAGATAGATAGATAGATAGATTTTTTTTTATTTAAAGGTATTGTCAACCTTTGTGGGTTATTCAATGCCAAAGCCATCCCTGTAGAAGAACAGTTGCGGTATTATTTAACACATTGCTGGGGAGATAAGGGGTTCATATCTTTTCCAGGATTATCAGCTCGAAAGTAAATGTAATAACTTGACTCAAGATTGAGCTCGCTTACTTCGATGTCACTGTCCAGTACTTCGGCCATTACGTCAAGGAGATTCTCCTCCTCGTAGATAGATATGAACAGATCGAGATAGATAGATAGATAGATAGATAGATAGATAGATAGATAGATAGAAACTGACTGAAAAGAAGAATTGATTGAAAGAAAGGTAGATAAAGAGAGATAGATGTTGAGGTATAGTATGATATAATGATTTTAATTCGTTCTAATCGGATCATAAACAGCAAGAATGGCAAAGGAGACCAAACAAATCACTTAATCCGTATATATAAATATATATGTGTATGTGTGTGTATATATATATATGTGTGTGTGTGTGTGTGTGTGTGTGTGTGTGTGTGTGTGTGTGTGTGTGTGTGTGTGTGTGTGCGTGTGATCAAGATTAAATCTTGACTTATGATTCTGATTAAGTGACAATGCAATAACAACGAGATCTAAAACGTGAGCGTGACTGGGTGCCGAGATCTTTTCTACTTTCGAGAACCCTTTTTTTTTTTCTTTCTTTCTTTCTCTTTTCCTCATACAAAATACTGAATATGTGCCGTTTTCAACATCTTCTTTTGGGAACGCGGAAAGAAAGTTGTCTTACAAAGTCATTTTACAATGATTTGTAACATTAACAAACGTCTCTGAAAATCAGCTGCAAGAGAAAGATTTAACAAAATAAGGTTAGTTTTATATTATTTTTTTAATTTACCCTCTGCTATTTTGCTTATATAACAAACGTTATAACGAGAAAAAACAGAAATTGTGATGTCTGGTCTGGTCTGGTCTGGTCAGGACTGCTTTTTTGTTTAATGTTATTACAAATTTCATGGGTTATTCAATGTCAAATTGATCCTTGTAAAAGAACCGTACTGCGATTTATCAGATCGCGTCAGAATCTGACACAAGGCCGTTTTATGGTGGGAGTCGCGCACGAATCGAGACATGCGCTACAGGTGCAAAAATTATTTACAGAACAGTAGTGGTACTATTTAACCCATAGCTGGGGGAATAAGGGGTTAATGCCTTTCCCAAGGGTATTAGTCAGAAAGTTAATGTAGTAACGCGGCAGGAGTTCGAACTCGCTCACTACAATGTCGCAGTCTCGCACGTTAGCCACGACACCATGTGGACTCACATTCATCGTAATGTTTAGAAGGGAAAAAATTTCATTGAGCAATTCAAAATTGTAGGATAAATTCCAAAGTGCTCCTTGGATCCTCTGACCTTGAACCACCCGCAGGATGAGGCATATAATAGGTAGACAGCATCGCTTCCGAAGAGGTAATCCTACCTTACCCAAAAAAGGGGATAATCCGATTATGAAATTAAACTACAATTGATGGTGAGGCTCTTGTTATAGATATTTGGAGCGTTGAGAACCCCTTCATTTAGCGTTACCCACAAGTCTACTCTGACCTGGGATGGTAGTACCAGTTAGGGTCCTATCTAAGGGTCACATATAAAAATCATTTGTATTTGGTTAAAATAGATGGAAATTATTCTTATTAAGACTATGTACTCCAGTAGACCCCTTCACATAGCCGAGCAAAGGCAGGACGAGCAGCTCGAACCTACATACAGCAGCTCTGTATAGATACGGGGTGTAGCTCTAAGACCTGCAGGAAGCGATGAACGATAGGGAGGGGTGGCGAGGTGAGGGTCAGGGATATCCGTGCTGATGGCATGACAAGATGATAATGATGATGATGAAGACAAGTTACTTGAAGCTCTAATTGTTTACTAAGGATTATTATTAGCTACTTGAAACCTTATAATGGTGTGCAGATTAATTGAATTAAGAATAGTTACTTGAAGCTATAATTGTTTACAAAGGATTATCATCATTACTTACTTGAAACCATATAATTGTGTGCAAACAAATAGCTATCATAAGTTAGAGATAGTTACTTGAAACTATAAAATTATTTGTATTAGATAGGAATACTTCAAACCATGCAACTGTGTGCAAATTGTTTGTATTAGATAGGAATTCTTGAAACCATACAACTGTATGCAAATCATTTGTATTAGATAGGAATACTTGAAACCATACAACTGTGTGCAAATTATTTGTATGAGATAGGAATACTTGAAACCAGACAACTGTGTGCAAATTATTTGTATTAGAAAGGAATACTTGAAACCATACAACTGTGTGTAAATTATTAGTATTAGATAGGAATACATGAAACTATACAACTGTGAGCAAATTATTCATATTAGATAGGAATACTTGAAACCATTAAACTGGGCACAAATTATTTGTATTGGATAGAAATACTTGAAACCATTAAACTGGGTACAAATTATTTGTATTAAATAGGAATACTTGAAAGTATTCAACTTTGTGCAAATTATTTGTATTAGATAGGAATACTTGAAACTATACAACTGTTTACAAATTATTTGTATAAGATAGGAATACTTGAAACCATTAAACTGTGTGCAAATTATTTGTATAAGATAGGAATACTTGAAACCATTAAACTGTGTACAAATTATTTGTATCGGATAGAAATACTTGAAACCATTAAACTGTGTGCAAATTATTTGAATTAGATAGGAATACTTGAAACCATTAAACTGTGTACAAATTATTTGTATTAGATAGGAATACTTGAAACCATTAAACTGTGTGCAAATTATTTATATTAGATAGGAATACTTGAAACCATACAACTGTGTGCAAATTATTTGTATTAGATAGGAATACTTGAAACCATTGAACTGTTTGCAAATTATTTATATTAGATAGGAATACTTGAAACCATACAACTGTGTGCAAATTATTTGTATTAGATAGGAATACTTGAAACTATACAATTGTGTGCAAATTATTTGTATTAGATGGGAATACTTGAAACTATACAATTGTGTGCAAATTATTTGTATTAGATAGGAATACTTGAAACTATACAACTGTGTGAAAATTATTTGTATTAGATAGGAATACTTGAAACTATACAATTGTATGCAAATTATTTGTATTAGATAGGAATACTTGAAAACATACAGCTGTGGTCAAATGCCCCAGTTGGCTGGAGCTGTAGAATACACCGACTGCATTTCTGCAGAGGGGTAACAACTCCCCCCACCAATTAGTGTTCAGGATATGACAGTAAACAATCTGATGGTGAGGCTCCAGTAATGCTGGAGCTTTGGGGAATGCGGAGCATCCCTTCATTGCCATCGATTTAATTTACTTTGTTGGGTTTTATGGCATATTAACCTTTGTAGGTTATTTAACGCCAAATCCATTTTTATGTAAATAATCAGTTCTATTTAAAACAATTCAGTTTAGCATGAGTTGACAGTTTACTTGTCAAAAACATTTCTATTTCAAGCTATTCAGTTTAGTCAAACAATTCAGTTTAGCATAAGTATGCTGTTAGTCATATTTAACCCATAGATAGGGCCTTATCAGGTGCTACCACTCCAGGCTGGAGTGGACCTGGGAGCAATGACAATGAAGGGGTACTCTGCATTCCCCAAAGCTCCAGCATTACTGGAACCTTACCATCAGATTGTTTAGTGTCATATCCAGGACACTCTTGGGGGCGGGCGGTCTTGCCCCTCTGTAGAGGTGTATTCTACAGCCCCAGCCGACTGGGCAATATATCGGAAAGGGCATTCACTTTTAAAGTTGAGGGTACAAGATTTGGTATTAGTGGGGGGGTTGTAAGTAAAGGTAGTGAAATTATTATTATTAATAATAATAATGTTATTAATTTAAATCAGAACATCTAGAAAGGAATTTTTTTTGTTTAGTTCAAGGGTAAAATTAAGAACTGAAGTTATTTATTTTTGGAAGGTGTCTTGTAGTATGTTAATTTCATTAGTACCATTCGTGAGAATAAGTATATCCTCGACATAACTTAAGTATATTGAAGGTTTTTTTAATGCTACGAGGATCATTCAATAAGTTTCTAGACTTTTTTGTACAGGCATTTAAAAATGTCATAGACTCTTGAAAATTCAGTATGTTATTGCTATACATCTTATGAGATGACTAACCAATTTTTAGGATTTTAGCTTCAAATGAACAGCTACAGCAGCAATTGGAATACACCCTACTAAAGCCTGATTGTCACAACTGGGGAATTTCAAAAATGCAATCTGACACTTTAGAAGAACGATATGCAATAAAATACTGTTTTAAACTTGGAAAAAATGCCACAGAAACGTATGGACAACTTCAGACTGCTTTTGGACCATCTTGCATGAATCTAGCATCGGTTTTTGAGTAGCATAAGAGATTCAAGGAAGGCAAGGAGTCTGTGAGGGATGATGAGAGGTGTGGGAGGAGTAATGAAGTCAATACACCAACGTTGATTGGCCAAAGGGTTAGGGATAGGGTTACTATGTTTAGGTTTTAAGGGAGTTCAGGTAGAGATTCCGTCGGAAGAGGCCAGCACTCTTCAAATCGGCTAAGTAGCATTTCCCACAGGACAATGCACCAGTCCACAACTCCATCCTTGTCACAGACTATTTGACCAAGATAGGCATGAAGACTGTTCCTCACCCTCCCTATCGTCCGGACCTTGCTCCCTGTGACTTTTGGTTATTCCCTAAGTTCAAGGAAAAAAAAGCTGTCGTTATGAGACAATTGAGGAGATGAAAGAGGCTGTGACTGTCATTGACACGCTCACACAAGAGGACTTCCATGAGGCCTTTCAGAAGTTGTTGGAACAGTACAACAAGTGCATTGCGGCTGGAGGATATTACTTCGAAGGGGACTAGAGTTTCATGTGTGTACTTGGCCCAGCGGTTAGAGTGTTCGCCAATGGCCCGGGAGACCTGGGTTCAATCCCAGGTCGAGTCATACCAAAGACTTTAAAAATGGAACTTGATACCACCTTGCTTAACACTCAGCATTATAAGGTACGGTTCAAGGGTAAAGTGGAGCAATCCTGGGAATGGAGTAGCGCCCTCCCCTACACCTTGGTGTAGTAGCTATCGAAAAGGGTGCCTTCGGGTCACCCTCGACTATGGTCGCTAACTTTACTTTACTATTGATAAAAGTGCCCATACGAAAAAAATGTCTCGAAACTTATTTAATGATCCTCGTATTAAATATTTTATTTTCCAGGTCGGACATATAGAAATTACTGAATATCGGGCCTAGAACTGACCCCATAGATATACCGTCTTTTTGGAAGTGAATGTTGCCAAAGTGGTCGTAAAATGGAACTTCAGTAGTGCATGTTAGGAATATTTTTCGAAGTCTATTAGGGTTGCTATAAAGAGAAGGAAGAGATGAGTTGTTATAGATATTATTTATGATATTATCAATGGTTTCCTTGACTAGTAAATTGGGGAAAAAATTTTCAATATCAGGTGAAGTCAATGTACCATTATTGGGTTTAAGCATATGTATGATTTGAATTGATTCATGTATTGATTTTATGTCCTATTTACTAGGTTGCTTTATTATATTTGTGATTTCATAAATCGGTGCAGATATTTGTGATATTCCTCCCCCTCGATTAGGGTTTTGCAAAAAATAAACGTTATATACCAATTTAAATGTCCTCTAGGAGTTGTATCTCTGAAAATAATATATACATTTGTTTAACCTCAACTACCCTATCGAGATAACTCACAATGCATCTATCTGATATCAGTTCAATGGCCCAACATTTAAAAAAACATTCCTGGCCAAAAACAGATTTTTGGAAAATTCTTATCGAAAACACAACATTTGAACAACAAAATATCAAGCAAAATTATAAATTCTCGAAGTGCTTCACATCAGAAAGAAAGTACTTACACTCAATAGAATCAATTTCAAATCCAGTACTAATGTACTTAAATGTCTTTAGTAAGTGCCACTATTTATAGACCCAAATTAAAAAAAAAACGCTATAACAACACACCAGTATAAATAATAAACGTTCAATACTTACAAAGTAGAAAAGTACATGCAAAGGTCATATCTCTTTTGCAAAATACACACCCCTGATGATGGCCTAAAATCGGACAGAAAGTAATACGGAACCAATTAATCATAGGTGGTTTATTAACTTATTCCCGCCGGATACCATAAAATCGATGCTGTGATTCTAAAGGAAATGTGTGGACTAAAGATTTTTATATTGTTTTATCATATATATATATATATATATAGTTTGCTTTGATTAGGTTTGGTTTTATGCCAAATCAACCATTATTGGTTAGCTAATACCAAATCCTGTTTTTACATATATATTAAATATATATCATTTGTAAACACATTTTGTAGATACACACAGTAAGACCTCTCAACGAGTGTCCTGGTATGACATTAAACAACCTAATGGCGAGACTCCTGTAATGCTTTGGGGAATGCAGATTATCACTTTGTTACCATTGCTCATAGGTTCACTCTGACCCGGAATGGGAGCACTTGATAGGGTCTTAACTATTGCTCAATTAGAACTGTTCGACAATTAAACTGAATGCAAACAAAGGATTGCCCAGTCGGCTGCGGCTATAGAATACACCGACTATTTCTCTGCAGAGAGGTAAGACCCCTCCACACACACACACACACACACACACACACACCAACGAGTGTCTTGGATATGACACAAAACAATCTGATGGTGAGGTTCCAGCAATGCTGGAACTTTGGGGAATGCGGAGTATCCCTTTATTGCCATCGCTCCCAGGTCCACTCTGGCCCGGAGTGGTAGCACCAGATAAGGATCCTATCTATGGGTTAAATAGAACTAAACGGTGGTTGGTGTTAACTGTTTTTATGCATTTAAACTGCGTATTTATGCTGAACTGAATCGTTTAAAATAGAACTGTTTTGACAATAAAACTGCGTACTAATACTTCACTGAATTGCTCGAAATAGAACTGTTTTGATATCTAAACTGTGTATTTATGCTTAAACTGATTTATCTGAAATAAAACTGTTTTTGACATTGAAACTGTACTTACACTAAACTGAATTGTTATATATAACTGCTTGAATAGTTTGAAATAGAAATGTTTTTTGACAATTAAACTGTGTACTTACACTAAAATGAATTGTTTTAAATAGAACTGATTATTTACATAAAAATAGATTTGGCGTCAAATACCCTACAAAGGTTGATATGCCATAAAACCCAATAAACCAAATCAATTAAATAGAACTGATTATTTACATAAAAATAGATTTGGCGTTAAATACCCTACAAAGGTTGATATGCCATAAAACCCATCCAACCAAACCAAACCGCAAACAAATGACTTACGCTAAATTGAATTATTTGAAATAGAACTGTTTTTACATTTAACTTTGGGTAAACAAATAACTGATGTTTAATTGAATCATTAGTGATACTGTTGTACAGCCACTCAATAACCATGACTATGATTAACTATACAAACACATAATACATATATATGAGGAATACAGACTGACGCAATGAATAACGACGAGCGAAGGTTCCTTTATAAAAAATATGTACCTCTCACTTTATTGTAAGGGTTCGAAAAGGTTATTCAAGGTTTTTACTGTGAGAGGGAGTTGGTGACCGCACAGAACTGCAATATATTGACCCCAACTCATATGGCCGTCAGCGTTGTGTCTTTCTCGTTCTCCATGGCTGCTCAACCGGAGGCCCACTCTGCTAGGTGATGGCTTTCTTTACTGCATCTTATCAGCAACTTCTCTGGACCCCAACTCATCGGGGGCCCCGAGGGTCCTTTCGGCCTGGCGTGGCTTTCCCTACCACACTTATCAGCAACTTATCTCCAACTGTCCGACTTTTTGTCTTGACCGAGTTATATAATAGTTCAACGCGCACTCAATCGCCTACTCGATCTTTGAAATCGCATGTTTAATCGTCATCAAGCGGAAATAACTGTCATGCAATTCACAGGTCACTCTCTTCCAGTGCACCAGTCTATAAGTGTACCATGGGAATTTTAGCTTGTCCAATTTTCTTAGCCAATTTCCGCCCACGCGATTTCCTCTCATAACTGCCATTAGAATGTATCACTTCCTTCCGGTGCATCACTTTGAATGGCATTTTTGGCCGGGTCGAAGGTTAAAATACAACAATACATAAAAATACTTGGAACCATTTAACATTGTTGAGTTATGCTAAACTGAATTGTCAGAAATAGAACTGTTTGATCATTGAACTGTGTGTTGCTACAAGATTTTTTTTTTAAATCATATATTAAATATATATGTAAAACAGAATTTGGCATTAAATAACTAACAATATTTGATGTGCCGTTAAACCAAACCAAACTTTAAAATTGTGGAGAGGTTAGTTAAGTGGATGTTTCCATTTTTTCCAAGCTTCACAAAACCACAGTTTTATGGCCACTTACGTCTCATCTTGCAACCCATCCGACTAAGAAAAGCAAGACATGCTGCTCACTGCTGGGAAACAGGGACGAACTCATAACCTAGGTTCTTTTACTGACTCCTACAAATGGACACACCAATATTTATCAGAGCTGCAAAAACTTACATTCATTGGTGCGAACACTGGATGCCGTATCGAGGACCGACTAAGTACGATTACCGATTGGGGCAGATGGCCAGAGAGAGTCAACGGAACTCAATTTTTTTCCAAGAGGTGTTTAATTTATTTAACTAGTGACAGCTGATGTCCAACATCAATTTGATCCCAAATATTTTTTCATCGTTTGGAGATGCTTAAACTAGTTTGATTGGTTTGAATTTATAGCATATCAAGCATTGTAGGTTATTTAATGCCAAATCCTCTTTATACATATATATTAAATATATAGGATTTGGTTGGGTTGGGTTTTATGGCATATCAACCATTGTAGGTTATTCAATGCCAAATCCTCTTTATACATATATATTAAATATATAGGATTTGGTTGGGTTGGGTTTTATGGCATATCAACCATTGTAGGTTATTTAATGCCAAATCCTCTTTAGACATATATATTAAATATATAGGATTTGGTTGGGTTGGGTTTTATGGCATATCAACCATTGTAGGTTATTTAATAGCAAATCCTCTTTATACATATATATTAAATATATATGATTTAGTTTGGTTGGGTTTTATGGCATATCAACCATTGTAGGTTATTTAATGTCAAATCCTCTTTATACATATATATTGAATATATATGATTTGGTTTGGATGGGTTTTATGGCATATCAACCATTGTAGGTTATTTAATGTCAAATCCATTTTTATACAAATAATCAGTTCTATTTCAAACAATTCAGTTGAGCATGTATACACAGTTTCATTGTCAAAAATATTTCTATTTCAAAATGTTCAAGCAGTGATCCATTGTAATACTTGGAACAATTCAACTTTGTCGACTTATGTTTACAAATCATATATGTCTAATATGTATAAATAAACGGGATTTGGCATTCAATAAACTACAATTGTTGTGTAATATAATAGCCGAGGGATTTCGTGTTATATATCTTGCCTTTGGGTTTAGTTAGGCTAAGAACCTTTCGGCTCAGTGCATAGGTGAGTTTGGTGCAACATGAGCGCAGGTGTTCACGCGCATGCGGGGAGGATGTATCATTCAGAGAGGTCAAAATAAAAATCCCAGATAGAGGATGTGACCAGGGATGTGAATGATGTCATGCACCGAAAGCGTGCGCGGAGATTTGGAAAAGTCAGTTAGTTGAGTTAGTTGAGTCTTGCCGTCCGAAGAAGAAGGGTGACTTTCACTTGCTCGCCAAGGCCTTGTGGCGGGTGCCACGCGTGGTTTGGGGGAGATGGAAAAGTCAGTATAGAAAGATGGTATCTCTCTCCTTATGTCGAAAAACCTTTTAACTCAAAGGTAATAAAAAGTTTCGTACATGAACTAAGAAGTCGTAAGTGTTTTTCGTGTTTCGGGATTCCTATGTTCTATGTATATATGTTATGAACATTCTATGTACGTTTCACATATTCATGTATGGCTATGTTACACTTGATACAAGTTCTTGATACTCTGGTGACATGCAATGAAAGCTGGATCTACTGCTATGACCCAGAGACCAAGAGACAGAGTTCTCTGTGGAAGCATGCTGGCTCTCCCAGACCCAAGAAGGCCAGACAGAGCAAATCCACCAACAAACTTTCGATGATCCCTTTTTTTGACAGCGCAGGCATGATCTACATGCACTGGGTTCCCACTGGATAGACTGTCAACAAGGAATGCTATGTTGAGGTTTTAAGGAGGTTCAGAAAGTGATTCCTAGGGAAGAGCCAGCACTCTTCAAATCGGCTTAGGACAATGCACTAGTCCACTACTCCATCCTTGTCACAGACTATTTGACCAAGATGGGCATCAAAACAGTTCCTCACCCACCCTATAGTCCAGAGCTTGCTCCCTGTGACTTTTGGTTATTCCCTAAGCTCAGAGGCTGTCGTTATGAGACAATTGAGGAGATAAAGGAGGCTGTGACGAAGGTCATTGACATGCTCACACAAGAGGACTTCCATGGAGCCTTCGAGAAGTTGTTGGAACGGTACAAGTGCATTGGAGCAGGAGGAGATTACTTCGAAGGACCTAGAGTTTCATGTGTGTACTATTAATAAAAGCGCCCATACGAAAAAAAATCTGGAAACTTACTGTGTGCTCATTGTATGTCATAAAATCAGACTAAACCAAACCAGGACACTCATTGATTGAGAATTTTACCCCTCTGCAAAGATGCAGTTGGCGTATTCCACAACTGACGGAGCAGAATATCTTCTGCATTTTAGCATAAGTATATACCGGACATTGGCATAATGGTTAGAGTGTTCGCCAATGGCCCGGGAGGCCTAGGTTCAATCTCAGGTCGAGTCATACCAAAGACTTTAAAAATGGTACTTGATGCCTCCTTCCTTAACACTCAGCACCATAAGATACGGATCAAGGGTAAAGTGGAGAAATCCTGGGAAAGGAGTAGCGCTCTTCTTTACACCTTGGTGTAGTAGCTATCGAAAAGGGAGACTTCGGGTCACCCTCGACAAAGGGAGACAACTTTACTTATTATATATCTATCACATTCCTTCATTCAACCACCGTCTAGTGTCGCTACTTGCCCAATCGACTGGGGCTGTAGAATTCACCGACTGCACCTCAGCAGAAGAGTAAGAATCCCCAATGAGTGTCCTGCATATGACACTTAACAATCTGATGGTGAGGTTTCAGTAATGCTCGAGCTTTGGGGAATGAGGAGCACCCCTTCATTGCCATCCCTCTCAGGTCCACTCTGGCCCGGAGTGGCAGCACCTGATCATATTTACCAACCCCTCCGCTCAGGCAGGATGTGACACAAGGTCAATTTTTAAGCGAAGTTTAACAGTTTCCTTCTCCTAGACTAGTTGCCTCACCAAGGCTGAAGAACCTAGTCTTTCCTACTATTTACCCATTGCTGGAGGGAGAATGATTAGATTCATACCTTTCCCAAGAGTATTAGTGCTATGTGAAATGCAATTAGTCTCGGCCAGGATTTGAACTCGTGTCGCCGTGTCCATTTCCTCCCGTGGCAGCACCTGATAAGGGCCTATCTGTGGGTCAAACAAAACTAATCTGCGAACTTATGCTAAACTAATTTACTTGAAATAGAACCGTTTTGATATTTAAGCTGCGTACATACGCTAAACTGAATTGTCTCAAATAATACTGTTTGACTAAATTGAATAGCTTCAAATAGAAATGTTTTGACAATTAAACTGCGTACTTATGCTCAACTGATTTTTTTTAAATAGAACTGTTTTGACATTTAACTGTGTGTAAACAAAATCTATACCTATACTAAACTGAAATGTTTGAATTAGAACTGTTTAATTAAACTGAATAGCTTGAAATAGAAATGTTTTTGACACACTATATACTGATTCTAAACTGAGTTGTTTGAAGTAGAACTGATAATTTGTATAAATGGATTTGGCATTAAATAACATAGAAAGGTTGATATCCCTTAAAACCCAAACAACTAACCAATCCTTGTGCTTACACACATAGATAGATACTGATACTGTAGAGATACACTGCATACACACACACACACACACACACTGCAGAGATGAGGGAGTGTCCTCGTGGTGTAATGGTTAAAGCGATGGACTGAGGAATCGTAGTACGCGAGTTCGTACTCCAGACGCGCTATTACGTTCACTTTCGGGCAAATACCCTTGGGAAAGGTATGAACCCCCTTATCCTCCCAGCTATGGGTTAAATAGTACCACTACTGTTCTTCTAGGTGAATGGCTTTGGCATTAAATAACCTAAAAAGAGTTGATATGCCATTAAAAACGAAGAAGAAACTGCAGAGATATACTGCATAAGCAACCAAGCAACCAAGCAGTATCGCTACAAAACCACTGCTATAAAGTTTATATTTAAAATCAACGGCCATTTTATTCTTGTGTTTAGCCTGTTTATATAAGATGGTGTACATTATGAGTTACTAATATCTCCTTACTAATATCTGTTCGCCAATGGCCCGGGAGATCTGGGTTCAATCCCAGGTCGAGTCATACCAAAGACTAAAAAAATGATACTTGATGCTTCCTTGCTTAACACTCAGCATTATAAGGTACGGATCAAGGGTAAAGTGAAACAATCGAGGGAAGGAGTAGCGCCCTCCCCTACACCTTGGTGTAGTAGCTATCGAAAAGGGAGCCTTTGGGTCACCCTCGACTATGGTCGCCAACTTTACTTACTTAATATTTCCTCAAAAATATCACTTCTCGGCCTTTGGCTGGGCCGTCAGGCATTCGTGCCTGATGGGTGATCGAAACCAAGAGCAGACTCGGGGCCGAATAGGCCCCCACTTCGGCTGGGCAACCTTCGGGTGGGCGAGCTGCTTTTTCAGATCCGTTTTGCACGCCTTGTATAGCACTAGACCTCACGGTCTAGTTCAAGCTATATGCTGGCATACGTGCCCGGACCTAGATTTAGGTCCGTGATACGGCTTGACTCATTAGATCCACATTACACTTGGGTCAATGACTAGCAGGGTTTGAGTCTCGGCTCGTTCCCGACCTTCCCCTCCCCTTTATCCCCACTTTAATCGGCCTTCGGGCTTTTGACCTTGTGTCAAGTCGTGTCTGGTGGGAGGCAACGACAAATATCGCTTCTCGGCCTTTCAAGAGGCGTTGAATCCAGTTGATGAGACATATTCGGCCGGCCGTAATGCGATGGGCGGTTCAGGTCGGATGTGTCTTGTCACTGGATATACCTCTGGCCTCAGGGAGCCGTCCCCCCAGGCTTTAACCCTCTTCGGAGGGGTTGGGTTTATCGCCCGGCGCCTGAGGCGCCTCTTTTAAGGGGAATGCCGACGGGGTCCGAGGCATTTTTGGAAATGCCAGGCGCGTGTGGGCTACGGCCCAGCGCCTGGCCCCATCCTGAAAAAGGCCTTGTGCCATACTCGTCCGGTTGGTGGGACGGAGGACAAATACCATCTCCTCAAAAATGTTTTTTTATATATCAGCTTTCGTCGCATATTTGCCGCATAGCTAAAGAATTGACATTAATATTCGTATTATTTATGTATTAAATTTGTTGATCTTCACAGTGCATGGGATTATCTTAAACTGATTTTTGATTATCGGATTTAAGACGAGGTTTTATTGTTAATATCTATTAATAGCTTCTTTTTATAAATTTCTGACCTAATACGACTGGTAAAAAGATTTAATGCAATTTGATCTCGAAACCGATCATTGTTTCATCTCTTATAGAATCTGAATGCCATAACAGAACAATAAAATTCATAGATTTCGAGTATTGGGCGCCTCCGGTGGTACAATTGATATGAAGCTAATTTCACAGAAAAATTTGTTAACGAAAAAAATAATTAATTAAATTGAATTAAATTAAAGACTATACACGATAACTGATCAATAAAATTCATTTTTTCATTGGTTTCGAGTATTGGGCGCCTCCGGTGGCACAACTGATATGAAGCTAATTTCACAGAAAAATTTGTTAACGAAAAAAATAATTGATTAAATTGAATTATATTAAAGACTATATACGATAACTGATCAATAAAATTCATTTTTCATAGATTTAGTTTGACTTGTTGGGTTTTATGGCATACAAACCTTTGTAGGTTATTTAACGCCAAATCCATTTTTATGTAAATAATCAGTTCTATTTAAAACAATTCAGTTTAGCACGAGTACACAGTTTAATTGTCAAAACATTTCTATTTCAAACTATTCAAGCAATTATATATAACAATTCAGATTAGTGTAAGTACAGTTTCAGTGTCAAAAACAGTTCAATTTCAAATTATTCAGTTTAGCTTAAGTACAGATTTTGTTTACACACAATTAAATGTCAAAACAGTTCTATGTTAAACAATTGAGTTTAGTGTAAATACAGTTTCAATGTCAAAAAACAGTTCTATTTGAAATAATTCAGTTTATCCAAAGCACGCAGTTTAAATGTAAGTACGGTTTAATTATCAAAAACATTTCTATTTCAAGCTATTCAGTTTAATCAAACAATTCAACTTAGCGTAAAGTATATTGTTAGTTCTATTTAACCCATAGGTGCTACCACTCCGAGCCAGAGTGGACCTGGGAGCAATGGCAATGAAGGGGTGCTCTGTATTCCCCAATGCTCCAGCATTACTGGGACCTCACCATCAGACTGCTTAGTGTCATATCCAGGACACTCGTTGCGGGGGGGGTCTTACCCCTCTGCAGCGGTGCAATCAGTGTATTCTACAGCCCCAGCCGACTGGGCAATAGATTTAGAGTATTGGGCGCCTCAGGTGGTACAACAGATATGAAGCTAATTTTACAGAAAAATCGTTTACAAAGAAAAATTGAATTAAATTAAATAAGAAATTATATACTATGACTGAGTAATAAAATTATTTTTTTATTGACCGCGAGTATTGAGCTCATACGGTGGCACAATGGTTATCCTGGTAGTTTTACAGAAAATTCAATAACAAGAAAAATTTTAATGAGATTAAATAAAAATTGATCAATAAAATTCATTTTTTATTTACCTCGATTATTAGCCATCTACAGGGACACAATAGTTATCAAACTTATTTTGCAGAATTTCACAAGCGTTGTAAATTTTTATATGTATATGTTAAAATATATATTAAGTGAAAATATATATTAACTTGAATTGTTTGAAATAGATCAATTTTTGACATTTAAACCGTGTACAAACGTCAAACTAAATTGTTTGAAATAGAACTGCTTTTGACATTTTAACTGTGTACAAATGCTAAACTGAATTGTTTGAAATAGAACTGTTTTTGACATTTAAACGGTGTACTTACGCTAAAATGAATTATTTGGAATAGAAGTGTTATTAACTTTTATCAAATATATTAAATAACTTTAATATATATCAAATAATTTTTATTAAATATATTAAATAACCTACAATGGTTGATGTGCCATTAAACGCAATCAAACCGAATAATTATTGCCGAGATCCAGACGACCTAACCCTTTTTTGACCTATTCGGCTTGGGTTGCAGATTATTCACTTACCAACCATATTTGATATATATATATATATATATATATATATATATATATATATATATATATATATATATATATATAACAGAATTTGGCATTAAATTACGTGTCCTAGTCGCCTGGGGCTGTAGAATACACCGACAGCATCTCTGCAGAGGGGTAAGACTCAACTAACGAGTTTCCTGTAGATGACGCTAAGCAATCAGATGGTGAGGTTCCTGTAATGCTGGAGCTTTGGGGAATACAGAGTATTCCTTCATTGCCATCAGTCCCAGGTCTACTCTGCACCAGAGTGGTAGCATATGATATGGTCCTATCGATGGGTTAAATAGAACTAAACAGTGTATTTATGCTAACCTGAATTGTTTGAAATAGAACTATTTTTGACATTTAAACTGTGTACTTATGTTAAACTGAATTGTTTGAAATAGAAGTGTTTTCAACTTTTAAACAGCGTGCTTATGTTAAACTGAATTGTTTGAAATAGAAGTGTTTTTAACTTTTAAACGGCGTGCTTATATTAAACTGAATTGTTTCAAATAGAACTGTTTATATGTATAAAAATGGATCGGGCATTAAATAACCTACAATGGTTGATATGCCATAAAACCCAACCAAACCAAATCATATATATTTAATATATATCTATAAAGAGGATTTGGCATTAAATAACCTACAATGGTTGATATGCCATAAAACCCAACCAAACCAAACCCTTCGGAAAAAAATCTTTCAAACAATTGTCCAAAATTTGCTATTATTGATCAATAAAGACTTATTTACGATAACTGATCGATAAAATTCATTTTTATTGACGACTAGCGTCGGGCGCCTACGACGCCGCAACCGTTCAACGTTTATCAGGGCAATTTCACTGAAAAATTCGCTCATATATTGATTTACCGTAAATTGCGGTGTACAGGTTAAGTCGGTCTTTGAAGCCTGAAAAAAAGTCTAGAAAATTCAGAGGTGGGTCGATTTACACAGCAGGGCTAAAATTCAAACCTTTACCATAGCGTGTTCAACCAATAGAACAGTACAACTAACAATCGATACGCACCACTTGACATAATTCCAGCAGACTCCCACAAACATTTCCAACTTAAAGTCGTGGATGGTGAACAAATCAACACGGATATTAATATAAAATATTAATAAATAAATAAATATTAATTAATAAGATATTAATATTTCAATTACAGTTTAATAGAAATGTCATAGAAAATAATTATTATTTTAACGCTATATCACACGCTGTTTCCAACTGCTGACTGTAAAACACAAACCAGAACGTTACAGCACCCAGGGGGCCTGTCAGACAACTACGTTGTTAATAGATTGTGAATTCATACGAATATAAGCTCTAATGTGTAAGATTTGTATGTTTTATATATGACTAATGTAATTCTGATTTAAAAAAAAAAATACATACACCATACGATATAAGAATAATAAGAATAAGTTGAATGAGATATAATTGTAGTTAATTGAATATACACAGATAGACATTATTACTGTTGTTTATATAATTGCGGAAGGATTTTTGGATATTATCATTTTTCGTTGGTTATATCTAATCATTCGGGTTAGTTAAGTGCACACATTGAGTGCAGGTGTTCACACTCACGCGGGAAGGATGTGACAATCACAGATGTCATAATAAAACAAACCCGGATAGGAAATAAGACTGGAGATGTGAATGACGTCATGCCCGGAAGCGATGGGCTAGGATTCTTGGGTATTTTGAAAAAAAGCAGTGAGTTGAGATTTGAACATAGACGAGTCCAGTTGGGTGCAGTGGGTGCGCCGCTCGTTGACGGGTCAGATGGAACAGTCAGCATAGTAAAAATTGTGTCTCTCTCTCCTCGTGTTGAAAACCTACAAGTCAAGAAGGTAGTAAAAGTTTCGTACCTGAACCAAGAGAGTCGTCAGGGTTTCGCGGGATTCCTATGCATGTGAATGTTTTTTACATATCCGTATATACATGATCACATTTTAAAATCCTTGAAAATCTTTCTTTAAATTCTGATCATCTACTACAGCATATATGTTTTGATTTGGTTCGGTTGAATTGGGTTTTATGGCATATCAATCATTGTATGTTATTTAATACCAAATCTATTTTTATACATACAAACAGTTCTATTTCAAACAATTCAATTCAGCTTAAATACTCAGTTTGGTTCAGTCATGAACCTTAGATAGGAACCTTTCAGGTGCTACCACTCCGGTTAGAATGGACTTAGGAGCGATAGCAATGAAGAGGTACTCCGCATTCCCCGAAGCTCCAGCATTACTGAACCCTCATCATCAGATCGTTTAGTGTCATATCCATATTTACCAACCCCTCTGCTCGGGCAGGATATGACACAAGGTCAATTTTTATGTGGAGTTTAACAGGTTTGAATTCAGAGTTTTCCTTCTCCTAGACTAGTTGCCTCACCAAGGCTGAAGAATCCAGTCTGCCCTACTATTTACCTATAGCTGGAGAGAGAATGATAATTGGATTCATACCTTTCCCAAGGGTATTAGTGCTATGTGAAATGCAATCAGTCTCGTCCAGGATTTGAACTCATGTCGCCGTGTCCATTTCCTACGACGATAACCATTACACCACGGGCACCTCCGTGATAGTACTAACTAATCCATAGCTAGCGGGTATAAGGGGGTTCATGCCTTTCCAAGGGTAATAGCTCCAAAGTGTCGCCGTGTCCATTTACTATGACGATAACCATTACACCACGGGCACCTCCATATCAGGACTCTCGTTGGGGGCGGAGGTCTTACCCCTCTGCAGAGATGCAGTCGGTGTATTCTACAGCCCCAGCCGACTGGACCATGTATGTTTTGAGATCGATCTAGACAGCAGATATTGGTCAAACTCTTGAGAATGAATTGTACGGTGCAATTTACGATAATGCACATAATGATTTTGGTTCAGTCTTCTCTTCGCCATTTTTAAGGTAACATGAAAAGTGCCAATTCCATTATCATTCTCTAAATTTGATTATTAGTTGGTAATAAAGGTAATATACTTCATTTATTTCATTGACCTCGATTATTGGGTGCCATCAAGCTAGTTTCTCATAGAAGTTCGCTTACGTAATGAATTTGATCCTAACAGGGACTGCCCTGTTGATGGGATCTGCGACTGGAACTAAGACCTACCTTTTCCAAGACCTCTCTCCAGAACTGGAGAGTGTGGAATCAATCCTGAGCTACCATATACTCCTTGGTCTTACTGCGGATGAATCGTAGGGCTGACAAGGCTCAAAAGGAGTAAAGCTTTTTTTTAAATTCAGTGTTAATCATCACTTAAATTGGTTGTGTATCAAGGCTACCCTGTTATTGACCCATGGCTAGTAGAAGAGATTGATTCATGCCTTCGCTAAGGGTATGACGAAAACCGTTTTATATAAATATATTTTTTTTTCTAATTTTTATTATACTTTTTTTATTCCTTTATTTTATCTTCTGAATACGAACTGTAACTCCTCATTTGCTACTCTGCGACGAGAGAGAAGCATGTCATAGTCATCTGACGAGACGGAGAGTATAGTAATATTCTCCGCCGAAATAAATTTATTGTGACGACTTAACCGAGTTTGAGTCTCCATTAAATTGTACTCCACAGACAGACTGTTTCGTTCTATCAGAACTCTTCAGTGTGGCTAGAGAGGCTAGATTCCCGAAGCTGGGATCAAAACATGGCTAACTAAAACGCCAATCCAAGATTCTACCAGTCAGCCACGAGGAAACTAGCGTAAGCGAAGAAAATTTAAACGCTTATGTATCACATTTGTTTTGTTTACAAGGTCAGGCTAGTTTATATAGGGGTCGTTGTCCCTCTTTCCTGGAGTTTGTTTACTTTAGTCTGCTTTACCTCTGGGTTCAATCCCAGGTCGAGTCATACCAAAGACTCAAAAAATGGTACTTGATGCCTCCTTGCTTAACACTCAGCATTATAAGGTGCGGATCAAGGGTAAAGTAGAGCCATCCAGGGAAGGAGTAGCGCCCTCCCCTACATCTTGGTGTAGTAGCTATCGAAAAGGGAGCCTTCGGGTTACCATCGACTATGGTCGCCAACTTTACTTACTTACCTGTCTTTGATATTTGATATGCTTATAGTTGTGTGTGTGTGTGTGTGTGTGTTGGCGTTGGAGTGCTTTTGGGTTTCACTAAGTTTTTTGTGTGAGTGTGTATCTTATCTTTCTTTTGAGCAACAACAACCATCTTTATATATATATATATATATATATATATATATATATATATTCATTTTTATACCTATTTCTATAACTCTGGCGAAGTGAAAAAAAACGATGATGCAATTTGTGAATGAAAAATATTAACCAAACTGATATCTGGGGGGGGTCAATAAAAAAAAGAAAATACTTGAAAACAAACAATTAGCACCGCAATCCCTAAAGAAAAACCTAAGACAAAATTTCTAAACTCATAGGCAAAACTGCTCAATACTCAAAGTAAACCTTAATTAGAATACTTAAAGAGTCAGCAACTACCTACGTCGTCTTCACCTAGCGGATCATTGTGGTAATTTTGACTAAAGCAGGTTGACCCACACGATATTTTATTAATAAAGCGACCAACAGAAAGAATAGAAAAATTAACATTTACAAAAAAAATACATTCTATTTGCCAAGTAACCAAGTATTTTAATGTCTGCAAGCGTTCAGTATTTCAGATCTTTGGTTGGGTAATTCATTGGGGTTATAAAAAGCTATAGCTAACTTTTCCACCATACATAGGAGACAATATCTATCACCAGCCTCATATTTAAGGCATCTTTTTTTATAAATATAAAGTTGGTGATAGATATTGACTCCTATGTATGTAGGAAAAGTTAGCTATAGCTTCTTATAATAATCCGGTAAGTGAAAACTAGGTAGGTAGTTTCTGACTCTTTAGGTATTATATATATAAATTATATATATATATATATATATATATATATATATATATATATATATATACATATATATTACAAAAATTACGTAAATGTTTTAGGAATATCAACAAAAATGAAAACCCCATTATCGGATTACACTAATCTGACTACACAAAAACAAAAGATAAAATTTAGTTACGGGGTGTGGCAGGGAGATACGATTCGGTTTCTTTGTTTGATGATATAACAACCTTCGTGCGTTATCTAATGTCAAAGCCATCTTTGTTGAAGAACAACAGATGTGTTGTTTAATCCATAGCCGGGGAATAAGTGAGTTCATGTCTTTCACAAATTTCACATTGGAATGCAACTGGAGTTCGAACTCGCTTACAGCTTTGTAGCAGTCCAGCTCGTTGATCACGACGTCACGGGGAATGCCCCACCTACCTCAACGGTCTAGTTACGATTACTGTTTTTAAAATATATTCAGGATAATGAATTATTTGGGTTTGATTTTATAACATGTCAACCCTTGTAGGTTATTTAATGCCAAATCCTCTTTATAAATATATATTAAATATATATGATTTGGTTTGGTTGGGTTTTATGGCATATCAACCATTGTTGGTTATTTAATGCCAAATCCTCTTTATACATATATATTAAACATATATGATTTGATTGGGTTGGGTTTTATGGCATATCAACCGTTATAGGTTATTTACTGCCAAATCCTCTTTATACATATATATCAAACATATATGATTTGGTTTGGTTGGCTTTTATGGCATATCAACCTTTGTAGGTTATTTAATGCCAAATCCTCTTTATACATATATATTAAATATATATGATTTAGTTTGGTTGGGTTTTATGGCATATCAACCTTTGTAGGTTATTTAATGCCAAATCCTCTTTATACATATATATTAAATATATAGAATTTGGTTGAGTTGGGTCTTATGGCATATCAACCATTGTAGGTTATTTAATGCAAATCCTCTTTATACATATATATTAAATATATATGATTTGGTTTGGTTGGTTTTTATGGCATATCAACCATTGTAGGTTACTTAAAGCCAAATCCTCTTTATACATATATATTAAACATATATGATTTGGTTTGGTTGGCTTTTATGGCATATCAACCTTTATAGGTTATTTAATACCAAATCCTCTTTATACATATATATTAAATATATATGATTTAGTTTGGTTGGCTTTTATGGCATATCAACCTTTGTAGGTTATTTAATACCAAATCCTCTTTATACATATATATTAAATATATATGATTTGGTTTGGTTGGGTTTTATGGCATATCAACCATTGTAGGTTATTTAATGCCAAATCCTCTTTATACATATATATTAAATATATATGATTTAGTTTGGTTGGGTTTTATGGCATATCAACCTTTGTAGGTTATTTAATGCCAAATCCTCTTTATACATATATATTAAATATATAGAATTTGGTAGAGTTGGGTCTTATGGCATATCAACCATTGTAGGTTACTTAAAGCCAAATCCTCTTTATACATATATATTAAACATATATGATTTGGTTTGGTTGGCTTTTATGGCATATCAACCATAGTAGGTTACTTAAAGGCAAATCCTCTTTATACATATATATTAAACATATATGATTTGGTTTGGTTGGCTTTTATGGCATATCAACCTTTGTAGGTTATTTAATACCAAATCCTCTTTATACATATATATTAAATATATGATTTAGTTTGGTTGGGTCTTATGGCATATCAACCTTTGTAGGTTATTTAATACCAAATCCTCTTTATACATATATATTAAATATATATGATTTGGTTGGGTTGGGTTTTATGGCATATCAACCATTGTAGGTTACTTAAAGCCAAATCCTCTTTATACATATATATTAGATATATATGATTTGGTTTGGTTGGGTTTTATGACATATCAACCATTGTAGGTTATTTAATACCAAATCCTCTTTATACATATATATTAAATATATATGATTTGGTTTGGTTGGGTTTTATGGCATATCAACCATTGTAGGTTATTAAAGGCCAAATCCTCTTTATACATATATATTAAACATATATGATTTGGTTTGGTTGGCTTTTATGGCATATCAACCTTTGTAGGTTATTTAATACCAAATCCTCTTTATACATGTATATTAAATATATGATTTAGTTTGGTTGGCTTTTATGGCATATCAACCTTTGTATGTTATTTAATACCAAATCCTCTTTATACATATATATTAAATATATGATTTAGTTTGGTTGGGTTTTATGGCATATCAACCATTGTAGGTTATTAAAGGCCAAATCCTCTTTATACATATATATTAGATATATATGATTTGGTTTGGTTGGGTTTTATGACATATCAACCATTGTAGGTTATTTAAAGCCAAATCCTCTTTATACATATATATTAAATATATATGATTTGGTTTGGTTGGGTTTTATGGCATATCAACCATTGTAGGTTACTTAAAGCCAAATCCTCTTTATACATATATATTAAACATATATGATTTGGTTTGGTTGGCTTTTATGGCATATCAACCATTGTAGGTTATTTAATACCAAATCCTCTTTATACAT
Organism: Sepioteuthis lessoniana; assembly: GCA_963585895.1. Taxonomy (NCBI): domain Eukaryota; kingdom Metazoa; phylum Mollusca; class Cephalopoda; order Myopsida; family Loliginidae; genus Sepioteuthis; species Sepioteuthis lessoniana. The sequence goes on along the minus strand of OY757945.1, from coordinate 10,746,222 downwards.
ATATATTAAATATATATGATTTGGTTGGGTTGGGTTTTATGGCATATCAACCATTGTAGGTTACTTAAAGCCAAATCCTCTTTATACATATATATTAAATATATATGATTTAGTTTGGTTGGGTTTTATGGCATATCAACCATTGTAGGTTATTAAAGGCCACCTCCTCTTTATACATATATATCAAACATATATGATTTGGTTTGGTTGGGTTTTATGACATATCAACCATTGTAGGTTACTTAAAGCCAAATCCTCTTTATACATATATATATATTGAATATTTGTAAACATTTTGTTGATAACGCTATTCATTCTTATGTTAAATAATACCAAGTAGTGCTATGTAACACTAGCAATTTAATTTAAGCACACTGTTAAATAGTTTCAACTATTGCTATTTAACACTAATCATTTTATTCAGCATTATTCATTTGTTTGCACACAGTTAAATGGTTGCAAGTATTGCTATGTATCACCAACATCTCATTTAATCATTTTTTTGCACTCAGTGAAATGGTCAAAGAGTTTTATTTCTAACAATTCAATTTAACGCAAATCATTTATTTGTACACAGTTAAATAGTTCCAAGTACTGCTCTGTATCATAAACAATTCAATTAAGACGTCATTTGTTTACACACAGTTAAATGTTCGAACAATTCTATTTCAAACAATTCAATTTAGCATAAGTCAACAAACTTAGATAGTTCCAAGTATTGCTATTTATCACAAACAATTTCAAACATCAGTCATTTGTTTACACTCAATTAAATGGCCAAAAAGTTCTATTTCTAACAATTCAATTTAATGCAAATTATTTGTATTTGATAGGAATACTTGAAACTACGCAACGGTGTGCAAATTATTTGTATTTGATAAGATTACTTAATATCATATTTCCGTGCGCCAAAAACGTTTAAGAAACCACCATGCGAACATGTAGATATAATTATACAAAATACACAATGCCATAACATCTATTCCCTAACCTCTAGGCATAACATAACCCTAGAATGGTTGATATGTCATAAAAATCAATCAATCTGGACGCTATTAGCAAATTTTTGAAAGTTGAAATAGTCTTATTATTTCCCTGTTCATTTTTAGCCCTGTCAGCTGGGGGCTGTAGAATACGCCGACTGCATCTCAACAGAGGGGTAAGACCCCCACCAACAAGTGCCCTGAATATGACATTAAACTATCAGTTAGTGGGGCTTCAGCCTTGGAGATTTGAGGAATGTGGAGTACCCCTTCATTGCCATTGCTCCCAGATTCACACTAGTAGCACCTGATAGAGTCCTATCTATGGCTCCAATAGAACTGTTTGATCATTCAACCGTGGACAAATAAATGACTCATGCTAAATGGAGTTATTTGAAATAGAACTTTTTTTTACATTTAACTGTGTGTGTAAACAAATAACTGAAGTTTAACTGAAGTGCCAGTGATTCATAGCAATACTTGGAGCCATTTAACTTTGTTGACTTATGCTGAATTGAGTTATTTGAAATTGAACTGTTTGATCATTTAACTCCTAAATTTCTAGAACTGGTTAGATTAGGTATAATTTAGTGTCATACCAAAAATACCCTTTTCGAGGGAGGAGTCTTACCCCTTAGCAGGGTCAACAGTCAGCGCATTCTTTGCCTCACAGACATAATCATCATCAAGGTGTACCAACTGCATAAACTCATTTCACTCTCTCTCTCTCTCTCTCTCTCTCTCTCTCTCTCTCTCTCTCTCTCTCACCATCCGTCCCTAGCATCCATCGCTCAAGAGGGCACCCAGTGTCCGCACAAAGCTGATTAATGTAACCTTTTGCTGGTCAGCCAACACTAGTGTGTCCATGCGTGGGGGTCCACTGAAGAACGTCGCTTATGAGTTCGACCTTACTTCTCCAGCAGTCTTACTTGGTTGGTTTGTGAGATGGGAGGTGAGAGGCCGTATAAGTAGCTACTTAACTCAAAACAGCTCATAGTATTTATTGTGTAGTTCCCAAGTAGCTTTTCCTCCAAGCGTTTCGGTATAATGCAAGTGGTGCAACCATACAGTAGTACTGATACGGCTGCCGCTTGGAAGAATTGTTGTTTTATTTTATCAGAGAAACCCATAACCTGTTAATAGCAGTCTATGCTTTACCTATGTTGGTTTGGTTTGGTTTGGTTTTATGGCACATCGATCATTGTAGGTTATTTAATGCCAAATCCATTTTATACATATAAACAGTTCTATTTCAAATAATTCGGTTTAGCATAAGTGCACATTTTAATTCTATTTAACCCATAGATAAGACCCCTTCAGGTGCTACCACTCCGGGTCAGAGTGGACCTGGTAGCGATGGTTATGAAGGGGTACCCCGCATTTCCCAAAGCTCCAGCATTACTAGACCCTCACCATGAGATTGTTTAATGTCATATCCAGGACACTCGTTAGGTAATTTGCCTCTCTGCAGATGTGCAGTCAGTGTATTCTACAGCCCCAGTCGACAGGGCAATTTACCTGGTTGGTTGGTTGGTTGTTTGGTTGTTTGGTTGGTTGTTTTTACGGCATATCAATTCTTATGGATCATTTAATTCCAAATCCTTGATAGATAGATAGATAGATAGATAGATAGATAGATAGATAGATAGGAATAGACAGGGTAAGATAGATAGATAGATAGATAGATAGATACTGACAGACATAGATAGATAGATAGATAGATACTGACAGACATAGATAGATAGATAGATAGATAGATAGATAGATAGATAGATAGATACGACATTTTACTTATTTATCCACAAGATCTTAATCTAAGTAGGATTACTGACAGATTAAATAATGTTCAACTTTCCATAAAATTTACACATGAATTTGAATCTAACAACAATTTCTACCTGTTTTTTTTTTTGTTGTTGTTTTTTTTTTTGTGTGTTTTTTTGGGGTTTTTTTTTTTTTTTTTTTTTTAATGTCTTACTAATAAGGAACAGTGACAAATTAGAATTTGAGGTTTACCGTAAACCCACCTGTAAAAAAGACCACTTACATTTCTGTTCACACCACAAAACTAAAACTAAAAAAAGCAATTATCATAGGTTTTTATCTCGGAATCCTTTTTTATTGATCCCTGAAATATCTAAATGATGAATTTTATTTCATAGAAAACTCCTTTCTTAACCTTCTTTATCCTAAACCTTTCATCATCATCATCATCATCATGTCGTGCCGCTAGCACGGATATCCCTGACCCTCTCTCGCCACTTCCCCCTATCGTTCATCGCCTCTGGCAGGTCTTCAGAGCTACATCCCGTATCCTCACATAGCTGCTGTATGTATGTTGGAGCTGGTCGTCCTGCTTTTGCCCGGTCATATGTGGGGGTCCATAGGAGTACATCGCTTATGAGCTCGTCCCTGCTTCTCCAGCAGTGTCCTGCATGTTTGGTTCGTCTAACTTGGATAGTTTTCGTGATGGGAGGCAGGTGGCCGTATAAGAATCCTTTTCTAATGCATTCTTATATTAAAAATCATTTTCCAAAGAATTCTTATAGTAAAAATCCTTTTCCAATGCATTCTTATAGTCATCATCATCATCATGTCGGGCCACCAGCACGGATCTCTCTGACCCTCTCTCGTCACTCCTCCCGATCGTTCATCGCTTCTGGCAGGATACATCCCGTATTCTCACAAAGCTGCTGTATGTAGGTTCGAGCTGGTCGTCCTGCTTTTGTCCGGCCATATGCGGGGGTCCATAGGAGTACATCACTTATGAGCTCGTCCCTGCTTCTCCAGCAGTGTCCTGTATGTCTGGTTCGTTTAACTTGGATAGTTTTCGTGATGGGAGGCAGGTGGCCATAAGCCCTCAAAATCCACAATTGAAATCGATTTCGAACTACCATTAATATATCCTCTGATAAAATTAAACTCTCCCATAAACACATTATTCATTTTACCTAACAATTCTTCCACTAACATAATAGGAAATAATTTAGATAAACTTCGTATTAAAACTGTCACTTTATCTTCTAAAATTTACCTTGATTTACTTCACACACACACACACACACACACACACACACACACACACATATATATATATATATATATATATATATATATATATATATATATATGATTTGAAAGCGAATAGTTTATATGTAACAATTATTTCTAAACGAGCCAGAGCTCATTTGTTTGCACACAGTTGAATGGTTTCAAGTATTCTTATCTAACACTAATAATTCTATTTAATATTAATTATTTGTTTGCACACAGTTAATGGGTTTCAAGTACTGCTCATTAACTGTAATAATTCTATTCGATATTAATCATTTGTTTGCACACAGTTAAATGGTTTCAAGTATTCCTATCTAACACTAATAATTCTATCTAATAATTATTATAGCCATGAATAAAAAATTGAACAATTCTATTTGGCCCATAGATGGTACTCTAACAGGTATTACCACTCTGTGTCAGGGTAGACCTGGGAGTAATGGTAATGAAGAGATACTCCTCATTTCCCAAACGTCAAGAATTGCTCCGTCAGCTGGGGCTATAGAATACACTGACTGCTTCTCTGCAGAGGGGTAAGACCCCCCCAAAAAAAAAAGTGTCCTGGATATGACACTAAACAATCTGATGATGAGGCTTCAGTAATGCTGGAGCTTTGAGGAATTCAGAGTACCCCTTCATTGCCATCGCTCCTGGTCCACTCTGATAAGGTCCTATCTATGGATCAAATAGAACTAAACTGTGTACTTATGCTAAACTGAATTGGTTAAGATAGGACTGTTTTGACATTTAAACTGCGTACTTATGCTAAACTGAATTGTTTGAAATAGAGCTGTTTTTGTATACTAAACTGAATTGCTTCTGATAGAAATGTTTTTTGACATTGAAACTATGTACTTATTCTAAACTGAATTGTTGGAAATAAAACTGTTTATAGTTTTATAAAATGGGTTTTGGCATTAAATAACCTACAAAGGTTGATATGCCATAAAACACGACTCAACCAAATCATATATATTTAATATATATGTATAAAGAGGATTTGGCATTAAATAACCTACAATGGCTGATATGCCTTAAAACTCAACTCAACCAAATCATATATATATATATATATATATATATGTATAAAGAGGATTTGGCGTCAAATAACCTACAATGGTTGACATGTCATAAAACCCAACTCAACAAAAGCATATATATTTAATATATATATGCATAAAGAGAATTTGGCGTCAAATAACCTACAATGGTTGACATGCCATAAAACCCAACTCAACAAAAGCATATATATTTAATACATATATATGCATAAAGAGGATTTGGCGTCAAATAACCTACAATGGTTGACATGCCATAAAACCCAACCAAACCAAACTTCAACACTAGAATCTTGTCATCAGATGCAGTTTAATGTCATTGTTAGGGCACTCTATTACGATTTCTTTCCCTGAAATACCAATTAAACAATGGAATAGCCACGAATTCAGCTGAAGTTTACTGAATATATAAGACTGAAATGTTTCTTGTTTCTTTTTCTGTTGTTAATTTTCTTTCTCTCTTTTCAGGTAACTCCGTCTGCAATATCGACCCTGTCTCATAAGTCTTCAAACACTTTTGGAGTTGCTACCAGCTAAGAAACTTCTCAATAAAGTCGATATCGTTTCCCCAAAAGACGCACGGCAATATTTTATGAGTTTGACGCTCAAAGAATAGTGTGACCGAATCACCAAGATAAAGAAACCAAAAACGAAGACAGATAAAAACGGAGAAATTGACCACATTCAATCAATAAATAATAGTAATAACAGCTCGACGGATATTATTTACGATAAAGAACGAGCAGCCATCTTTTTGAGCGTGTTCACTCCATTGTTACGCGAATATATACCATTAAATGAATGTGGAGTCCTTTCTTCTTTTTATTTGCTAAACCAACGTAATTAAATCTCACATCCAGCTGATAATTCTACACTGAACTTATTAAAAGCATTTTTAAACTAATGACTGTTTGATCCTGACCCGAAAAATACATATTTTTTTCTCTATTCGAGATCAGTCGTTATCGCTAAAAGGTATTGACTTGAAAGTAGCTCATAAAAAATATGATAATGATTAAAGCAGACGTTATTTAACTGTAATAACAATTTTTGCAACAATTTTTAAGCACGTATCAGCACTTTAATGCTCATTGAATTATATAAAATTTTCTTCTATTTACTAAATTGATCTTCTAAAAATAGTATCGAAGTCTATTCAAAGTTTGTTAAATACGTAATTTAAAACACTTTGGCAAAATTATTTGCTTCAAAAAGAACCAGCCAAAATACACATCTACGCATGCGCATGTGACAATATCTCATCTGCCGAAAGCATTCGCACAAAATTAATTCAAGCTTTCTGGTGGTTTGATTAATTGAAGAAGAAAAAAAAAACAGGTCTTAAAAAAGAACTTGTTCGCAACTGAATGCTTTATTTAAAATACTGGTAAAGACAATCTAAATTTGATTTTAAAAGTCTTTTTTTAATATCTGAAACTTTGTTATAGATAAATCGTATCCCTGTTCTCCCCCCCCCCTAAAAAAGATAAAAAAACAATCCGCCATATTGAATTGAATTGATTGAATTATCTTAATCGGTATCTTTTAAACTGCAAAGGAAAAAAATACAGAACTTTTGATTAGTTTTGAGTTGAAATATCAACTCATTCAAATTTAATTTGATATCACGTCTAACAAATTTGATATCACTTCTTACAAATGTCCAAGTTGATACTGCTGCTAATGCCTTTAAAATAAAGAAATTAGTACTGTGTTAGTGAAGCAAAATAAAACGTAAATTAGAATCAGCAAAGGTTTAAACTAAGCCACGTCTGTATCCCATAGGGCGCCTCTGGTTGTGTAATGGTTAGCAAGCTCGGCTAGCAAACCTACACGAGTGAGTTCGAGTCTCATTGGGTGCCCCTTTCATATGGCCTTGTGCCACATCTAAGCAAAAAGCTTAGTAAATTTCCACGTCTGTATCCCATTCAATTCATAGAAAAGGTTTTATTCTTGGAAAGATGAAAAGTTACTGACGAACGCTTTCTTTTCGACATTATAGCAGTTAAACTTAAGCCTCAAATTGAAACGACTTCGAAAATTTTGAAGTTGTTTCTTCTACTCAACCACCGATATAAGACGCTTTCATTATGATTCTGATCAAAATATTGTTTTAATAAACTTTCATCGATAATCCTTTTTCTCATCTTTAAGCATACAAAAGTCGGATTTTATTGTTCCAGGAGATGATACATAACTTTTAACTCGTTGAACTACTTATAATTTGTATATAAAACTTTACAACTTCCCCACAAAATAAACAATTTTTTCTACGTGAAAACACAGCAATAATAATAATAATAATAATAAGATGTTGTTCTTCCACGAAAACAATTCACGTATATTTACGTTAGAAGAACTAAATGCGAGAAAAGCAAGTTTCGCCTCGGCCTCTACGATTTATATGGCCGTTCTAATGGTGATTGGCTTGATAGGAAATTCCCTGGTTCTTTATGTGTACGGCAAGAAGTTCCGGAGTTCAGCCACCAATTCCTTCATTTTAGCTCTATCCACATTCGATTTCATCAACTGCGCCGTCGGCATACCAACGGAAATAGCAGACGATCAACTCCCTTTGATGTTCGACTGGGAATTCGGCTGCAAAACTCTGCGTTTTACGTCATTCTTCTCGTCGGGCGGATCGTGTTTCACACTGGTCATTATTGCCCTTGATCGATTTCAGCGTGTGTGTTTGGGAAAGTCACAAATCGAAACCAGTTGGGCGAAAGCGGTCATCGTCCTTGCCACAGCTGTGGCAGCCGTTGCGGTTAGTCCAATATACGAACTGGCCGGAATCGATACTCAATCGACAGATGTTCCTTACATAAACGCCACTGACTGCGCCATAAAAGACGAATATAAGAAAACAAAATGGCCGATCATTTACTTCACGTACCTATCGGGAATAATCGCTGTGTCACTGGTCATCTTAGTCGTGTCTTACACAATGATAGGCCTAGCGGTTAAGCAACGGCTTGGAGGTGTCAGCCTAAAAGGGAAAACGGTCGTTAAGACCATGGCCGATATTAGCCGGGAGCAGGATCGTAAAATGAAAAGCGAAAAGACAACAAAAACGTTCTTTTTGGTCACATGTTTGTTTATAATCAGCTACATACCGTGTACTATGATTCAGTTGCTGCGAGCACTTGCCGGGTTCGAACCTCACACGCCTCGGACGGAAATCATGGTCAACATTGGATTACGTTCCTATTTTCTAGCTAACGCTCTTAACCCTTTTATCTACGGCTACTGCAATCACAAATTTCGAGAGATCTGCATCAAATTATTCGTTGACTTACAGGTTGCTCTACTAGAGGAGCCACGAACGAAAGCTCATGTTTATTCGTTGACAGATCCTTACATGTCACAACAACGAAACGTTAGTTACACTGACTCTTACTATCCATGAAAATATATCACACAAACACACACAAACACACACATACACACACACACACACACATATATATATATATATATATATATATATATATATATATATCAGTGGTGAATCGAGGTCATCAATATTACACAGGATCGAATTTTTAATGTAATTTACTAAATGTATGATTTAAAAAATAAGAATTTTAGTATCCATCCACATTTTTCAAAAATACAATTCTTCAAATTTCCGTGCTTGTGCGGGTTTGTTAAACTGATGTTGAAGATATATATATATATACATGCGTGTAAGTGTGTGAGAATAAAGAGTGCTCAATATCAGTGATGGAGCCTATGTATATCAGTTGAGATAACGTGAGGACACACTAAGACTGATGATAGCATTGACAATAAACTTACGGTCAGTAAACGCCGTTGATTCTGTTTTTATGCTCTCCTAACTAATATACACACACACACATATATATATATATACGTATATATATATATATATATATATACATATCTTGATATATATATATATATATATATATCAGGATTTTAAGGTTTAAAACATACACATACACACAGTCACACACACACACACACACATATATATATATATATATATATATATTAATGAAGTCTCGAGATCTGCAATGTTACCCGGGATCGCATTTTAACGTACATTGTTAGATAAGTTGGCCGACTGTTGTCGAAGGCGACCAGAAAGCTCTCTTTTCAATAGCCACTACACCAAGGTGTAGAGGAGGACGTTACTGCTTTTCCGGGAC
>OY757945.1:10631952-10731952 GCA_963585895.1 Sepioteuthis lessoniana | reverse complement strand
CTGTGTCCATATTCTTCAGCGATAGCCAGGAATGCCTCCACACACACACACACACACACACACACACACATATATATATATATATATATATATATATATATATGTCGTCAAGGTCGGCTAATAGCACGGATTCTCTTTCTCTCTTATTCATCATCATCATCCGTCCCTATCGGCCATCGCTCTCTGTAGGTCTTCTAGACTGCATCCAATATCTGCGCAGAGTTGATGAATATAAGTCATTGCTGGTCGATTAACGCTGGTGTGTCCAGGTGTAGGAGTTCACGAGAAAACGTTCGTCCTTGCTTCACCAGTCATGGCCGGCATATCTTGTTCGTTCTACTTGGAGAGTTTTTATTATTACACTTGCTTCTTGCATGAAATCATCCCAATGTATGAAAATTACGATTTATTGAAAGACTGAAAGATTAAATTGAATTAAAGATTAAGGGAGTTCTTCATTATTGATTGGTCACATTAATTCCGACATCATCCAATGAACTGTTGTTGAATGTTTTCTGGTAACTTTGAAATAAATATGTAGAACTTTTCTTTTTGGTTGCTTTTTCTTTGTTTTTCTTTTGCTTTTCTTTATTTTGTTGATGGTAAAATAGTAGAAACGATATGTCAAGTCTGCTGAACAGTGTGAAATAGCCAGTTAGTTTCATGGCTCGGAGTCGAGCTGAAAACTGTTCAGCACCTCTCAAATAGATAGATAGATAGATAGATAGATATGAACAAACTGAGATAGATAGATAGATAGATATGAACAGACTGTGAAAGATAGATAGATATGGACAGACTGAAATAGATAGATAGATAGATAGATAGATAGATAGATAGATAGATAGATAGATATGAAAAGACTGAGATAGATAGATAGATAAATAGATAGATAGATAGATAGATCTATGTAATCAATAGGTTTACGATATATATATATATATATATATATATATATATATATATATTGGCCAAGATAGAGAGGTATATCGATAGATAGATAGATAGATAGATAGATAGATAGATAAAACTTAAGATATAAGATATATGCATTGCTTGGCATTGATAGATAGATAGATATTGATAGATAATCTATGTAATCAATAGGCTTTAAGATATATATATATGTATATATAGCCCAAGACAGATAGATAGATAGAACTTAACATATATGATATATGCATTGCTTGGCATAGATAGATAGATAGATAGAAAGAAAGAAAGAAGGAAGGAAGGGAGATAGATAGATAGAACAGACTGAAATAGATAAAGAGGAAGAGAGTGATTACGTTTCCTTTTTTTATCCTTTTCTTTTCCCTTTTTTTTTTTTTTTTTTTTTTTTTTTGGCGCTGAGTATCTTTGGTGTAGGTTCACCGTAAGGCTTTTTTCCCTAAGGCGTAGGTTCACCGTAAGGCTTTTTTTTTTATCCCGGCCTATGATGTTGTTCTTACAAAGAAGTGCTGAAAAGTGCTTAGCCTAACCAAAGAAACATGAAAAAGATGTGTCTAGTGTGTTTAGTTGTTGGATGAATGTAGAGAAAAAATGTTTTGTGATTCTAAATGAGTTTTTCCCAAAATGGATTTTACGGAGTTCCACGAAGAAACAGCGAGATTCTTTGAATTCATGTTGTTGTTAATAATCGTTTTCATAACAATCAGAGATTTGTGTATATATATATATATATATATATTGTCATCTACAGACAGACTGTTTCGTTCTCTCAGAACTCTTCAGTGTGGCTAGACTCGCAGGACGCTCGAAGCCGGGATCGAAACCCATCCAACTTTACGTTAGACTAAGTCTCAGACCGCTCGGCCAACAAGCGTACCACGTTTTAAGGTATTTATGTAGCAACAGCAGCAGCGTCCGTTTGTTTCCATTTTTAATACCCTATCGGCTACCAGAGTGCTCAATTCTTTCGAAGAGCTTTGCATTATGCAAGCGGCGGCCGACAATTCCTTCGCCAGAGTGCTCATGCACATTTTGCTTTATCCAGAGCCAGAAAAATTATCAAATAAGAGATGTGAATTAATAGCTAGGTGTAGACGTAGGGCTAAATTTAAACTATAGATAATTAACATAAATAATTTTTAAAAAAACATCGGATTAAATTGAGAATTAATGTAAATGAATAAAAATAAACTAAAATGTTAGATAGAAAATGTGAAAAAAAAACCATATCATATATACGTACTAATCATTAAAAGTGTAACTGATTAATAGGTTCTAAATAAATTTGTTTTTAAAAAAAAGTTAAATTTAATTAAATCTTGGAATTAATTTAATATAATTTTTACTGTATCGTTACGTAAAGTTATTGAATAAAGTTAATTTTCTAATTTAGTATTAAATCTGTAGTTTTAAGTCGAAAAATAATTTAAAAAATTTTTTAAATTTAAAAAAAATTAATTTACTATAATTCTAACCGACAATAAAATAAAAAACGGAAGTGGGCTAAATGAGGAGATAACTCTTTACCCCTCTTCTATCCCATCCCACCCTTCTTTCCTGTGTCTATTCTGATTTATTTCATCCATAAGATCTGAAGTCCTGTTAATTTTTTTTCGTGTTTTTTGATTTTTCAAAAACGCATAACAGGATGGAAATAAATTTATAATCCTAATGTGAACGGTTTGTTGTTTTTTCTTAATTATATATATATATATATATATATATATATAATATTGTTGTTGTTGTTGTAAGTCCTGGGAGAGAATAGAAATATTTTAAAATGAGTAGGTTCACGAAGAGATTTGTATTCTTTGGGATTTATTTATTTATTTTGTCCTTACATAGAGAGAACATGTATGGCACAAGGCCTTATATATATATATATATATATATATATATGTCTTAATGAAAATGTTGATTTTCTTCAAAATAGTTCTTTGGGCATTAACGACCTTACACAAATCTTATTCTTGAGATGAATTTTCAGTTTGGGAAAGAAGAAAAAAAAGTCATACGTTGCTAGATCTGATGAGTCCGGAAGGAATCGCATTTGTACAATATCATCTCTTTATATAGCTTTTTTTTTTCCGAGAACACGTCATCATTTAACTCAACTTCTTTTTTAATCTTTAAAGCTTCAGTCTCAATACTTTTTGATCATACCCCATAGTATTTTCGAGAAGAAAAAAAAAAGCATCCCAAAAGACAAGGTTTCGTATGCACCAGTCTATTATTTACTACCCCGCCACAATCTCCACCCGACACCGATATCAAACGCACCCACACAAGCCGCAGAATTGGAAGTGGTCGTTGGCCCTCAAAATGGTCGACATCCGCCCAATTTGTCGACTTCTAAGCGACTGGTTCCCAGGCTCCGCGATTGCAGAGTACACAGAAATAGAAGCAGGAGTATTTCCCTCAATTTTGGGTTCGACTTGGAATAGGGATGGTATTGTGAATGGTGGAATGGTATTGTTGCTTGTTTCATTTGCTATCTATTAAGTGGTGACTGTCACGACTTATCAAATAAGCACAAAAAAAAAACGCTGCTATAACAACAACAATAATAATAATAATAATAATGATTTCGGGCAGACGATCAGATAGTCAACAAAAAAGAGAAAAAAATGAGATGCAGAAAATTCTCAGGGATTTTGAGATACAAACGGATCCTCTAATCTCATCCAGACGACCAGACCAAGAAATAGTAAAAAAAAAAAAAAAAACTGCCGAATAGTGGACTTTGCCGTTCCGGCTGACCACCGGATAAAACTGAAAAAAAAAAAAAAACGAAAAGAGAGATAAATAGCAAGACCTTGCTTGAGAACCTTGCTTGAAAAAACATGAAAGTGACCGTTATACCAATTATAATTTTCGCACTCGGTACTGTCGCTGAATGATTGGTTCAGGGACCGGAGGACTTAGAAATATGAGGACGAATAAAGACCATCCAAACTACGGCATTGTCGAAATCGGCCAGAATACTGAGAAGAGTCTTGGAGATTTAAGGAGACTTGCTGTCACTCATACTCCAGTGGAAAACCATCAGCTAACGTTGGTATAAAGAACTCTCAAATGAGTAAAATAGTAGTAATAATAATAATGATAATAAACCAACATAGTAATAGTCAACAAAAAAGGAGGTTCCCGTGGTGTAATGGTTATCTTCGTATGAAATGGGGTAGGAAATGGACACGGCGCCACGAGTTCAAATGCTGGTCGAGACTAATTGCATTTCACATAGCACTAATACCCTTGGGAAAGCTATGAATCCAATTATTCTCCAGCTATGGGTAAACAGTAGGGCAGACTAGGTTCTTCAGCCGTGGTGAGGCATCTAGTCTAGGAGAAGGAAAACTCTGAATTCAAACCTGTCAAACTTCACTTAAAAATTGACCTTGTGTCATATCCTGCCCGAGCGGAGGGGTTGGTAAATATAAATAGTCAACAAAAAAGGGAACCTATCGGATAATAGACTTGTCGTCCCAGTTGACCATTAAAATTAAAAGAAAGCAAAAAGAGAGATTATTACCAAGACCTCGCTAGAGAACTGAGCAGACTATGGAACCTGAAAGTGACGGTGATACCAATCGTAATTGGTACACTCGGTACAGTCACCAAAGGATTGTTACAAGGACTGGAAAACTTTGAAATAAGAGGACAAGTGGAGATCATCTAAACTACAGCATTATTAAAATCGGTCAGAATACTGAGAAGAGTCCTGGAGACTTAAGAAGACTATCTCTCACTCAGGCTCCAATGGAAAACCCTCACTTAACGCTGGTGTAAAAAAAGACTCGAGATAATAATTCTCTAAGCTTTGAAATACAGACAGATCAGCGATTCCCAGCCCAAAATCCAGACCTAGTGTTAATTAACAAGAAAAAAAGCACCTGTCATCTGGTGACTTTTGCTGTTCCAATGGACCACAGAGTTAAGACTAAAGAAAGCGAAAAGATACCCAAAATATTGGATCTTGCTAGAGAACTGAAAAAGCTCTCCCGGCGGACCACAGAGTTAAAAGTAAAGAAAGAGAAAACATAGACAAATAATTGGACCTTGCTAGAGAACTGAAAAAGCTGTGGAACCTGAAGGTGACACAAAAAAGATTACCGACTAATCACCAGCCTTCTCACAACATATAAAATGATAACATCAATTCTAAAGGAAAGGATTATCAAATTCATAGAAAGTAGGGATATCTTCCCTTTTGAAAGCAAGTAAAAATGTATCATCTGGCTGCAAAAATCAGCTCCTCATAAACTAGATGTACCTAGAGAATTGCCGATCCAAACAAAAAATCTAAGAATAGCTTGGTTTGTGTTATATACCCAACCAATGAACATTAATGGGTATGTCCCGTTCCTCAAAAATAATTGGACACTTTTGTGAGGGGGTGAAAATATACTTAGTAGTCACCACTAGCAGCGGCTACTTTCTTCATGCCGCTGGCAAGTATTGTATTTTGTTGATGTTATAAAGATTTCTATTTCATTTCCAACCTCCGTTTTGGTTATCTCTCATTCAGTGACCTTTTATTAGTCTACAACAGTTACCTTCTCCACGCCGCTGGTAAGTATTGTATTTTGTTAATGTTATAAAGATTTCTATTTCATTTCCAACCTCCGTTTTGTTTATCTCTCATTCAGTGACCTTTTGTTAGGCTACAACAGTTACCTTCTCCACGCTGCTAGCAAGTATTGTACTTTGTTGATGTTATAAAGATTTCTATTTCATTTCCAACCTCCGTTTTGGTTATCTCTCATTCAGTGACCTTTTGTTAGGCTACAACAGTTACCTTCTCCACGCCGCTGGTAAGTATTGTATTTTGTTAATGTTATAAAGATTTCTATTTCATTTCCAACCTCTGTTTTGGTTATCTCTCTTTCAGTGACCTTTTGTTAGGCTACAACAGTTACCTTCTCCACGCCGCTGGCAAGTATTGTATTTTGTTAATGTTATAAAGATTTCTATTTCATTTCCAACCTCTGTTTTGGTTATCTCTCTTTCAGTGCCCTTTTTATTAGGCTACTACGGATTGACTACAAGAAAGCTTGTGATAGCGTATCCCACTGATGGATTCTAAAAGTTCGAAATATTTTAAAGATATCCTCAGCAATAATAACATTCCCAAAATACAATATAGAAAGGTGGCGTACTCCCCTCTGATTAATCCATAAAAAAGGTCAGCTCAAAACTGATAAGCTGAACATTAACAATACAATCTTCACTAAAAGATTCACTTTTCTTCTAAAAGATTCACTTTCATCTCTTCTAATTTGTACATTATTATTAATAAAATTAATAAAATCAAGTTGACGTTAGCTGAAATTAAAAAGATTGACATGTATAGTAAAATTATGAAACTAATAAGCTGCCACAAAATGCATCACCCAAGAGCAGATATAAAACATCTCAACATCAAGAGAGAAAATCTTTGAAAAGGATTAATCTAACAAGAATTGACCTAAAAATAACCACTGTAAGGTTAAAGAAATACTTTAGATACTTCAACAGATTGGATGTTACAGTTAGTAAATACTCAGGAGAAATAAAAGAAAAATATTCAATTACAAAAGAAAGTAATGAATTTGCTGGTCAACTCAACCTCTCACCTAAAAGGGAGGTGTCCTCGTGGTGTAATGGTTAATGCGATGGGCTGCGGAATCCTAGTAAGCGAGTTCGTACTCCAGTCACGCTATTACGTTCACTTTCGGGCAAATACCCTTGGGAAAGGTATGAACCCCCTTATCCTCCCAGCTATGGCTAAAATAGTACCACTGCTGTTCTTCCAGGAGAATAGCTTTGGCATTAAATAACCTACAAAGGTTGATATGCCATTAAACAAAGAAACCAAACGTCTCACCTAAAGAAAGAGACACAGAGAAAAGTACAATAGAGACAGTAAAAAAGATAAAGAAATTAACAAAAACACAAGGACTTAATCATTCAAAAATCCCAACATGGACAATACGTACAAAGAATTAAAAATGTCGAGTGCGATATTGTAAAAATAAATCGATAGCTGAAAGTGCTAGAATGAAGGTGAAGATAGAGGGGTTAATAACAGCAGCACAGGACCAGAGTCTACCAAGTAGAAACTATCAGGCAATCTGATATGTAGATTGTGTGAACAAAAAATTTAATCAATTGACCACTTAGTGTCTGGTTGCCCAATATTAATACTGATAGAATATAAAGAAAAGCTTGATAATACAGTTCAGTTAAATGTCGAAACTGTTCATTTAAATGTCAAAACAGTTCTATTTCAAACAATTCAGTTTAACATAAGTACACAGTTTCAACGTCAAAAACAGTATTTTTTCAAGAAATGCAGTTTAGCAAAATTTCAGAGTGTTCTATTTGGCCTAGGGGTTAGAGTGTTCACCAATGGCCCGGGAGACCTGGGTTCAATCCCAGGTCGAGTCATACCAAAGACTCAAAAAATGGTACTTGATGGCTCCTTGCTTAACACTCAGCATTATAAGGTACGGATCAAGGGTAAAGTAGAGCAATCCAGGGAAGGAGTAGCGCCCTCCCCTACACCTTGGTGTAGTAGCTATCGAAAAGGGAGCCTTCGGGTTACCCTCGACTATGGTCGCCAACTTTACTTTTTTACTTACTTTATTTAGCATAAGTACACAGTTTAGTTCTATTTGACCCATAGATAGGACCCTATCAGGTTCTATCACTCTGAGCTAGAGTGGGCCTGAGATCGATGGCAATAAATGTTACTCCGCATTCCCCAAAGCTCCAGCATTACTGAAACCTCACCATCAGATTGTTTAATATCATATCATGGATAATCGTTTGGGGAGTCTTACCCTTATGCAGAGATGCTATCTGTATATTCTATAGCCCCAGCCACATGGACCACTGGACACTCGTTGGGGATGTAATAACCCTCTGCAGAAATTTAGTTGGTGTATTCTGCAGCCTTTGCAGACTAGGCAAGAAGCCGAAATAGAACCATCACTAACAACTATAGACCGATAATGTGTCTACCTATATTGTAGAAAATACTGACGACACAGTGGAAAAATAGATTTTTTCTATTAGCTTGCATACTAAAATTTGAGGAATGATATAAACACCAACAATAACCAATAACAGAAACAAAAGGAACTTCTATTATCTGAGACTTTGCTATCCAAACAGATAGAAAAATAAAGATCAATAGACCTGATATTGTGGTTAAGGACTAAAAAAACCAAAACGAACCTTCTAATTAATACGTCAGTCCCAACAGATAATATGATAAAATGAATAAATACGAAGTCCTGCAAACAGAAATTAAAAGATGTGGCACCTAAAAACTACCACTGTGCCAGTAGTTGTGGGGGCACTGGGTATGATAAAAAAAATAAGACAGATGAACACATTAGCAAGATACCTAGCAAGCCAGCCAAAATATAATACAAAAAAACGAACTTTGGTTGGACTGATCATCTCCTCAGGAGAATACTATCAACGTGAGTGAAAAATATCACCCAAAAGAGGCAACAAAAGCATAGATAAAGAGACCAATTCAAAGATTTTAAAGCGAAAGTAAAGCTGTAAATTAAATCGAGACCATCCAAACTACTACGTACATTATTAAGAATGGCCAGAATACTGAGAAGAGTCCTGGAGACTTGAGGAGACTTGCTATCACTCAAACTCCAGTGAAAGACCATCAGCTAACACTGATGGGAAAAAATCCTAAGGAGTAAATAATTATAATAATAATATATTGCAATGTTAAAAAAACCGTAATAATAATAATAATTATTATTATTATTATTATTATTATTATTATTTTCTAGGGAATTGAAAAAGCTGGGGAACATGAAAGCGACGATTATACAACTTGTAAATGGTGCTCTAGGTACAGTCATCAAAGGATTAGTACGAGGCCTGGAGGACTTGGAAATAACAGGACGGGTGGAGACTATCCAAACTACTGCATTATTTAGATCGGCCAGAATACTGAGAAGAGTCCTGGAGACTTGAGGAGACTTGCTATCACTCAAACTCCAGTGAAAGACCATCAGCTAACACTGATGGGAAAAACTCCTAAGGAGTAAATAATTATAATAATAATAATATATTGCAATGTTAAAAAAACCGTAATAATAATAATAATAATTATTATTATTATTTTCTAGGGAATTGAAAAAGCTGGGGAACATGAAAGTGACGATTATACAACTTGTAAATGGTGCTCTAGGTACAGTCATCAAAGGATTAGTACGAGGACTGGAGGACTTGGAAATAACTGGACGGGTGGAGACAATCCAAACTACTGCATTATTTAGATCGGCCAGAATACTGAGAAGAGTCCTGGAGATTTGAGGAGACTTGCTGCCACTCAAACTCCAGTAAGAAAACCATCAGCTAACGCTGGCGTGAAAAACTCTCGGAAGAGAACAAATAATAGTAATAATAATAATGCAAGACACGACGGGGTGGGCAGGGTGATCCACTAGAAAATGTGCAAGAAATT
Source organism: Sepioteuthis lessoniana (assembly GCA_963585895.1). Lineage (NCBI taxonomy): Eukaryota > Metazoa > Mollusca > Cephalopoda > Myopsida > Loliginidae > Sepioteuthis > Sepioteuthis lessoniana. The sequence continues at coordinate 10,722,516 of OY757945.1, read as the reverse complement.
TAAGTTTGACCACACTAACAAATGGTATATGCACAACCCAGCACCTGTCCTAGAAAATGACATGCATAAACTCCTATGCGACTTTAACATACAAACAGATCACCAGAAGACCAGACCTTATCAACAACAAAAAAGAGAATTTGCAAAATTGTCGACTTTGCTGTCTCGGCTGACCACAGAATAAAACTGAAAGAATGTGAAATAAAGGATGAGTACCTCGACCTTGCTAGAGAATTGAAAAAGCTGTGGAACATGAAAGTAACGATTGTACCAATTGTGATTGGTGCGTTTGGCACAGTAACTAAAGGATTATTAAAGGACCTGGAGAAATTGGAAGTTGGAGGACGAGTGGAGACCATCCAAACGACAGCATTATTGAAGACGGCCAGAATACTGAGAAGAGTCCTGGAGACTTAAAGAGACTTACTGTCACTCAAACTCTAGTGAAAAACCATCAGCTGACGCTGATGTGAAAAACTCTAAAGGAGTAAATAATAATAATAATAATAATAATAGTAGTAGTATCTTTGGTATTTTGAGATACAAATGGATCATTTAATCTCGGCCAGACGATAAGACCTTGTGATAGGCAAAAAAAAGTGAACTTGCCAAATAATTGCCGAGTAGTGAACTTAGCCATTCCGGCTAAAAGAAAGCAAAAAGAGAGATAAGTACCTAGACCTTGCTAAAGAACTGAAAAAACTATGGAACATGAAAGTGACAGTGATAACAATTGTAATTGGTGCCCTCGGTACAGTCACCAAAGGATTGATACAGGGACTGGAGGATTTGGAAATTAGAGGACGAGTGAAGACCATCCAAACTACAGCATTATTGAAATCGGCCAGAATGCTGAGAAGAGTCCTAGGAACTTGAGGGGATATTTTGTCCCTCAAACTCCAGTGAAAGATCATCAGCTAAAACTGATGTGAAAAACTCTCAAAGAGTAAATAATATACCTGGACCTCCTTAAGGAATTGAAAGTGACGATTATACCAATTGTAATTAGTGCTCTTGGTAGAGTCACCAAAGGGATTGGTACAAAGACTGGAGGACTTGGAAATAAGAGGGCGAGCGGAGACCATCCAAACTACTACATTTTTTAGAACTGCCAGAATACTGAGAAGAGTCCTGGAGACTTGCTGTCACTCAAACTCCAGTGAGAAATCATCAGCTAACGCTGGTCTCTAAAACTCTCAAAATGGTAATAATTACCAAATGTTAATTAAAAAGAAAAAAATTTACATCTCTTGGATTTTGCTTTCACTTTTTCTGTGATATGTCATACTCTCTAACCTCCCTCTCCCCCTCCTCTCTCTCTCTCTCTCTATATATATATATATGTGTGTGTGTGTGTGTGTGTATCTTTCGATCGATCTAACACACTATCGCATACATTGCTTACGCCCGTCCTGTTTTTCGCTTTTCTCTCTCTCTCTCTCTCTCTCTCTCTCTCTCTCTCTCTCTCTCTCTCTCTCTCTGTATATATATGTGTGTGTGTGTGTGTATCTTTCGATCGATCTAACACACTATCGCATACATTGCTTACGCCCGTCCTGTTTTTCGCTTTTCTCTCTCTCTCTCTCTCTCTCTCTCTCTCTCTCTCTCTCTCTCTGTATATATATGTGTGTGTGTGTGTGTATCTTTCGATCGATCTAACACACTATCGCATACATTGCTTACGCCCGTCCTGTTTTTCGCTTTTCTCTCTCTCTCTCTCTCTCTCTCTCTCTCTCTCTCTCTCTCTCTCTCTCTGTATATATATGTGTGTGTGTGTGTGTATCTTTCGATCTAACACACTATCTCATACGTTGCTTACGCTCGTCCTGTTTTTCGCTTTTCTATAAAAAGTCAAATTCTGTCTCTGTCTCTGTCTCTGTCTCTGTCTCTCTCGTGTGTGTGTGTTGGCAACTTTTTTTTTCATCTCCTTTTTCTTCCTAGCCAAAACCTTTGTTTTTTGCAAGCGTCCTGATTGAGTGTCAGCGAGCCGTGAGACAATTAACTTTCTGGACCGGACCGTGTTCCCGCGCATAACTGTTGATCACATGGGAAACGAATGACGTCACCAGACACCGTGTGGTAGACAAGGCAGGCAGGCTCGTGCAACAGCAACAAAAATTTTATAAAAAAAAACAAATAAAAATTTAAAAAAAAAAACGATAATAAACCAGGAAGGTCGTGGTGTGTGAAGTGTGGGGGGATCATCATTGATAAGGAGGGGCTAAAGAGAAAAAAGAGGAAATTAGAAACAGAGATGCGGGGTGCGTAGGATTTTTATGGCGAAGCAGGAGAAAGCGTTGTAAAGTAAAAAGCTGCAAATGAAATGAATAAATAAATGAATATCTTGGATCAGGGAATCTGGTCGAGAAATATAAGCCCACAGATGTACCAAGGGAAGCGTCGCAGATTTTTCAAGTTGACGAATGTACTGGTTACGCCAATCTAGAAAGCGATGACTGATTTGACTGCCTTGAAAAGCAGCATTAGAAATTACAGTCATTAAAACTGATCAAAAGATGCGCAACAAACAGAAAGTGACTTGGCCTCCTTTACTGATAGATAGGTTCAGTTTCTTTTTTTTTAATAGCATATCAACCATCATGGGTAATTTATCCCCAAAGCTACGCTACGAAAAAATAAAACTGATAGTATTTAATTCATAGCTGGAAAGAATATGGGATTAATTTCTTTGTCAAAGGTAATTAGACTGAAAGTTAACGAAACTGTGTGACTGGAATTTGAACTTGTTTACAACGTACTTTACCAATTAGGCCACGGGGACTCCCGGAGATAGATAGATAGATAGATAGATAGATAGATATGAATTGACCTTAACATAAGTAAGAGGATAGATAGATAGATAGATAGATAGATAGATAGATATGAATTGACACAAAATAATTAAGAGTGTATATATAAACAGATGAAGATACACACACACACACACACACACACACATATATATATATATATATTTTTATATATATATAAAGAGAGAGAGGACGAAAGAGAATGATAATGGTCATATAAATATCTATCTTAATCTGTTCATTTGTATCAATCTAGTCCAAATAAACTTACCGTAAAAAAATCTCTACAGTATCGTTGTATCTACCTACCCATCTCAATTCTCGGTATTTGGCGTACGTCATCCAATGGGATTGAGGAAAAAACTGTTCTTCCTTTTCTTTATCTTTCTTTGTTCAATGGCATATTAACCTTCGTGCGTAATTTAATGATAAAGCTACCCTCGTAGAAGGACAATAGGGGGTGCTATTTGACCCATAGCTGGTGGTAATAAAGACAGCTCATAGCCTTCCTAAGGGTATTGATTCGAAAATGAACGTAATAGCGTGACTGGAGTTCGAACTCGCTCGCTACGATGTCGCAGTCCAGCGAGATACCCATTACGCCACGGGGACTCCGAAAATAAAAAAGGGATACATAGACAAAGCGAAATGAGACTGTACGTAACTTTCACACTAACACCACTATGCTTTTTTTTGGTGGGGGCACTTGGGTCACAAAAGCAATTCTTAACACACCAGCTCTCCCATACATTCTTGTCCGGGATTTGAACTCGGCTTACCGATTACATTTTCAACGATGTTACTCGCTACGCTAAGCGCGCCTCCTCAGTGAAAAAAAAGAAAGATCCGTTACAGGGAAATAAGTAAATAATTTTTTCGTTTTCATATATTAACCTATTTATCTTCTGTCGTTTAATTTAAATATATGAGACTGATTCTTGTAAGTGTATGCAATGTGTGTGTGTGTGCATGTGTGTGTTTGTGTGTGTGTGTGTGCATGTGTGTGTTTGTGTGTGTGTGTGTGTGTGTGCTTATATGTATGCATGAATGCGTGTGTATGCCTGTACGTGTGTATGTGTGTAAGCAATGTTTGTGCGTGTGTGCCTGTAAAATGTGTGTGTGCAATGTGTGTGTGTGTGTGTGTGTGTGTACCTGTATGTATGCATGAATATGTGTGTATGCTTCTATGTGTGTTCCCTTATAATGTGTGTATGCAATGTGTGTGTGTGTGTGTGTGCTTGTATGTGTGCCTGTATAATGTATGTATGCAATGTGTGTATGTGTATCTATATGTATGCATGAATATGTGTGTATGCCTGTATGTGTGTATGTCTATCATGTGTATGCAATGTGTGTGCGTGTGTTTCTACGTGTGTGCCAGTATAATGCGTGTATGCAATGTGTGTGTACCTGTATGTATGCATAAATGCGTGTGTGTGCTTGTATGTGTGTATGTATATAATGTACGTATGCAATGTGTGTGTGTGTGTGTGTGTGTGTGCCAGTATAATGTGTATGTGCAATGTCTGTGTGTGTGCTTGTATGCGTGCCTGTATAATGTGTGTATGCAATGTGTGTGTGCAATGTGTGTGTGTGTGTGTGTGTGTGTGTGTGTGTGTGTGTGTGTGCTTGTGTAATATTTTGACCTTCGACCCGGCCCAAAATATTATTCCAAGGTGATACACCGGAAGGAAGTGACACATTCTAATGGCCAGTGATCGAAAGAGATCGCGTGGGCGGATTAAGGCTTATGATATGGGACAAGGTGAAGGTCCCATTGTGCCATTACAGTCATGCACCGGAAGAGAGTAACCTCTGAACTGCATGACAGTTATTTCCGCTTGATGACGGTTAAACATTCGATTTCAAAGATCCAGTAGGCAATCGTGTGGGCGTTGAGTTATTATTTAACTCAGTTGAGTTTGGGTCCCAGAGCAGTTGCCAGCAGACTTCCAGACAGTAGAGACCAGATGTGGTAGGGAAGGCCACACCCGACCGAGGAGGCCCTCGGAAAGCCCCGATGGAGTGGACCCCAGAATCAGGAGAACAAGAAAGACACAACGTGACGGTCATAACAGTAGGGTCAAAATATGAAGTTTATGTTCGGTCACCAGCATCCTCTCACATGCAAACCCTTGAACAACCCTTTCTAGAAGCTTGCAATAAAGTGAGAGGTAAATATATTTGAAAAGAAGTCTTCCTGCGTCTTTATCCTGCGTCGTTTCTTCCTGTGTCTTCCTCTTACGTCTATCTTTCTGCGTGCGTCTGTCGTTTATCATGCGTCTGTTATCATTGCGTCGGTATGTATCCAGTATATATATGTATGCAACACTTGTATGTGTGCCTGTATAATGTGTGTATGCAATGTGTATGTGTATACCTGTATGTATGCATGAATGAGTGTGTATGCCTGTACGTGTGTATGTGTAAAATGTATGTATGCAATGTGTATGTGTATGTGTGCTTGTATGAGTTTACCTATATAATGTGTATATGCAATGTGTGTGTATGTGTATACCTGTATGTATGCATGAATGTGTGTGTGTGACTGTATGTGTGTGCGCGTATAATGTGTGTATGCAATGCGTGTGTGCTTGTATGTGTGTGCCTATATAAGGTGTGTATGCAATGTGTGTGTGTGTGTGCTTGTATGTGTGTACCTGTATAATGTGTGTATGCAATGTGTGTGTGTGTACCTGTATGTAGGCATGAATGCGTGTGTATGCCTGTATGTGTGTATGTGTATAATGTGTGTATGCAATGTATGTTTGTGTGTACCTGTATGTAGGCATGAATGTGTGTATGCCTGTATGTGTGTATGTGTATAATGTGTGTATGCAATGTATGTTTGTGTGTACCTGTATGTAGGCATGAATGTGTGTATGCCTGTATGTGTGTATGTGTATAATGTGTGTATGCAATGTATGTTTGTGTGTACCTGTATGTATGCATGGATGTGTGTGTATACCTGTACGTGTGTATGTGTATAATGTGTGTATGCAATGAATGTTTGTGTGTGCCTGTATGTAGGCATGAATGTGTGTATGCCTGTATGTGTGTATGTGTATAATGTGTGTATGCAATGTATGTATGTGTACCTGTATGTATACGTGAATGTGTGTGTATGCCTGTACGTATGTGCCTGTATAATGTGTGTATAAAATGTGTATGCGAGTGTGCTATATGTAAATATACAGTGTGTGCGTATGTACGCAGTATGTACAATATGTATGTGTGTGTGTGTATGCGTACGATGCACGTGTGTGTAATGTGTATGCAATGTGTGTGATTGCTGTGTTTGTGTGTACATTGAAGGTAAGTGTATGTGCAATGTATTTGTCCAGTATGCATGTGTGCAGTATGTATGTGCGTAGCGTGTCTGCAGTGTGTGCGTGTACAATGTGTAAGTGTGCTGTGTGTGAATGCAAAGTCTGAGCAGTGTGTGTGCGTGTGCAGAATATATCTGTATGTGTGTATGTTTGTGTATGTGTGTGTGCGGTGCGTATGTGTATATAGTTTGTGTGCATGTATGTATGTATGTATGTATGTGTGTGTGTGTGTGCAGTGCGTATGTGTATGTAGTCTGTATGTATGTATGTATGTAGGTAGGTAGGAAGGTATGTATGTATGCAGGGTGTATGTATGTGCGAGCATGTCTCTGCAAGCGTGTTTTTCAGTACGTGTGCTTGCCTAGTGTGTATGCGTGTGCATTATATCTCTGCAGTGTGTGTGTATGTGTGTGTGGGGGGGTATCTCTACAGTGTTTGTGTCTGTCTACATGTGTATGTACAATGGTTGGATGGTTGTTTAGGTTTTATGGCATATCAACCATTGTAGATTATTTAATGCCAAATCCTCTTTATACATATATATTAAATATATATGATTTGGTAGGGTTGGGTTTTATGGCATATCAACCATTGTAGATTATTTAATGCCAAATCCTCTTTATACATATATATTAAATATATATGATTTGGTAGGGTTGGGTTTTATGGCATATCAACCATTGTAGGTTATTTCATGCCAAATCCTCTTTATACATATGTATTAAATATATATGATTTGGTAGGGTTGGGTTTTATGGCATATCAACCATTGTAGATTATTTAATGCCAAATCCTCTTTATACATATATATTAAATATATATGATTTGGTAGGGTTGGGTTTTATGGCATATCAACCATTGTAGGTTATTTCATGCCAAATCCTCTTTATACATATATATTAAATATATATGATTTGGTAGGGTTGGGTTTTATGGCATATCAACCATTGTAGGTTATTTCATGCCAAATCCTCTTTATACATATATATTAAATATATATGATTTGGTTGGGTTGGGTTTTATGGCATATCAACCATTGTAGGTTATTTCATGCTAAATCCTCTTTATACATATATATTAAATATATATGATTTGGTAGGGTTGGGTTTTATGGCATATCAACCATTGTAGGTTATTTCATGCCAAATCCTCTTTATACATATATATTAAATATATATGATTTGGTTGGGTTGGGTTTTATGGCATATCAACCATTGTAGGTTATTTCATGCTAAATCCTCTTTATACATATATATTAAATATATATGATTTGGTAGGGTTGGGTTTTATGGCATATCAACCATTGTAGGTTATTTAATGCCAAATCCTCTTTATACATATATATTAAATATATATGATTTGGTTGGGTTGGGTTTTATGGCATATCAACCATTGTAGGTTATTTCATGCCAAATCCTCTTTATACATATATATTAAATATATATGATTTGGTTGGGTTGGGTTGGGTTTTATGGCATATCAACCATTGTAGGTTATTTCATGCTAAATCCTCTTTATACATATATATTAAATATATATGATTTGGTTTGATTGGGTTTTATGGCATATCAACCATTGTAGGTTATTTAATCAATTTTTAGTTCTATTTCTAACAATTCGTTTAGCATAAGTATACAGTATAAAAAGTCAAAAACATTTCTATTTCAAGCTATTCAGTTTAGTCAAACTGTTCTAATTCAACCAATTCAGTTTAGTATAAGTATAGATTATTTTACACACAGTTTCTATATCAAACTATTCAGTTTAGTGCAAATAGAGTTTCAATGTTAAAAACAGTTCCACTTAAGACAATTCAGTTTAGCAATAAGTACACAGTTTAAATGCCAAAACAGTTATATTTCAAGCAATTCAGTTTAGCATAAGTAGGCAGTTTAGTTCTATTTGACCCATAGATAGGACCCTCTCAGGTGCTACCACTCCGGGCCAGAGTGGACTGGGAGCAATGGCAATGAAGGGTTCCTCAAACCTCCAACATTACTAGAACCTCACCATCAGAATGTTTAGTGTCATAATCAGGACACTCGTTGGGGAGTCTTACCCATCTGCAGAGAAGCAGTCGGTGTATTCAACAGCCCCAGCTGACTGGGCAATGTATGTACAATGTATGTGTATATTTGTGTGTGTGTGTGTGTGTGTGTGTGTGTGTGTGTGTGTGTGTGTGTGTGTGTGCAGTATTGTCCATTTAGCGTCTATGGCCATTACGTAATTTGTAATGAGTAATCTGCATGACAAGTCGTGTTACAACTGCACTTACCAAATTAAAAAAAAAATAAAGTAATATTATTCAATGAGTAATTTTTCCAATGAGAAATCTACTATACGAGATTATTCAGCGTCCCAGTCTCGCTCCAGCGATCTCATACTAACGAGATCATGTTTTGGGTGTTTGTTTTTATTTTTTTTTTTTTTTTTTTTTTTCTTAGTATTAAAAAAAATCATTTGTCGAACAGCCATCAAGTCTCAATTGATAAAACCTTTTGTTAACTCATTTTATTTCTATTTTTTTTTTTTATTCGTTTAATCATAATTTCTTTTTTAATGATCAGTGAAGACATTTTAAGAGTTTAAAATTTTCTTAGTAATGTCTTTGAAATTATAAAAGAAAGAAAGAAAGAAAGAGGGGTAAACAAGAAAGAAAGAAAGAAAGAAAGAAAGAAAGAAAGAAAGGTAAAAATGAAAGAAAGAAAGAAAGAAAGAAAGAAAGAAAGAAAGGTAAAAAAGAAAGAAAGAAAGAAAGAAAGAAAGAAAGAAAGAAAGAAAAGTAAACAAGAAAGATGGAAAGGTAAACAAGAAAGAAAGAAAGAAAGAAAGAAAGAAAGAAAGAAAGAAAGAACGGTAAACGAGAAAGAAAGAAACAAACAAAGTACGAGATATATATAAAAAAAAAGAATTGTGAACTGAAGAAAAAGTAAAAAAGAATAAAAAGATGATGAAAGAGAAAAATAACGAAAAGTAAATGGAAAGGGAAAAAAAAAGAAGAAAAAAGGAGAGGAACGAAAATGAAAGAAGAAAGGAAAGAAAATAGAAAGAAAAAGAGGAATGAATAAATTAAAAGAAGAACGAGAAGAAAGAAAAAAGAAGGGAAGAACAAAAGGTAAAAAAGAAAGAAAGAAAGAAAGAAAGAAAGAAAGAAAGAAAGAATGGAGAACGCAAATTCGAAAGCTGAAAGCAAAGAAGGAAAAGAAAGAGATGAAGAAAGAAAGTAGGCGCAGAAGAAAGAAAGAAAGAAAGAAAGAAAGAAAGAAAGAAAGAAAGAAAGAAAGAAAGAAAGAAAGAATAAAAGAAAAAAAGAGAAAAAAGTAATTCTTAGTAATCTTTTTGAAATTATATTCATTTTCTTAACAAGTTCAGAGACTTGTAAAAAAGAACGAATGAAGAAAAAAATTAAATGAAGAAAAAAAATGAAAGAAAAAGGTCCCGCGAATGAAGATGACTGTGTCGTCTGCATGGTCCAACAAGTAATAAGATGATTGCTGGCGTGACGAAGATATGAAATTAATCATGGACTTGTTAAGGGAGACAGAGAGACATATACAGAGAGACACAGGGCGAGAACAACCTTTGGAATTAAGAGATGGTGATTAAGAAAAGTCGCCCGTCATAGAAAAATGGCTGGGAAAGAATCATTTTGGAAGGGAAGTGTCAAGTTACGAAATCTACGTCACAAATATTTTAACAAATAAAAATTTGAAAAAAAAAATTGAACAAATAATGAAGTTTAAAGAAAATGAGAAGAAGAAAGAGAGAGAAAAGGTGAAAGAGAGATAGAGAAAAAAAGGAAGCCGTAAAAAGAGAGAGAAAAGCAAGAGAGAGAGAGGGAGAGGATAAAACACAGGGAGAAAGAAAAAGACTGAGAGAGAGAGAGAGAAAGAGAGAGAGAGAGAGAGAAACAGAAACTGCAAAAAGAGAGATAGATAGAAAGAGAGAAACAGAAGCCATAAAAAGAGAGAGGAAAAGCAAGCGAGAGATGGAGAAAGAGAAACACAAGCTGTAAAAAGAGAGAGGAAAAGCAAGCGAGAGATAGAGAAACAGAAGCCATAAAAAGAGAAGAAAAGCAAGAAAAAGAGAGAAACTTAAGCCGTAAAAAGAGAGAGGAAAAGCGAGAGATAGTGAGAGAGTAAGAAAGAGAGAAGTAGCGAGAAAGAGAGAGAGAGGAAGAGAACGCAAACCGTAAAAAAGAAAAGAAAGGCAAGAAAGAGAGAGAAGACAGAACACAGGGAGATAAAGGGAAAAAAAGAGAGAGAAGTAGAGAAACAGAAACCGTCAAAAGAGAAAGTAAAAGCAAGAGAAAGAGGGAAAACAGAACAGAAGAAGAGAGAGACACAGACACAGAGCGAGAGAGAGAGAGAGAGAGAAGGAGCAAAGATAGAGAGAAACAACAAAACGGAAAGAGAAAAAGAACGAGAAAAGGTTAAATAAGATAGAATGGAAAAAAACTAAGGAAAAAAGACAAAATACGGAAGAGAGAGGAAAAATATCTCGAAAAAAAAAAGTGTGTGTGTGTTCAACCATTGTCTATTTTTTGTCTTTGGGGTTTTATGGCATATCAACCATTGTAGGTTATTTAATGCCAAATCCTCTTTATACATATATATTAAATATATATGATTTGGTTGGGTTGGGTTTTATGGCATATCAACCATTGTAGGATATTTAATGCCAAATCCTCTTTATACATATATATTAAATATATATGATTTGGTTGGGTTGAGTTTTGTGGCATATCAACCATTGTAGGTTATTTAATGCCAAATCCTCTTTATACATATATATTAAATATATATGATTTGGTAGGATTAGGTTTTATGGCATATCAACCATTGTAGGCTATTTTATGCCAAATCCTCTTTATACATATATATTAAATATATATGATTTGGTTTGGTGGCATATCAACCATTGTAGGTTATTTAATGCCTAATCTTCTTTATTCATATAAATTAAATATATATGATTTGCTTTAATGGTATATCAACCACTGAAGGCTATTTTATGCCAAATCCTGTTTTTACATATATATTAAATATATATATGATTTGTAAAAGCATTTTGTAGATAGATTTTTAAACTAGCCTGAGCTCATTCTTTTGTACACAGATGAATGGTTTCGAGTAATGCTATCTAACACGAATAATAATTCTATTTCCTAATAATCATTTGTTTGCACATAGTTAAATGGTTTTTACAGGAGAGAGCCATAAAGTGGTTCATACCTTTCTCAAGTGTATTCGTCTGAAATAAGTAACAACGTGACTGGGGTTCGATCTCGCTTACTACAATATCGCAGTCTAGCACATTCCCCACTAGGCTATGGGGAATCTCCTGACTACAAATGAATGAAAATAAAGTTAGTATATCTTATTCTTAAATGGTTTCATGTCGAACTCGGGAACCCTCAGAAAATCTCGAACTGAACCCTTTATTTAATTTTTTAAAAATTGCGATATGAGCTAGGGTGAAAAAAATATGGTAAAATCGTGGCGAGGAGTATCTTATGGGTTGATGGAGACATTTGATCTATAAGTACCAAAAATTCACTGAATTGTGCTGTGTTTCACCGAATTGTTCAGATGTTTGGTTGGAAAGTTCTGTGTGAAATAATTTGTAGGTTCAATCCCTACCGCAGGTAAGAATAACAAGGAATACTTACTTTAACTTAACCCTTGTACCCGGTAATGGTTAATAGAACTAGAAGGATATTCTCTCGGGGAAGAAATAAAGAGTTTAGTTTTAGGTTCTATGTAGACTCCCGTGTTTGACATGAAACGCCTGAAGAAGGCCGAAGGATATATCGACCAAAACGTTGTGTGTATAAAGATGAGGACAATAATCTTTTAATTTAAGTGATAATAATTATCAAGCTTCATCTCATATTTCGAAAAACAAGAACACAGGTTTAATGTGGGGTTCCCCGCAAGAAACATACCTCCTGAGTGGCGGGTAGAAAAATTTCTATTACTATTGGTATTTTCCATCGGAGGTATCTCAAGTATCTGGCAATTAGGGGTTTGCCATTCTATAAGCAAAAACCATCTAGCACGAATCGCAAAACTGGACCATTAATACACTTGATCAGCGTACACTGTGTAGTAACAAATGGCGTTAATCCCAATCATAGGATATTTGAATAGGTATCATGTGTTATCTGTTTGCAATTTTATCGTCTTATTTTCATAAACGAGATTCCTTCAAAAATTTCTAAGCCTCACCAAGAAAGAAGAGCCAGAGCTGAACATTTTTATTGTGGCAACACACTACCACTTTTTATAAAACAAGAAAAACTAATTCAGATTTTACTAGTTTCAAAAAGTACTAAGCCTCACCAAGAAAGAAGAGACATTACCACTTATAAAACTAGAAAAACTAATTCAGATTTTCCTAGTTTCTAAAAGTCCTAAGCCTCACCAAGAAAGAAGAGCCAGAGCTGAACATTTTTGTTGTGGCATCACACTGCCATTTCTTCTAAAACTAGAGAAATTAATTCAGCTTTCTGTCTTAATTTATGAGCAGGTGAGGCTCATACAAAGGTGAGAGGTATGAGACAAATCTTAAAACTTAGTGAGGCTTAGAACTTTTTCAACGACCCTCAAAAATAGATAGATAAATAGATAGATAGATAAATAGATAGATATGAGGGTCGTTCAAAAAGTTGTAAGCCCCACTCAGAAAGATGAACATTTTTCTTGTGGCAACACACTACCATTTATTATAAAACTAAGAGAAATTAAGACAGATTAATTTCTGAGCAGGTGAGGCCCATACAAAGGTGAAAGGTAAGACAAATCTAAAAGTTTAGCGAGGCTTAAAACTTTTTCAAACACCCTCGTATATAAATAATAGTTTTGTATATAACTATCGTAAGAAAGCCATTTTAAAAAGTAACAGTGTTATTGAAAAAAGGGTGATGCAAGATCGTTTCCGGTATTGGCTGGTTTGGAGGTCGCGAAAATACTGAGTCGAGTTCCCACTGACTTAAAACCAATATTAGCATTAAACCCAACAATCAACAATGCGCTAAAACATAAGAAAGCCCAGTTAGAACTAACACATACCAAAAAGAACAATTAGAATACATTCAATTTCAACTCAATAAAATCAGAAATTCGGTAGACGATAGACAATCATGACTAGCATGACAGGCAGTGAAGTAAGCCGAAGGAAAAGCTGCTCGAGAGTAAAACTAAAAGCGACCAGCCAAGAAAAAAAACTTCAAAGGTGGAAAGAACATTTCAAAGATCTGTTAAGAAACCCCCCTGAAATCACTGTTAAACCTACCGAAAAAAAACCATTAATAGCCAAATAGACATCATTTTAGGATGGGTAAGCGGTTCTAGGTGCCAGGCTCAAGAATATTTTTTAACCAAACCTAGACATCAAGCTAGAACAGTTTACAGAGGAAGAACTTGGCGTAGGAGAGAAAAGAATTAAAAGCAGAAAAACTGCAGACCGAGATGAAAAACCTCCTGAAGTATGAAAGGCTAGAAAATTTGACGGTATAGTTTTTCGATTGCGCAAAGCAATCTATAAACAGAACACAACAGAGAAATGAACAAAAGGCGAACTCGGAATCACTAAGAACTACAGAGGCATAACTCTCACTGCTATATCTGCTAAGGTTTATAGTGTCATCCTTCTCTATCATATCAAACCTAAAATCGAGAAAAATCTTAGGAAAAATCAGAACGGTTTTTAGGTAAATCAATCCACAGCATCACAGATTCTGATTATCCGTCGAATCATCGAAAAAGTACACACCAAAAATCTCGAGGTAACACTATTCTTTGTAGATTTCTCCAAGGCATTTGATTCCATACACAGAGAAAGGCTGGAGCGAATACTTTTAGCATATAGTCTCTCCAAAGAAACTGTTACCTCTATAATTATTTTTGTGTCGTGGTAAGGGTGGCTAATTACCCACACAAAGAAAAAGTTGGTGATATGTCATCATCATCATCATCATGTCGCGCTACTAGCATGGATCTCCCTGACCCTCTCTCGCCACCTACTTCTATCGTCCATCGCTCCTGGTATGTCTTTCAGGCTATATCCTGTATCGGCACAGAGCTGTTGTATATAGGTTCTTACTGGTCGCCCCATATTTGCTCGTCCATGTGAAGCGGTCCACAGGAGTGTATCACTTATGAGTTCATCATTACTTCTCCAACTGTGTCCTGCATGTCTAATTTGGATAGTTTCTGTGATGGGTGGTAGATGGCCGTGCAACTGCTGTTTTGTAGGGTGTTGCCTCCAGGACTTGTTCAATATGGATCATAGCATTCTTGTAAGGTCAAATACTTGGTAATTGCATATTCATTTGATAGGGAGTTTATCTATATATTACCTCCCCTTGTCTGATAGCTAATCGATAAGATGGACGCAACCATTCTTTTGCGGTCTATAGGGGAGATAGGTAGTCCTATAAAACAATGATGCTTTACAAAAACACGAAAGCAATGATTTACTCACACGATGGAGACACAGACTTCTTCGACATCGTCACTGGAGTCCTGCAAGGAGATATACCAGGACCATATGTTAGAGATGAGAGATAAGTGGCCGTACAGCTGTTATTCGTTGGGTGTTGCTTCCAGGATTTGTTCAAAATAGCTCCAAGGATTCTTATGTAGTTCCCATGTAGTTTTTTCTCGATGTGTACCCTGAAGGTCCACTTGAATGGTAAGATTGGTAAGAAATTCAGATGAACAGGCACGAATGTGAGGTGGCCATTTGAACAACTACCAAAGACTTTTAGGGAAGAAAAAAAATCTAACCCATCAGTGGTTGCAGAATTCTGAATTAAAATAAGAAACAGAAGGGGTTTTTCATCCAAGCTGCTTAAGATCAATAAATTCTTATCAACCAGATATTTTAAGGCACAGAGCAGATCCGAAATGTCATTTCTGTACACCCCCTGAGGGGATAACTGGCTGTCTAATATCTGGCGGCTTTATCTTAGCTTCAGATGAATTTTTGTAAAGGTTATAGGTTAGAACAGGGGTGGAGAAACTTTTTAGTGGGAGGGCCGCATCACTGGGTTATGAATTATCAAAGGGCTGCATTTTTTACAATCAAAAGAATTTAATCTCGATTCAAGTGCAAATGTTTATTTTTTTTATTTTTTAGAGGCTCCCACAGACCACACAGAACAATGCAGAGGGCTGCATGAGACCCGAGGGCCGCAGTTTGCCCAGCCCTGGGATAGACCAAAACTTGCATTCGAAGATATGCCAACATTATAACCTTATATGCCAAAAATAGGAGGTGCCCGTAGTGCAATGGTTATCGTCGTAGGAAATGGACACGAGTTCAAATCCTGGACGAGACTGACTGCATTTCACATAGCACTAATACCCTTGGGAAAGGTATGAATCCAATTATCATTCTCCCTCCAGCTATGGGTAAATAGTAGGGCAGACTGGTTTCTTCAGCCGTGGTGAGGCCACTAGTATAGGAGAAGGAATACTCTGAATTCAAACCTGTTAAACTTTCCATTAAAAATTGACCTTGTATCATATCCTGCCCGAGCGGAGGGGTTGGTAAATATGTATATGCCAAAAAAGGAGAAAAATTATATAAAAAGAAATAGCTGACACGAAGTGTTTCAGGTTGAACCTCAAATGGTGAAAATCACACCTTTTCTTCATGCCGTCATTGTAGTTGTATTGGTGAATATAGGCAGGAACCTGAGAGTTGGGGGTGAGGGGGGCAATATCCAGAGAAATACGAAAAAAATAAGAAAGGCTGAGTTCTTAAAAGAAAAGTACAATTTCAACAAGTATTAAAACTAAAGAAAATTGAGGAGATAATATAGGTTAAAATAATAATTTCATTAAACAACTTATTTCAACAGTCAAGGAAAACGTAAAAATCCATAAATGTTCCAAGAAATCTATTCTCTTCTCGGAAAGGAAAAAACTCATTCTTTAATTATTAACACCAAGTAACACAGTTTTTATTTGGGGAGGAGGTGTTCTCTTTTTTTACAAACTCAATATATATATATAAATATATATATATATAGTATTATTTGGTACAGTTAAACCGGAGTTGGGAGTAATTCCATCAAGACAAGAAAACTATTCAAAAGCGAACATTTAAATTTTCCTGGTAAACAGACATCACAGAGCAATAATTTCATGAAGAAAAAACAACAAACAGGTCACATTAGGATTATAAATTTATGTCCATCCTGTTATGCGTTTTTGAAAAATTCAAAAACACGAAAAAAAAAATTAACAGGACTTCTTCAAAAACGTATAACAGGATGGAAATAAATTTATAATCCTAATGTGACCGGTTTGTTGTTTTTTCTTAATGATACTATATATATGTGTGTGTGTGTGTGAGTGTGTGTGTGTGTGTGTGTGTGTGTGTGTGTGTGTGTGTGTGTGTGTGTGTGTGTGTGTGTGTGTGTGCTCCCCTACCCCCGTAGGGTTGAGCTCTCTAGCGGATGAAGTAATCGTGTTGCCATTAGCGTTCATGCAAGGCTCTTCATATATATGCATTGAGCTCTCGGTAGCCGTTAAGCTGATGTGTGTAAACAATAGTAATTGTGATTCATAACCGTTTAAAATTTGCTTCGCTGCTGGTTCCCTCGTGGCTGATGGGTAGAGTCTTGGATTAGCATTTGAGTCAACCGGGTTTCGATCCCAGCTACGGGAAGCTAGTATGTCTAGCCACACTGATGAGTTCTAATAGAACGAAACAGATCTGTCAGTGGATGACTATATATATATAGGAATATGTATGTAGAAAAAGATAAAGATCTAACCCGTGTAGTACTACCGTTTAGCCGTGGGTTTTCAGAGTCGAATCCTGCGACTTAAGACACCAAATATAATTCTATAGTTTGTACCGGCACCAATTGCTCCGGTACTAAATATGATACTATAGTTTGGTCCTCGTGGTGTAATGGTTAAAGCGATGAACTGCGGAATCGTAGCACGCGAGTTCGTACTCCAGTCGCGCTATTACGTTCACTTTCGGGCAAATACCCTTGGGAAAGGTATGAACCCCCTTATTCTCCCTCCAACTATGGGTAAATAGTAGGACGGACTAGGTTCTTCAGCCTTGGTGAGGCAACTAGTCTAGGAGAAGGAAAACTCTGAATTCAAAACCTGTTAAACTCCGCTTAAAAATTGACCTTGTGTCATATCCTGCCCGAGCGGAGGGGTTGGTAAATAGTACTATAGTTTGGTCCGGTTACCGATAACAAACAATATGCTTCATATGTTTGCACGGCACCAATTATAATACTGTTGTTTGGACCCGATACCCAATGTGGTACAATGTTCTGGGGTCGGTTACCATTTGTAACGCTGTCCTTTGGGTACAGTACTAAATGTAATTATATCTTGGCACGGCACCACTGTAACAATATCACGGTCACGACAACCAAAGACCGGTTAATTCATGATTATAAATTTATTTCGATCCCGTATTTTCAGTTTCTGGTGTGAACCAAAAACATGAAGAAAAAAAATTAATACTGGACTTCTTCAGACCCAATGGATAATTAATTAAATTTAAATTTAAATTTAAATCTAAATTCAAAACCAGAATAAACACGTGGGGTGTAGGGGGGACGAGATTTAGGAGTTACCTCCTCGTTTTATTGAATTTCCGTTTTTATTTTAATTTTTCCATTTTATATATATATATATGCACCATATATATATATATATATATATATATATATATATATATATATATATACATATATATTTCATGATGCTATGTGTATGTATATTATATTTGTACTGTCGCTCGCTAATACATATATACGTATATCAGCGCATATGATGGCACACATCTTTACATATATACATACATACATACATACATACATACATACATGCATATATATATATATATGTGTATGTGTGTTTGTGTATGTGCGTGTGTCTCTGTGTGTGTGTGTGTGTGTGTGTGTGTGTGTGTGTGTGTGTGTGTGTGTGTGTGTGTGTTTCCACTGTTTGTTAGAAGAAAGGAGTGAAGCAAAGTGAGTATGAGAAGGGAAGGGTCAGTGAGTGAGGAGGGAGTGGCGAAAAGAATTATTTCAATCAGAATGTTTTCTTTTCTCTTTTGATTCTACACCTCTTTCTGATGGCTAAAGATTTATGTGTTGTTTTTTTTTTGTTGTTTTTTTGGGTTTTTTTGAGTGATGATGATGATTGAAATTAAGATCATCATCACGTTACTTTTTAAGAAAGATTTTTTTTTATCTTATTTTTTTATTCATTCACTTTTTATTTGTTTTTATGGTGATAATGATTGTGTTATCAACAGTTATTGATGGCTCTTATAGGTTATAAGTAAACTTAGCGATCCATAGTCGAGGGTGACCCGAAGGCTCCCTTTTCGATAGCTACTACACCAAGGTGTAGGGGAGGGCGCTACTCCATTCCCTGGATTGCTCCACTTTACCCTTGAACCGTACCTTATAATGCTGAGTGTTAAACAAGGTGGTATCAAGTTCCATTTTTAAAGTCTTTGGTATGACTCGACCTGGGATTGAACCCAGGTCTCCCGGGCCATTGGCGAACACTCTAACCGCTGGGCCAATGTCCCATGGGCAGGTAATAAAGATGATGTTAAGTTTTGGAGAGCTTTTGCAATAATGATAATAAAAATGATAATGAAAAACAAAAACAAAGAAAATCTGCAAAATTGTCGATTTTGAAGACCACAGAATAAAACTGAAAGAATGTGAAACGAGAGATAAGTACCTCGACCTTGCTATAGAATTGAAAAAACTATGGAACATGAAGGTGACGATTATACTAATTGTAATTGGTGCTTTTGGCACGGTAACTAAAGGATTATTAAAGGGCCTGGAGGATTTGGAAGTTGGTGGCCGAGTAGAGACCATCAACAGCATTATTGAAAACGGCCAGAATACTGAGAAGAGTCCTGGAGACTTGAGGAGACTTGCTGTCTCTCAATCTCCAGTGAAAGACCATCAGCTAATGCTGATATGAAAAACTCTAATGAGTAAATAATAATTGTAATAATTATTATCATTACGGTCTCTGACAATATAACAGCTCTATCATGGATATTGAGAACTATTAAATAATCCCGCAATTTGGTCCACCATTAACTGACCAAGTGAGCGAGTGATAACCTTAAACCATTACTATATATATATATATATATATATATATATATATATATATATATATAAAAACACTACAGAACTAACTACAGAAAAAAAAACATAAATATACCTCTCTCTTCTGCAAAAATAACTCCCGCTTATAGATAACTTACTGTTTCAGCATTTTTTCCGATCCAACGCTCTTCAAAATCATTTCCTGTCTCTTCTCTAAGTTAGAGTTTCTTTTTATTTATATATATATTCATTGCTTTGTTTTGTTTTGTTTGTTTGTTTGTTTGTTTACTTTAAATCTATCATCTGCAAAAATCTATCGTCTGCTTTTAATGAAATTTTCCCCTACGTTCATTGGCTGACTTTATGTTTCAAGGGACGCAACTCCCGTTTTTGTTTTCGATTTTCAATTTATAACTTTTTTTTTTTACTAGTTAATTTTTTAAGCTCTTTTTCTCGAGTTTAGGACTTAGTATTAAAAGGTGAAAATATTTTATTTTTGGACTTTCCCATATATACCGAATACATTATACAGGGATAATAATAAAAGATTTCAAATAACATGATGGCTATATCATACAGATGACCGTCCAGTCCGATAAAACCAACTTAAGAAAGGAATTTGATAAACTTTCAAAATATAATGATCTGAAAATAGAAATAGTAAGAATGTAGCACTTGAACGCAACTACTATTCCAGTAATTATAGGAGCACTGGTAATGGTTAAGAAGAATTCTGAGACACAAATTAAGATAATGCCTGGAGTTCCATCTTTATCAGAAATACATAAGATTATGCTGATGGACATTAATGGCATACTTCGAAATAATTCTAATGTGCTCAATAACTACTCATAACCTTTTATTTTTTTAATTTTGAATAATTTAAATATTTGAATAAAAGTTTGTTTGATTTAAGAAAAAAAAAGTTAGCCCCGTTTCCAGAGAAAAGACACCAACCTGCGAATAATAATAATAATAATAATAATAATAATAATAATAATAATAATAGACACGACTGGGTGGGAAGGTGATCCGCTGGGAATTGTGCCAGAAATTTAAATTTGCTCATACGAACAAATGTATGATCACAACCCGAAATCCATCCTGGAGAATAAGGCGTAAAAAAATTCTCAGGGATTTTGAGATTCAAACGGATCATCTAATCGCAGCCAGACGACCAGCCCAAGTGATAGTCAACAAAAAAAAAAAAGAGAGAGAGAGAACTTGCCGAATAATGGACTTTGCCGTTCTAGGTGACCACAGAGTAAAATTGAAAGAAAGCAAATAGAGAGATGAGTACCTAGACCTTGCTAGAGAACTGAAAAAAACTATAGAACATGAAAGTGACGGTGATACCAATTGTAATTGGTGCACTCGGTGCAGTCACCAAATGATTGATATAGGGACTGGGGGATTTGGAAATTAGAGGACAAGTGGAGACCATCCAGACTACAATATTGTTAAGATCAGCCAGAATACTGAGAAGAGTCCTGGAGACTTGTTGTCACTCAGACTCTAGTGGAAAACCATCAACTAACGCTGGCTTGAAAAACTCTCCAAAGAGTAAAATGATAATTCACCAACAACATATTTTACCATATGAATAAATTTGATCATACTAACAAATGCACAAAACAGAATCCAACCTGGAGAATGAGACACGTAAAATTATCTGGGATTTTGAGATACAAACAGGTCACCTATTCCCGGCCAAAACACCAGCATTTGTGATAATTAACGAAAAAGAGAACCTGCCGTATCGTGGACTTTGTCATCACGGCGAACCACAGAGCGAAAATCAAAGAAAACGATAAGAGAGATCAATACTTGCCAAAGAACGAAGAAAGCTGTAGAACATGAGGTTGACGGTGATACCATCTGTAACAGGTGCGTTTGGGACGGTCCCCAAAGGCTTGAAAAGAGGGCTGTGGAAGATTCCCCAAAAAGGCATCCTGTTTAGTATAGAGTACCTATTCACTGGCATTACTCCCGGGTCCGCTTTTTACAATTAACTGTTTGGGTCAAATAATTCTGTTTTAAAATATTACAAATGGATGGGTATATGTGAAACCATACGCGTTCAGTATATATATATATATATATACATGGATGCGAACACTCACGCATATACACGAGCACTCAGAATACACTCTGGTACTATTTACCAACCCCTCCGCTCGGGCAGGATATGACACAAGGTCAATTTTTAAGCGGAGTTTAACAGGTTTGAATTCAGAGTTTTCCTTCTCCTAGACTAGTTGCCTAACCATGGCTGAAGAACCTAGTCTGTCCTACTATTTACCCATAGCTGGAGGGAGAATTATTGGATTCATACCTTTCCCAAGGGTATTAGTGCTATGTGAAATGCAATCAGTCTCGTCCAGGATTTGAACTCGTATCGCCGTGTTCATTTCCTACGGCGATAACGACTACACCACGGGCACCTGGTAAACATTTCAAAAAATCTGCAGAGCTCAAAGGTTGTCACATGCAATTAACTTCAACTGAACATTCACAGACACAAATCCGGGAATCAAAACCTTATGGGGGGGGTTCTCGTGGTGTAATGGTTAAAGCGATGGACTGCAGAATCGTAGTAAGCGAGTTCGTACTCCAGTTGCGCTATTACGTTCACATTCGGGCAAATACCATTGGGAAAGGTATGAACCCCTTATCCTCCCAGCTATGGGTTAAATAGTACCACTACTGTTCTTCCAGGAGAATGTCTTTGGCATTAAATAACCTACAAAGAGTTGATATGCCATTAAACAAAGAAACCAAACCAAACCATCAAAACCTTATGAAAACAGTGGCCGGTATAAAAACCAAAGGGAATGCTCAAATCAGCCATGTATTTCCAGAAGACGACTTTAAATGTCAGAAACACGTGTAGAAGAAAAATAGATTACTGAGAGAAAATCTACTTACAGACTTATTCATTTTAAAGTACGAATATATCTTCAGTAGGGCTTGAAGCTAGGATCAAAACCCGCTCAACTTTTCATTAGACTTAGTATCAGACCGCTCGGCCAACAGCCGTACCACGTTGACTAAGGAATTATAAGGTATTATGTAGCAACAACAGCAGCAGCGTTCGTTTGTTTACATTTTTATACCTTATCGGCTACCATAGTGCTCAATTCGTTCGAAAAGCTTTGCATTATGCAAGCGGCAGCCGAAAATTCCTTCGTCAGAGTGCTCACGGGGGAGCGTATATATTGTCATTCAAAGACAGACTGTTTCGTTGTATCACAACTCTTCAGTGTGGCTAGACACGTAGGACGATTGAAGCTGGGATCGAATATATATATATATATATATATATAATATATATATATATATATATATATATATATATATATAAAATTCATAATTGGCTCCACTTGTGTTGAGCACTCTGGTAATTGTAGCATTGCAGGATTCACGGAAGGTTTTAGTTTTCTTTTGACCAACTGACTGCGTATCCCTTGATTTTTTTCAAGGGGTCGGATGAGGTTGTCCTTTTCTTTCTTTTTGACCTATAATTTTTTCTTTTTCCCCCGGGCGATGATTCGAGATACTTTTATCGCTTGTTCCTGGCGGGGTTTTTTTTCTTTTATTTCTGGTACCATGAATGCTGGTAGATATTAGATTAGTATATATATATATATATATAAGTTATGATTGTATAGATAGGGAGACAACAGTGGTGGATAACTGTCAGTTTCTCGACAATTCATTCCTCAAACCACTCGACTGAGGAACGTATAGGCGAGAAACTGACTGTTACGAAGCTCCGTTGATCATGTATACCCTATCCTAAAATATTTACGCTCCATCAATGATATTGAATACAGTTTATTTATAAATATTGCAAACAATCTTATCATTATACGATGATTGAAAAGTACCTCCCTATTTTAAAGTTTTTATTATTTACTTCTTTACTATAATCCTAACAAGAAATAAATATGAGAAGAAAACATGATAGGGATTTACACTTTTATCACCCTATATATATATATATATATATTCAGAGATGGTTTCTGTAGGATCAAAGAAAGAATAAGGATATATTTAAAATAGGAAGGTCCACGAAGAGATATGTATTTTTTTTTAATTTTGTTGTTCAATCCAAAATACACCTTGGTCTTCTATATGGATTTTATTTTGACCTCAGTCATGTTCTAATCTTCGGCTGTGATGTGCCGCTGTCATCTTGCTTTCAAGGAGGGGAGGATAAGGCTTGCTCAAAGAATTCCACCACTGTGACAACGCCTCCCTTTTGCACCATAGGAATAGTGTTAGAGGGAGGGATCTGATCCCTATAGAACATAGACCTAGGCTATTCTTGGTCTTGCCTATATGAACTCACATGGGACTAGTCCTCGGAAGAGATCAAACCTATAACTGTTATTTGTCCTCTGGAAGATGAAAATTTAAAAAATTTAACATTGGAGCTGGTCCCTTCACGTCTGTATAAAAAGAGCGCCAACACTATTCCTATGGTGCAAAAGAGAAAATCCTTTACGTTCTATTATCGTTTATAGCCTTCTGCTACAAAATGTATTCGACATATATATATATATATATATATATATATATATATATATATATATATATATATATAAAGAGAATGTCAGAAATGGTCAGGTAGAAATAATACGGAAAGTCAATTCACAAAATACAACTTACTACCAAAAGAGAGTCTCATTGGGCGCCCCATTCATTCGGCCTTGTGCTAAATCTAAGCAAAAAAGCTTAGTAAATTACTACTACTGAGAGAGAGGGGGGTATGAAGACAGAAAGAGATAGATAAAGAGAAAGAGAGAGAGAGATAGAGAGAGATCGGATGTAAAGACAGACGAAGAGATGGGGGTGAAGATAGACAGCCCAACATAAATAGTCTGGTAAAAATAAAGTAAATTTACGCGCTACAAGTTACTTTTTTTTTTTTTAGAGAGAGAGAGGTGCAGGTAGATAGGCATAGTCATATAAAGAGAATCAGAGAGAGCGAGAGAGAGAAACAGAGAGAGAGAGCAAAATAGTGGAGGAAAAAGAGAAAAAAAGACAGATAGACATAAAGGCCGGGCAAAAATAATAAGGAAATTAATTCACACGATACAAGTTACAATCAAGAGAGAGAGTGTGTGTGTGGGTGTGTGTGAGAGAGAGAGAGAGTAAAAGAAGCAGAGACAGAGACAGAAAAAGAGAGAGGGCATTAAACAAATTGAGAAAGAGACAGACAAAGAGAGAAAAAGAGAAAGAGAAAGTAAAAGAAGCACAGACCGAAACAGAGACAGACAAAGAAAGAAAGAGAGAGAGAGAGAGAGAGAGAGAGACGGAGAGAGTAAAAGAAGCAGAAACAGAGACAGATAGACAAAGAAAGGGGGAGAGAGAGTAAAAGAAACAGAGACAGAGACAGACAGACAAAGAAAGAGAGAGTAAAAGAAACAGAGACAGAGACAGACAGACAAAGAAAGAGAGAGAGAGAGAGAGAGTAAAAGAAACAGATACAGAGACAGACAGACAAAGAAGGAGAGAGAGAGAGAGAGTAAAAGAAACAGAGACAGAGACAGACAGACAAAGAAAGAGAGAGAGACAGAGTAAAAGAAACAGAGACAGAGACAGACAGACAAAGAAAGAGAGAGAGAGAGAGAGTAAAAGAAACAGAGACAGAGACAGACAGACAGACAGACAAAGAAAGAGAGAGACAGAGAGTAAAAGAAGCAGAAACAGAGACAGATAGACAAAGAAAGGGGGAGAGAGAGAGAGAGAGAGTAAAAGAAGCAGAAACAGAGACAGATAGACAAAGAAAGGGGGAGAGAGAGAGAGAGTAAAAGAAGCAGAAACAGAGACAGATAGACAAAGAAAGGGGGAGAGAGAGGGGGGGGTAAAAGAAACAGATACAGAGACAGACAGACAAAGAAGGAGAGAGAGAGAGAGAGTAAAAGAAACAGAGACAGAGACAGACAGACAAAGAAAGAGAGAGAGACAGAGTAAAAGAAACAGAGACAGAGACAGACAGACAAAGAAAGAGAGAGAGAGAGAGAGTAAAAGAAACAGAGACAGAGACAGACAGACAGACAGACAAAGAAAGAGAGAGACAGAGAGTAAAAGAAGCAGAAACAGAGACAGATAGACAAAGAAAGGGGGAGAGAGAGAGAGAGAGAGTAAAAGAAGCAGAAACAGAGACAGATAGACAAAGAAAGGGGGAGAGAGAGAGTAAAAGAAGCAGAAACAGAGACAGATAGACAAAGAAAGGGGGAGAGAGAGGGGGGGGTAAAAGAAGCAGAAACAGAGACAGATAGACAAAGAAAGGGGGACAGAGAGAGAGAGAGAGAGTAAAAGAAACAGAGACAGAGACAGACAGACAAAGAAAGAGAGAGGGAGAGAATAAAAGAAACATATACAGAGACAGATAGACAAAGAAAGGGGGAGAGAGAGAGAGAGAGAGTAAAAGAAACAGAGACGGAGACAGACAGCCAAAGAAAGAGAGAGAGAGAGTAAAAGATACAGAGACAGAGACAGATAGACAAAGAAAGGGGGAGAGAGAGAGAGAGTAAAAGAAGCAGAAACAGAGACAGATAGACAAAGAAAGGGAGAGAGAGAGAGAGTAAAAGAAATAGAGACAGAGACAGACAGACAAAGAAAGAGAGAGAGAGAGAGTAAAAGAAACAGAGACAGAGACAGACAGACAGACAAAGAAAGAGAGAGACAGAGAGTAAAAGAAGCAGAAACAGAGACAGATAGACAAAGAAAGGGGGAGAGAGAGAGAGAGAGAGAGAGAGAGAGAGTAAAAGAAACAGAGATAGAGACAAACAGACAAAGAAAGAGAGAGAGAGAGAGTATAAGAAACAGAGACAGAGACAGACAGACAAAGAAAGAGAGAGAGAGAGAGAGAGAGTAAAAGAAACAGAGACAGAGACAGACAGACAAAGAAAGGGGGAGAGAGAGAGTAAAAGAAGCAGAAACAGAGACAGATAGACAAAGAAAGGGGGACAGAGAGAGAGAGAGAGTAAAAGAAACGGAGACAGAGACAGACAGACAAAGAAAGAGAGAGGGAGAGAATAAAAGAAACATATACAGAGACAGATAGACAAAGAAAGGGGGAGAGAGAGAGAGAGAGAGTAAAAGAAACAGAGACGGAGACAGACAGACAAAGAAAGAGAGAGACAGAGAGTAAAAGAAACAGAGACAGAGACAGATAGACAAAGAAAGGGGGAGAGAGAGAGAGAGAGTAAAAGAAGCAGAAACAGAGACAGATAGACAAAGAAAGGGGGAGAGAGAGAGAGAGTAAAAGAAGCAGAAACAGAGACAGATAGACAAAGAAAGGGGGAGAGAGAGAGGGAGAGAGTAAAAGAAACAGAGACAGAGACAGACAGACAAAGAAAGAGAGAGAGAGAGAGAGAGAGAGAGAGAGTAAAAGAAACAGAGACAGACAGACAGACAGACAGACAAAGAAAGAGAGAGACAGAGAGTAAAAGAAGCAGAAACAGAGACAGATAGACAAAGAAAGGGGGGGAGAGAGAGAGAGTAAAAGAAACAGATACAGAGACAGACAGACAAAGAAAGAGAGAGAGAGAGTAAAAGAAACGCTGACAGACAGACAAAGAAAGAAAGAGAGAGAGATAGTAAAAGAAACAAAGATAGAAAGAAAGAGAGACAGAGAATAAAAGAAATAGAGACAGAGACAGACAAAGAAAGACAGAGAGAGAGAGTAAAAGAAGGAGGGACAGAGACAGACAAAGAGAGAAAAGGGAGAGAGAGAGATGTACGCTGTAAGTCAGTTAATTTACCTTTTTTTCTCACCAAAGCAATGGCTTTGAATCGTCGGTATATTAACACTACCTCGATTTGTTATCTAACCCTAAATGTCAAATGACTCCAGACAACTGATGACCCCTCGCGATTAGATCTGTTCTGTGCTACCAAAGTTTCAAGAAAAGGATAAGTGCCCTCTGTGTGGACATTTTAGCTTTTACGTGACAAGCAAACAAATAGCTCCTTAGCATCTTCTTCTACTGTCATGATAAGAAGGTTTTTGGCTTCTGGGGGTGGGTTTGCAATGATATTCTACTTCCGGGTCTCAAGAGAAGTAAAGACGCCATCCTCACACTTGATCTACACCTCATTAAAGAAATCTGAAATTAAAAATAAAACACTTTAAAGATTTTAATTATAGAAAACCTTTTCTTTTTTTTTTCTTTTTTTACTTAACGTTATAAATTTATCTCGTTGGGTTGGCTGGCTGGCTCGTTGGTTGGTTGGTTGGTTGGTTGGTTGGTTAGCTGGTTGAGTAAGAGAGTTGGTTGGTTGGCTGGCTGGTTGAGTAATTGGATTGTTGGCTGGCAGGTTGAGTACTTTGGTTGGTTGGTTGGTTGGTTGGTTGGTTGGTTGACAAGCTGGTTGAGTATTTGGAAGGTTGGTAGGTTGGTTGGTTGGTTGGTAGGTTGAGTACTTGGGTTGGTTGGTTGGTTGGTTGGTTGAGTAGTTGGATGGTTGGTTGGCTGGCATGTAGTTTAGATTAGCTGTTTGAGTTGTTGGAGGCTTGACTGACATGATAGTTGGTTGGTTCACTGTGTAGTTGGAGGTTTAGCTGGCTGGCTGGCTGGTTGGTTGTTTGTTTGGTTGGTTGGTTGGTTGGTTTTATGGCATGTCAATTCTGGTTAGGTAATCTAATGCTGAAATCAAATTAATAATTATGGCCTCCAACTACGTACGCTAGAAAAAAAAAAGTATCTTAACAATCTTTTCTGATAGCTAAACAATTCATAGATATTTTGGGCCAATATTTGTATTTACCCAAAAGCAAATTATTATCAATACCCGTCAGCTGTCAAAATTAAAATTTATTCTTATAGTTTCATTTTTATTACCTTTGTCTTAAAAGTTTTCTAATATCCCGAATATTTAGCTACAACTAAATACTTTTATACAATCCATACATATTCATGTATATGAGCATATATATACAGATACACTACACTATCCTCAGATATAGGTAAACAGTAGGGCAGATTCGGTTCTTTAGCCTAGGTTGGGCAACCAGTCTAAGAGAAAGAAAACACTGTCTTTGCTTAACGGTATATCAACCTTCGTGGGATATTTAATGCCAAAACCATCCTTGTAGAAGAGGAACAATAGTGGAACTACAGCTGGGATGGAAAAGGGGGTTCAAAACCTTTAATATTCTTATTAGTCTGAAAGTGAATATAATAGCATGACTGGAGTTTGAACTCACTTACTTCGAGTTTGCAGTCTAACATAGAGGGATAAGGGGGTTCATGCCTTTCACAAGTGTATTAAGTTTGAAAGTGAACGTAATAGCATGACTGGAGTCACTTACTTCGAGGTTGCAGTCTAACATAGAGGGATAAGGGGGTTCATGCCTTTCCCCAGGGTATTAGTCCAAAAGTGAACGCAAAAGCACAACCGGAGTTTGAACATGATTTGTTTTCTTTGTTTATAATGGCATATCAACCTTTTAAGGGTTATTTAATGCCAAAACCATTATTTTAGAAGAACAGTAAAGTAAGTAAAGTTGTCTCCCTTCAGTCGAGGGCAACCAGAAGGCTCCCTTTTCAATAGCTACTACACCAAGGTGTAGGGGAAGGGCGCTACTCCTTTCCCTGGATTGCTCCATTTTACCTATGATATGTACCTTGTATTGCTGAGTGTTAAGCAAGGAGGTATCAAGTACCATTTTCAAAGTCTTTGGTATGAAGCGACCTGGGATAGAACCCAGATCTCCCGGACCATTGGCGAACACTCTACCCACTAGACCAATGAGCCGCTGGGGGCTAAGGGGGTTCATAACTTTTTCAAGGGTATTAGTCTGAAATTGAACGTAATTATGCAAATGGACTTCGAAATCGTTCACCTCGAGGCCACAATCCAGCACTCAACCCATTACGCCACGGAAATTATTGCTATGTATCACTAACAATTCAATTAAACATCAGTCATTTGTTTACACACAGTTGAATGATCAAACAGTTCTATTTCAAACAATTCAGTTTAGCATACGTCCATAGTTTTTTGTTTGCACACAGTTAAATGCAAAAACAGTTCTATTTCAAACAATTAAGTTTAGTATAGTACACAGTTTACATGTCAAACAGTTCTATATAGATAGAACCTAATCAGGTGCTACCACTCCTGGTCAGTGTGAACCTGGAAGTAATGGCAGTAAGAGGGTACACCGCATTCCCCGAGGCTCCAGAATTACTAGAACCTCACTAACTATCAGATTGTTTAGTGTCATATCCAGGTCACTCGTTGAGAGAGGAGTCTTGCCCCTCTACAGAGATGCAGTTGGTCTTTTCTACAGCCCCAGCCAACTGGGCAACTGAGGTTAGGAAAGTTATTGAGATAGTTTTCCTAAGTATGTGAGCAATTACTGAGCCGAAGACAAAAGCAGTTCTAATTAGCACAATATTTTATATATCAGGTAGAGATTTATTTCCTGGAATTATCGTAATCCGTGCATCAGTTTTTTCTACATAATTCTTACAGCTCCTATTACAACTGGGAATTATGGTTGGATTTAAATCTCACACAATTGTAATTTCCGTTTCCAGTTTATTTTAACGTGAAAGTTTATCAAATTATTTTGCTAAGATTTTTTTTTGAGAGAATGGTCGTATCTGTAAGATAGCATTTATGAAGGACGTTCAAAAAGTTCCAAACCTCACCAAGAAAGAAGTGCCATAGCTAGACATTTTTCTTGAGGCAACACTCTACCACTTCTTATAAAACTAGAAAAACTAATTCAGATTTTCCTAGTTACAAAACGTTCTAAGCCTCACCAAGAAAGAAGAGTCAAAGCTGAACAATTTTCTTGTATTAAAACACTACCACTTCTTATAAAACTAGAAAAACTAAGTCAGATTTTCCTAGTTACAAAAGGTTCTAAGCCTCACCAAGAAAGAAGTGCCAAAGCTGAACATTTTTCTTGAGGCAACACACTACCACTTCTTATAAAACTAGATAAAACTAAGTCAGATTTTCCTAGTTACAAAAAGTTCTAAGCCTCACCAAGAAAGAAGAGTCATAGCTGAACATTTTTCTTGAGGCAACACACTACCACTTCTTATAAAACTAGAAAAACTAAGTCAGATTTTCCTAGTTACAAAAAGTTCTAAGCCTCACCAAGAAAGAAGTCATAGCTGAACATTTTTCTTGAGGCCACACACTACCACTTCTTATAAAACTAGAAAAACTAAGTCAGATTTTCCTAGTTACAAAAAGTTCTAAGCCTCACCAAGAAAGAAGTCATAGCTGAACATTTTTCTTGAGGCAACACACTATCACTTCTTATAAAACTAGAAAAACTAAGTCAGATTTTCCTAGTTACAAAAAGTTCTAAGCCTCACCAAGAAAGAAGTCATAGCTGAACATTTTTCTTGTGGCCACATAGTACCACTTCTTATAAAACTAGAAAAACTAAGTCAGATTTTCCTAGTTACAAAAAGTTCTAAGCCTCACCAAGAAAGAAGTCATAGCTGAACATTTTTCTTGAGGCAACACACTACCACTTCTTATAAAACTAGAAAAACTAAGTCAGATTTTCCTAGTTACAAAAAGTTCTAAGCCTCACCAAGAAAGAAGTCATAGCTGAACATTTTTCTTGTGGCCACATAGTACCACTTCTTAAAAAACTAGTAAAACTAATTCAAATTTCGGGGGTGGGTAGATTTTTTTTTTTTTTTTAATTGAAACTAGAACTGGTCTTCTGGGCGAGATTAAATGATCCATTTCATGGGTCTCATTTTCTAGGAGACATTCTGATTTGTTCATATACCATTTTTCAGTATGGTAAAATTTTTATCTCCTGCACAATACCCAGCCATGACTCGTCTTGTACTCCATTTTTGTAGCCACAATAAAATATTTTCAGCCATGTTCTTCTTTCTGGGTGAGGCTGAGAACTTTCTGAACGCCACTTGGATGATCTTCGAAATCTTTTCTCACTTTATTTCACCAGTTAACTTGTTTAATGTAGACAGTGCATATTGTCTGAGAGGAAGAAAACGTCTCTACCAATTAGGTAGCTCATATAACCTGGGGTTGGACAAAATAATGGAAACACCTAGAAACTGAGTATCATGATTTTGAAACTCCTATAAAACCATCATTTAGGAGGTGCAATGGTGGTGTAATGGTTATCGTCGTAGGAAATGGACACGGCGACACGAGTTCAAATCCTGGACGAGACTGATTGCATTTCACATAGCACTAATACCCTTGGGAAAGGTATGAATCCAATTATTCTCCCTCCAGCTATGGGTAAATGGTAGGGCAGACTGGTTTCTTCAACCTTGGTGAGGCAACTAGTCCAGGAGAAGGAAAACTCTGAATTCAAATCTGTTAAACTCCACTTAAAAATTGACCTTGTGTCATATCCTGCCCGAGCGGAGGGGTTGGTAAATATGATAAAACCATCAAACGTTAGTTATTTTTATGTTTGTGGCTTATTATTAATTTTTCTCGTCTTATTTTTCTAAAATTATTGATTTCTTTATATATATCATCTGAAGAAATGAATCAAAATTCATTAAAATGGCAGATCTATCAGAAATCAAATTCTTGGTGCTCGTATGGCAGGCGCTAGTGTAACAAAAACTGCTGAATTATTTGGTGTAGCAAGGAGTACTGTCTCGAAAGTAATGACAGCATTTGAGAAAGAAGGAAAAAAATCTCCTCACTTAAGCAAAACTCTGGAAGAAAGCGAAAGCTGTCTGAAAAGAACCGCCGGACTTTTATGCAGATTGTTAGGTTTGGTTTGGTTTCTTTGTTTAATGGCCTATCAACTCTATTTAGGTTATTTAATGCCAAAGCCATTCTCCTAGAAGAACAGTAGTGGTACTATTTAACCCATAGCTGGGAGGATAAGGGGGTTCATACCTTTCCCAAGGGTATTTGCCCGAAAGTGAACGTAATAGCGCGACTGGAGTACGAACTCGCGTACTACGATTCCACAGTCCATCGCTTTAACCATTACACCACGAGAACACACACACCCCAGATTGTTAGGAAGGATCACAAGAATACAGATCCGAAAATTAGAGCAGAGCTTAATGACCATCTCGAGAACTCAGTTTCATGAAAAACTGCACAAAGATAGATTTCATGGGAGGGCAGCAATCAGAAAACCATATCAAAATAAATTTGTTTGAAATTTCCTGGTGTTTACATTATTTTTCCAACCCCTATATATATATATATATATATATATATATATATATATATATATACGAGGTGCATACGATAAGTTTCCTGACTTTTTTCGTATGGGCACTTTTATTGTTAGTACACACATGAAACTCTAGTCCCCTTCGAAGTAATCTCCTCCGGCTGCTTGTTGTACCGTTCCAACAACATTTGGAAGGCCCCATGGAAGTCCTCTTGTGTGAGCGTGTCAATGACCTTCGTCACAGCCTCTTTCATCTCCTCAATTGTCTCATAATGACAGCCTCTGAGCTTAGGGAATAAGCAAAAGTCACAGGGAGCAAGGTCTGGACTATATGGAGGCTGAGGAACTGTCTTGATGCCCATCTTGGTCAAATAGTCAATGAAAAAGATGGAGTTATGGACTGGTGCATTGTCCTGGTGGAAATGCCAGTGACCCGATTCGAAGAGTGCTGGCCTCTTCCCTAGGAATCTCTTCCTGAACTCCCTTAAAACCTCAACATAGTAACCCTAACCCTAACACTTTGGCCAATCAACTCTGGTGTATTGACTTCCTTACTCCTCGTACACCTCTCATGATTCCTCACAGACTCCCTGCCTTCCTTGAATCTCTTATGCCACTCAAAAACTGATGCTCGATTCATGCAAGATGGTCGAAAAGCAGTCGGAAGCATTCCATACGTTTCTGTGGCATATTTTCCAAGTTTAAAACAGAATTTTATTGCATATCGTTCTTCGAAAGTGTCAGATTGCATCTTTGAAATTCACCAGCTGTGACAATCAGGCTTTAGTAGGGTGTATTCCAATTGCTGCCGTAGCTGTTCATTTGAAGCTGAAATCATAAAAAATGCTCAGTCATCTCATAAGATGTATAGCAATAACATGGTGAATTTTCAAGAGTCTATGACAATTTTAAATACCTGCACAAAAAAAGTCTGGAAACTTATTGTATGCACCTCGCATATATATATATATATATATATATATATATATATATATATATATATATATATATATATCCTATAAATTAGATGAAAAAGAATTCAATTTTGTAATTATATTATACATTTATTTCAGTGTAACAGTTGGTATTGTGACCTCTTTCAGATGGGAAGAAACAGTTCAAAAAATGTTTTTGCTCTGTACGTAAGTTTTGATGCATACTTAATCTGAAATTATTTATATATTCGATAGCTGTTGACAGTGAGCACTCTAGTGGGTATTCCGCATTCTCCTTGAATTATTACGTTTTAGTCTAATCCTCAGACTATTTTCCTCGGATTATATATATAATCATCTATTCTATAATCTTTCAGCCCAGTCGGCTCAGGCTGTAGAATAGGTCGACTGAATCTCTGCAGAGGGGCAACACTCACCGCCCACCCCCACCAAAGATATCCTGAATATGACACTGAACAACACCTGGTGGTAGGGCTCCAGTCTTGGAGCTTATGAGAATGTGGAGTACTCCTTCATTGTAATTACTCCCAGGTCCACTTTCACACGGAGTCATAGTACCTGTTCAAGTCCCATATATGGGTCATGTAGAGATATTTAATCATTTTCTATGCTTTAAACCATTTAACTGCATGCAAACAAATAACTGATAAATCGAATTATTAGTATTACATAGCAATACTTGAAACCTTTTAACTGTGCGCGAACAAACGAATGATATTGAAGAAAATTATTAGTGTTAAATAGCAATACTTGAAACCACTAATTTAACTGTGAGCAAACAAATGAAATTAGACTAGTTCAAAAATTGTTACCCACAAACTATTCGTTTAAAAATCGCATATATTTAATATATGTATGTATAAGCAGTATTTGGCATTAAATAACCGACAAGGGTTGATATGCCATAAAACCCAACCAACCAAGCTATTAGATTCAACATGAATCAATATACAAAGTAAGGAAAGATAATTCTGTAGGAATCAATGCAAGAGTTAGTTCCCTTGAAAGTGCAGTCGCTTAAATACAATTTCCTTTTTTTTATTTAATCTAATTTAAATAAAATTTAGAAGATGCAACATCACCTATCCAAATGCCCTGATATAGGTTTAATGTTTTCATATTTTAAAAAAGACATTTAACGTAGGCAAATGATTCAAACAATAAATAAAGACTTTGTGTTTTTTCATATTTGTTCATTTTTAGGAATTATTTCCCATCTTTCATTACCTGTATTTACCAAAAGAGAAATATACACAGAATGAAATGCTAATTTTCTTGAAAATAGTGCCCTTGCCATTCAACACACTTAATCTGGCGAGTTTTCCATTGGTCATAGTATCTATGAAAGAAAGGAAGATGACGATACCTCTTACATTTTAAACTCGTACTTCTGGGTTCAACAACAATTCTGTGCTTGAAGAAATTCTTCCTGAATCCAAATGAAATGGTTGTGTCTCCAAGATAAGGCGTAAAAAAATATGCTAGTTGTTTTCAAGTAGATATGTCGAAATTTGGTGGTTTTTTTAGACGAGCGGTTAGAGTGTTTCCCAAATTTTACCTGTTGATATTATTGTTCTTTCTTGTTGTATTCAAGGCAAAGATTTCCTCGAGAAATGAGGCTTTAAAATAGCTGTGATTTAGTGCTATTTAGGGTAAATTTCGTGTAAATTTTACGAGTGGATATTATTATACAATCTCAGGTCGAGTCTTACCAAAAACTCAAAAAATGATTCTTGATGTCTCCTTGCTTAACTCTCGGCATTATAAGCTATGGATGAAGGGTAAAGCGGAACAATCCAGGGAATGGGTTAGCACTCTCTCCTACACCTCGGTGTTGTAGCTATTGAAAAGGGAGCTTTCAGGCCCCCCTCGACTACGGTCGCCAACTTTACTTACTTACTTTAGTAGTGAGTGATGTCCGTTTGGTGCTTTTAATATAGGCTGCTGTTAACAAAGACGGCTGCTACTGATGGGAGATTGAACCCGCGTGCCGCTAAGCAGAAATATGGTTTTCCCATCAGCTGCAGGAGAAAATAGGTTTTTCCAGTCCAACGGTCACTATGTCATACACGAACGTTGGTTGTTCTAAGTGGGCGGCCAGTAATGCCTGAAAATGTGAAGATGCCGGACAAACCACAAATACGTGTTGATATCTATAGGACTTACACTCCTATAATTTAAACTGGGCGGTATACCACCTGTTCCCGAAACAAAGATGGCGGACGCACGCATATATTCAGTCTCGGGAAACCATTGGCCAGGAGAACCACGTGATCAGCGTTTAAAACTACGTCCTCATTTGAATTTCGTCCCGCGTTTTTTTTTTTTTTTTTTTTTTTTTTTTTAGCCGACTTCAAGACACGTATTTTCTATAAATACTTCGTCTTCAAACTCTCTTCCTCTTTTTTGACAATTTCACTTCAGGGCTAACACACTCTCTCCAGTATGACTTCCAGAGAGAATACTATCACTCTCTCATATTTTCCAACAGCCGTCAAACGCCACAAAATGTTTAAGCCATGCAAACATTCCTTTCCTCAGTATACCTTGTCTGTGAGATTTTTTCCTGTCTCGAAAACAGCAATTGCATCGAATCACGGAAAGAAACGAACATTTAATAATACATAGTTAACATGCATAGGACACTTTTATCATATAATCCTTTTTCGTAGTTTTAGTTGTGTTAGACACACACACACACACACAGAATATTTTCACGAACGGTAATAGAACCATAGTAATGTTTTAAATGTTTTCATTGTATGTATTGTTAAGATATTGTAGTGGAAGGAAAATTTCGTATTTTGGTTTGGTGCGCAAATTAATTCGACGCATAATTTCACTCAATCAAAATGACCCATCCTATTCAGCCCGGATCTCCTTTTTCCGGGCAGCAGAAATTGGGTAAGCTGCCAAACCCACTCTCTTTAGCTGGACACAGCACCCAGTGCAGACGTCTCACTGGTGGCTCTTGAATAGCAGCAGCAGCATGAACACATGAGGGAACCTATCTAATTTATGGATTCCTTGCGTCTAATAACTTTTAGCCCAAGGAATCCCAGTTGAATATGAATTAGATACATTCAATACGCCACCACAGGAACAACTTTATGTCACCCACAAAATTGGCTATGTCAACGCGATGCTTTTATTCCGCTCTCGACACCTAGCTCTCAATTCACCTCTGGGCCACTTTAATGGAGACCAACGCACGCCTCTCCACCAGACGCACAAAACTCCCGGTGACTCCAAAGTTCATTTCCTCCAACGGTAACATGGCTTTCGCTAAACTACGGCGAACACAATCCCTCGCACGACCGACGACACGCGCTGCCTTTCTCAACCTTCTCATAAATCCATTTCGTCTCCTTACCGTCTCTTTACTCACAACCTTTCCACGAGTCCTGCAGCACAAACCCAAACAACATTTTCCATGCTGCAAATAAAAACTATTCCTTAAAAACACATTTCGACTATCGGCATCTTACTTCCTCATCCTCCTTTTATTTCTCACAACCTAGCGAGGAATTAACTAAACACAAACACGTCACTACTCTTCCCCGCTCAACAATAACAAAATATATTTTCTCGCCAAAAATAACACAACCTAGCGAGGAAACAACTCAACGTAAACACACACACACATACGTTGCAACCTATCCTCGCTAATAACAACAAAACCTCCGGCTAAAATATAAATTTGTTTTGTATATGTCGCTTGTTTAGAATGTTCCTTTTGTCCGCACTGTTTCATATGATTACTTCATTTACTACATTTGTCTCCATGTGCCATTTTCCAAACAAAAATAACATACCACTAAGCATATACCAAAAACATATACTAAACTACAACAAACATATCTACCAAATAACATGCCCCCCTACATATCTTAACAACTTTATTCACCTCCCCCTAGTGGTATTCCCAAGGGATCGTAACAACTCCAGGACAAGGGGATAACCCTTGATCCTTTATTATCACTGCTGAAACAGTCACTGCTGAAAGAGAATGAGTTTCTTTCCCATAACCCTTAAGTCCGTTTACAGGCATGTGCAGTTCCAACTTCCTGTCAGGGGCTTCTGAGAGCTTTGACACTTCTTGAATTTACTTTATTTTATTTATCTAGTTTTTCTTTTTCTAATCACTGCATCTACAGCTGACACTGAGTTGGCTCTTAATGACTTTTAATTTCATAACCTGAGAAAAATTTAAAAGAACAGATAGTTTGAAAAGAATCCGAAGAAAGAGAGAGAAAGCACAAACAGAAAAAAAAACTTATTCGACTAAGAAACCTCAAAGGTATTTATAGCGATGGGAGATATCATTATTATTATTATTATTATTATTAGGTTTTTGGGTTTAAGTTGGTTTTACGTTGGTTATGTTGGTATTACGTTGGTTGCGTTGGTATTACGTTGGTTGTTATCCCCTCGCTAAATGTTGATGGAAAATAAAGGTGGTGGAGAAGAAAGACGTCGTTAGGTTTTGTATGAAGGTTTTAATGGCAGCATGAAGTAAAGGGTTCACGCTGGTATGCTGCGAGTCTCGTAGGAAGGAAAGAAGGAAGGAAGCTGTAATAGAATATCATCCAATTCATTTTCAACTAAGATCCCTTGGTCTAGAAGAATAGACGCAAAGGGGCCCATATACTAGATGGCTCTCCCCATAGTGTATGATGCTGCTGGTGCTATTCAAGAGCAGACGATAAGACGTCCGTTCATATTGAGGATTTCCGAGGAAGAGAGTGTTTCGCGGGCTTTCTTCAATTTTTGGTGCTGCTAGGAAAGAGGGTTCGAGCTGAATAGGACAAGTCATCCTGATTGGGTGAAAATATTCGGCGATCCTAACGGTCAAATCAAATTACGCGCCAAACAAAATACAAGTTTATTTCTGCTACATATTCATTGCCTAGTTGGCTGGGGCTGTTGAATACACCGACTGCATCTCTGCAGAGGACTAAGACCCCCACCCCATGAGTGTCCTGGCTAAGACACTAAACAATCTGATGGTGAGGTCCCAGTAAAGCTGGAGTTTTAGGGAATGCAGGGTACCCTTTCATTGCCATAACTCCTAGGTCAACTCTGGCCCGGAGCAGAGTAGGGTTTTATCTATGGGTCAAACTGTGAACTTGTACTAAACCGAATTGCTTAAAATACGACAGTTTTGACATTTAACTGCGTGTAAATAAAAACTATACTTATACTAAACTGAATTGTTTGAATTAGAACTGTTTGACTAAACTGGATAGCTTGAAACAAATGTTTTTGACAATTAAACAGTGTACTTATGCTAAACTGAATTGTTTGAAATAGAATATAAAAAAGCAGTAAAGCTGGCGACCGTAGTCGAGGGCGACCAGAAGGCTTCCTTTTCAATAGCTACTACACTGAGGTGTAGGGGAGGACGCTACTCCTTCCCCAAAAGTAAAGTTGGCGACCGTAGTCATGGGCGACCAGAAGGCTCCCTTTTCAATAGCTACTACACCGAGGTGTAGAGGAGGGCGCTACTCCTTTCCCTGAATTGCTCCACTTTACCCTTGATACCCACCTTATATTGCTGAGTGTTAAGCAATGAGGTATCAAGTACCATTTTAAAGTCTTTGATATGACTTGACCTGGGATTGAACCCAGGTCTCCCAGACCATTGGCAAACACTCTACCCACTAGGCCAATGAGCTGGTCTATATAGAATATAAAAATGTATAAAATTGGATTTGGCATTAAATAACCTACAAAGATTGACATGCTATAAAACCCAAAATAAACAAACAAAAGTATTCAAAAGCAAAGGGAAACAACTCCGCAAACAAAAAAAATATTCAAGTGAGTAATTGCATTTTCCTCTCTTATCATATTTACCCAACCCCTCCACTCGGGCAGGATATGACACAAGGTCAATTTTTAAGCGGAGTTTGACAGGTTTGAATTCAGAGTTTTCCTTCTCCTAGACTAGTTGCCTCACCAAGGCTGAAGAACCTAGTCTGTCCTACTATTTACCCATAGCTGGAGGGAGAATAATTGGATTCATACCTTTCCCAAGGTATGTGAAATGCAATCAGTCCAGGATTTGAACTCGTGTCGCCGTGTCCAATTCCTGCGACGATAACCATTACACCACGGGCACCTCCATTTTCCTCTCTTATAAGCGCCTATACCTTCAACAAAATGTTATGAAAAGTTGCTTCCAACACCAAAATAACTGCTAAGGACTCTCTCTCTCTCTCTCTCTCCCTCTCTCTTTCTCTCCCTCTCTCTCTCCCTCTCTCTATCCCTTTCTCTCTCTCCCTCCTTCTCCCTCTTTCTCTTTCTCTCTCCCCCTCTCTTTTCCTCTCCCTTTCTCTCTCTCCACCTCTCTCCCCCCTCTCTTTCTCTCCCTTTCCCTCTCTCCCTCCCTCTCCCCCTCTCTCCACCATAACACACATGAAAAAATAATAAAAATCACTGTTATTATTTTTTTCAGTATTTCTTCGTTCTTGTTATTTCTTATTTGTTGACATCCTTTCATTGATTAAATTTTCCGAGAATAAGCAACAAAATCTTTCTTTCGTACAAAAAAATTAAACAATAGTTTATTCTACTCATCAGGGCTGTATTTATCAACCAATAACATCAAAGTAATGTGCTACATTTACCAGCCAATTGGACTACAGTTCGCCAATGGTCAGATTGAGTCATACCAAAGACTCTGAAAATGGCGCTTGATACCTCCTAGCTTAACACTCAGCATTATAAAGTACAGATCAAGGGATTATAAGAAGTAGTTTCCTCCTCCACACCTTGGTGCAGTAGCTGTTGAAAAGGGAGCTTTCGGATCGCCTTCGACTATGCTCGTTAATTTTACTTACTTTTGTTTATTGTGTGTTAAAAAAAAGACTGGCCTCAATGGTGAGTGGACAGTTAAAAGTAAAGTTGACGACCGTAGTCAAGGGTGAAGAGCAGGCTCCCTTTTCAATAGCTGCTACACTGTGGTGTAGGGGAGGGCGCTACTCCATTCCCAGGATTGCTCTCCTTAACTCTTGATCCTTACCTTATAAAGCTGAGTGCTAAGCAAGGCAGAATCAAGTACCATTCTTGTT
Source organism: Sepioteuthis lessoniana (assembly GCA_963585895.1). Taxonomy (NCBI): domain Eukaryota; kingdom Metazoa; phylum Mollusca; class Cephalopoda; order Myopsida; family Loliginidae; genus Sepioteuthis; species Sepioteuthis lessoniana. Next base: position 10,682,033 of record OY757945.1, on the reverse strand, counting down.
AGTCTTTGGTATGACTTTACCTGGGATTGAAACCTGGTCGAACACTCTACTCATTAGACCAATTATATTGTTATTCATTATTAATTTTAATCTTTTGGACGTTGTTAAAAATTAGATTGGATTAAATAAAAAATAAAACAATAATAAAATAATTAACATTAAAAAAATAATTAATATCAAAATAAATAATCAAATAATTAGGTAATCATAATAAATAATTATATATTAAATCATCATCATCATCATCATGTCGTGCCGCTAGCACGGATATCCCTTACCCTTTCTCGCCACTTCTCCCTATCGTTCATCGCCTCTGGCAGGTCTTCAGGGCTACATTCCGTATCCTCACATAGCTGCTGAATGTATGTTCGTGCTGGTCGTCCTGCTTTTGCCCGGCCATATGTGGGGGTCCATAAGAGTACATCACTTATGAGCTCGTCCCTGCTTCTTCAGCGGTGTCCTGCATGTCTGATACGTCTAACTTGGATAGTTTTCGTGATAGGAGGCAGGTGGTCGAATAGTTGGTGTCTTGTGGGGTGTTATCGCCAGGACTTGTTCAAGATTGCTCGCAGCATTCTTGTGTAATTGCCGTCTAGCTTCTTCTCCAGCCGTTTTATTAGCGTCCATGTAGTGCATCCATACAGCAGTATCGATACGGCAGCTGCCTGGAAGAAACTGCGTTTCATTTTATCGGTTAGGTCTGATTTCCATATGATTGATAGGCTATTGATGGCTGTCCTTGCCTTTGTTAACTGCGTGTCGATGTCCTTTGTAATTAATAATTAAGAATGAAAATAATTACTAAATTATTACTTAAGAAAATCAAATTAAAATTGAATTAGATCAAAATAAAATTAGAATAATAAAAAATCATTATTATTAAAAAGACAAACCTAAAATTAAAATAAATAATTAAATAATTATAATAAATAATTATAATTAAATAATTGTTATTAGGAATTAAAAATAAAAATAAATATTAAATTGATATTAATAAAATAAATTAAATCAAAATAAAATTAAAATAAGAATTATGTTGTATAGCGGTTCGCGCCACGGGACTTAAAAAAACGGCGTGTTTCTCAAGCACAGCAGTCAGAGACAGCTAGTAAAATCCATTTGATGGGAGGCACTTCGGTTGGCCGTGACGTTAACGGCACGGATCCGGTTGGGTGTGTCTCGTCACTGGACATACTTCTAGCCTCAGGGGGGTCCCTCCAGGCTTTAACCCTCTTCGGAGGGGTTAGGTTTATCGCCTGGCGCCTGAGGCGCCTCTTTTTAGGGGAATGCCGACGGGGCGCGAGATATTTTTGGAAATGCCGGGCGTGTGTAGGCTCCAGATCCACCTTTGAAAGGCCTTGTACCATACTTGTCCGGTTGGTGGGAAAGAGGACAAATACCGTCAGAGATAGAAGCAGAAGCAGAAAGATAGCTCTGAAAGGACGTCGGTCAGTAGTAAGACCAACTTCGGTCGTAACACCAACAGCGAGAGACTTATAATACTAGTCGGACTGTACCACTTGAGTTAATAAATAATTAACTCTGTTTCACGGCATATCGTTTCCTTCCATCATCATCATCATCATATCGTGCTGGTAGCATGGATATCCCTGACCCTCTCTCGCCACTCCTCCCTATCGTTCATCGCCCTAGGTAGGTCTTCAGGACAACATCCTGTATCCTCCCATAGCTGCTGAATGTACGTTCGAGCTGGTCGCCCTGCTTTTGCGCGGCCATGTGTGGGGATCCATAAGAGTACATCTCTTATGAGTTCATCTCTGCTTCTCCAGCAGTGTCCTGCATGTCTGGTTTGTCTAACTTGAATAGTTTTCGTGATAGGGGGCAGGTGGCCGTACAGTTGGTGTCTTGTGGGGTGTTGCTGCCAGGACTTGTTCAGGATTGCACGCAGCATTCTTGTGTAATTGCCATCTAGTTTCTTCTCCAGCCGTTTTGTTAGCGTCCATGTAGTGCATCCATATAGCAGTATCGATGTGACCGCTGCCTGGAAGAAACTGCGTTTCATTTTATCGGTTAGGTCTGATTTCCATATAATCGATAGCCTATTGATAGCTGTCCATGCTTTCGTTAGCCTCGTTTCGATGTCCTTTTCGGTTGATTCGACGCTGCTTCCTAGGTACGTGAATTTGTCAACTAGTTTAAGTGGGGTTCCTTCTAGAGTGGAGATGTCCCCCGTTTGGTTATAGCACATATATTCCGTTTTGTGTGCATTAACATAGAGGCCTATGCTTGCTGCTGCTCGTTCCAAACTATGCAGAAGAGTTGAATAAAATTTAAAGTCATATAACTAAATAATCATAAATCAAATAATTCTAATAAATAATCTTAAATCTTTAACGAGGAAGAGTTTGTTACGTTAGTTCCTCGCTATATTGTGGGAAATAAGGGAGAAGAACGAATATGCCGCAAGGTTTTCAAGAAGGTTTAATGGCAGCCAGAATAAAGGGTACCTTTATGCAGCAAGTTTCGTAGGAAGGGGGGAGGAAATAGCTATTAAGTTGAGAAGGAATTATAGCAGCTAAATGCCTGTGCGAAATGTGCGTCTCTACAGTCAAGGCAATGCTGAATGTCTGAGTGGAATATGCGTCTCTGTAGACGTAGCAAAAGTCGTGTTTGCTGTTTAAGGACAGGAATGATGTAGTCACCCATAAATGTGTAGTCCTGATTGCTGTAGGAGAGACGCATGAAGGTCTCCAGAAAAGGTTGCCCAGGAATGAGGTAGATGGATGTCTGAGCGATTTGCGCGTCGCTGTAAACATAGCAAAAGTTAGAGGCCACATAAAGGTGTTCCTGTAAGTGGCGGATTAAATGCATCTCATTCATGTTCAACTGGGAACTCTTGGTGTAGGAGGGTAAACTCAAAGGATCCATAAATTAGGCGGTTTCCTCATGGTCTTGTGATTCTGCTGCTATGAAGGGAGCGGACACAAAGTACGTCTGTCCTGCTCGAAGGGTTCTGAGGGAGAGAGAATTTGGCGGGCTTTCACCATTTTTTTGTTGTCTGGGAAAATGGTCCGGGCTGAATAGGATAAGTCATCCTCATTGGGTGAAAATATGCGACGACAATAACGGTCAAATTAATTTACGCACCAAACAAAAATACGAAGTTCTTTCAGCCACAAATCAAATAATTGAAATTACTAATCAAAAATGAAAATAAGTAGTAAACTAATATAAATAAAATAAAATTAGAATTAAATTGAATCAAAATAAAATTAAAATAAAGAATGATTAATATTAATAAAATTGAAATTGAGATTGTAGCAAAAAGAACTAATTTTCAATTGCGCGTCAGACCACCATTAAATCACGTGGTGATTTATATTCTCAAACTTATTGTCTGGCGCGGAAAATTTTTAGCCGTTGAAGTTCGATTTATATATTTCGTCCAATGAGAAGGATTTATACCATTCTGCCCGGGTGACTTTCCCGAGCAATATAAAAGGCGATGTAACATTCTTTCGTCCTCTCTTTCCTCGACGGAATCCCGCAGCAAAAAGACCACTTCGGCAGGAGAGAGCGCATTCAACATTTGGGCCACTGTTTCTTTAGGAGACCAATCTTTCACCATTTACTCATTTCTCCTAAATCAACTGGACCTCGAACTTCTGGTTGAATACTAAATTCCTGCTCAACTAGTTACAACTGTCCTTTTTCAATTATTACTCACAAGGAAAATTTCGTCTCAAGCTGCCATTAAAGCTTCCTTTTCGAAACTTATCAATATTCTCGTCGTCTTATTTGTGTTCTTCTTCCTCTTAATATAACAAAGGCAACATGACTCATCAACCTTAATTGTCATTTTAGTTAAAATTGTAACCTTATCTGGCCTCTTGTTATAAGATAAATAATCGTATTATTAAATAACTATAAACACTTACAATTATAACAAAAAAAAGGCGTGTATGATAAGTATCACTTATACGAAAATGGCAATCAATGTAAATGTAACCTGTAGCCCTTTTCACTATATTCAAGGAGCGAAAAACAAAATGATGAAATCGAGAATATTGATAGGTTTAACAATGAGGAAGTTTTATTACAGCTTGTTTGAAAGGAACCCTTGTGCTAAAAGTCTCGTTGGAAGAAAAAAATTTGTTAAACAGTGATGAGCAGGCATTTGGCGTTCAGCAGTGGGAGAGAAAAGTGGGAGAGAGAAGGATGATGATCTCCCACAGAGGAGGAATGAAATAACTGAATGTCTGAGCGTAATTACACGTCGCTGTAGACATAGCAAGAGTTAGAGACGAAATACGTACATCCAATTCATGTTCAACTGGGAACTCTAGGTCTAGGAGGTTAGACTCAAGGGTCCATGAAACTGCTGCTAGGAAGGGAACGGACGGAAAGCCATCCGTCCTGCTCGAAAGGTAGTTTGGCGGGCTTTCACCGAATTCGATTTGCCCAGGAAAATCATCCGGGCCGAATGGGATTCGTCATCTTCATTGGGTGAAAATATATGACGAGACAAACGTGTAACATACCCATACATAAATATGGGAAACGTACATAGAATGTTCATACCTCATATATATATATAGATATATATATACATAGAACTTAGGAATCCCGAAACACGAAAAACACGTAACGACTTCTTAGTTCAGGTACGAAACCTTTTATTACCTTTGAGTTAAAGGTTTCGACATAAGGAAGAGAGATGCACAATCTTTCTATGATGACTTTTCCATCTGCCCCCCCCCCCCATCACGTGCGGCACCCGGCACAAGGCCTCGACGAGCTCGCGAAAGTCAACTGTCTTCTCCCGAGGCAGGACTCAACTCAACTCCCTATTTCAAAATCCCCAAAATCCTTCGCGCACGCGCTACCGGTGCATGACGTCATTCACATCCACAAGTCAACCTTTCTATCTGGGATTTTTATTTTGACATCTGTGAACGATACATCCTCCCCCCGCGCATGTCAACACCTGCGCTCAAGTTTGTACCTAACTAACCCATGCACTGAGCCGAAAGGTTTTCAGCCTAACTAAACCCAAAGGCAAGATATATAAAACGAAATCCCTCGGCCATTATATTACAAACGGTCAAAATAATTTACGCACCGAACATATGAAGTTCTTTCTGCTACACAATGAATATATATAAATCAAATAATTGTAATTGGTTGATATGCCATAAAACCCAACCAAACCAAATCCTATATATTTTATATATATGTATAAAGAGGATTTGGCATTAAATAACCTACAATGGTTGATTTGCCATAAAATCCAACCCAACCAAATCCTATATATTTAATATATATGTATAAAGAGGATTTGGCATTAAATAACCTACAATGGTTGATATGCCATAAAAACCAACCAAACCAAATCCTATATATTTAATATATATGTATAAAGAGGATTTGGCATTAAATAACCTATAATGGTTGATATGCCATAAAACCCAACGAAACTTCTACTTCAGAATAAAGAGGATGGTAACATCTTAATTACCAGTATTGAAAGCAAAATAGCATTACATATCTAACCAATTTTTAATATATATTTTGAATATTTGTATTCACCAAATTTTGACAACCTTACCCAACTTGACATTATATGAATTAAAAAGTGATATCAGAATTTGAAAACATTCTTGAAAATATTTTTGAATGAAATCGGTAACTAAAACATTAATAGACCGATTTATTTTTGGGGAGGTGCCGCTGGTGTAATGGTTACGTCGTCGGAAATCGGCGACACGAGTTAAAATCCTGGACCAGGCTAATTGCATTTCACATAGCACTAATACCCTTGGGAAAGGTATGAATATATATAAATCAAATTATTGACAAAAGAAGATGAGTACTAATTTGATATTAATAAAATAATTTTGAAACTAAAATAAATCATCATTTGTAATAACAATAATTTATCAATAAATAATTGTGACTAATTATTAAAAATTAAAATAAGTATTAAAGTGATATCAATACAATAAAATTAAAATTAAAATAAAAAAATTAAATAATCATAATAAATAATTTATAAATTAAATTATTGTTATTCATAATTCAAAAAGAAAATAAATAATAAATCAATATTAATAAAATAAAAAATAAATTAGATTAAATCAACGAAGAAATAAAATTATAAATTAATATTAATAAGTAAAAAAGTTGTCTCCCTTTGTCGAGAGCGACTAAAAGGCTCCCTTTTCAATAACTACTACACCGAGGTGTAGGGGAGGGTGCTACTCCTTTCCCTGGATTGCTCCACTTTACCCTCGATACATACCTTATACTGCTGAGTGTTAAACAAGGAGGTATCACGTACCATTTTTAAAGTCTTTGGTATGACGCGACCTGGGATTGAACCCAGGTCTCCCGGACCACTAGACCAGTGAGCCGGTTAATATTAATAAAATAAAATCAACATAAACGATTTTTAAAAAAATTAAATGGCTATCAGTTGAACTATTATGATAAATAATCAAAACATTAAAATCGATAACAAATGAATAACAATAAAACTAATTTATATTAAATCAAATTAATGACAGTATCAGTATTGATAAAATTTAAATAAGAAATTAAATTGAATTTTCCCCGATCTTATTTCCCTTCTCGTGGTACCTCCAGAGGAGCGGTAGCAAGCAAACTGAATTTAATGAGTTCGATTCTCACTAGGTGCCCCTTATTTCTGGTATTGCTATTTCCTTAATCAATTTGTTTATATTGACTTATCTCCCTTGAACTACGCCACAGATTTTAAATTATTGATATTTAGTTTCGTATTTCTATGTAAGTTTATAAAAGTATATTGCGACAAAAAATAGGGTTTTTATTATCGTGGAAATAAGTAAAAAAAAATCGTATATATAATCAAGAAATATATGTTAATATTTTGATTCTATGATTCTGCAACTTCTAGGGTATTTTTAATAATCTTTTGGGGTTTTTTTAAGGAAGAAAATAAGTGAATTCAGCTAGCTTTATCTGCTACATGAAGTCATGTCTCTATGGCTGAAGGTTGCTGCCGGTTTTCGATATATTCATAATAAACATGTGCTTTTACCGGCCAGGAGCACGGCTTTCTTTTTCAGCAGAACGATCAGGTTGGATTACAAGTTACAAAAAAAGATTAATGCATATGAACAGTCGTTGTCTTTGCCCAGAACCAAATTAGCACTCACGCTAAGAGATGGGATTGCTTTACAACGTGAAAAAGAAATACAAAAGGTTAGCTCTTATTTTTCTTAGCTTTTTTTTAAAATTAGGTTAAGGTTTATTTTTCTTCAATGTCATATCAACCCTTGAGGGTTATCTAATCCCAACTACTATTTATATTCATATATTACTTTTAAGTGAATAATTTGGCGATAACATGATTTTAAACGAGACACTTCATTTATTTGTACACAGTTAAATGGTTTCAAGTATTCTTATCAAACACTAATAATTCTATTTAATATTCATCATTTGTTTGCACACAGTTAAATGGTTTCAAGTATTCTTATCAAACACTAATAATTCTATTTAATATTCATCATTTGTTTGCACACAGTTAAATGGTTTCAAGTATTCTTATCAAACAGTAATTATTCTATTTAATATTTATCATTTGTTTGCACACAGTTAAATGGTTTCAGGAATACCAATGTAACACTAATAATTCTATTTAATATTAATCATTTGTTTGCACACAGTTAAATGGTTTCAAGTATTGTTATCTAACACTAATAATTCTATTTAATATTCATCATTTGTTTGTACACAGTTAAATGTTTTCGAGTATTTTTATATGTCATTAACAATTCAATTAAACACCAGTTACTTGTTTACACACAGTTAAATGATGAAGCAGTACTTGAAACCGTTTAACTGTGTGCAAACAAATGATTAATAATAAATAGAATTATTCATATAAGATAGAAATTAGTGAAACATTTTAACTATGTGCAAAAAAAAAATGAATTCAGGCTCATTTAAAAATGTTATCTACAAAATGTATTGAGAAATCATATATTTAATTTATATGTATAAAGAGGATTTGGCATTAAATAACCTACAATGGTTAATATGCCATAAAACCCAACCCAACCAAATCATATATATTTCATATATATGTATTAAAAGGATTTGACATTAAATAACCTACAGTGGTTAATATGCCATAAAACCCAACTCAACCAAATCCTATATATTTTATATATATGTATTAAGAGTATTTGACATTAAATAACCTACAATGGTTGATATGCCATAAAAACCAACCCAACCAAATCCTATATATTCAATATCTATGTATAAAGAGGATTTGGCATTAAATAACCTACAATGGTTGATATGCCATAAAACCCAACAAAACTTCTACTTCAGAATAAAGAGGATCTCAATTACCAGTATTGAAAGCAAAATAACATTACATATCTAACCAATTTTTAATATATATTTTGAGTAATTATATTCCCCAAATTTGGAGGTTGGAGGTGGCCGTGGTGTAATGGTTATCGTCGTAGGAATTGGACACGACGATACAAGTTCATATCCTGGACGAGACTGATTGCATTTCACATAGCACTAATACCCTTGGGAAAGGTATGAATCCAATTATTCTCCCTCCAGCTATGGGTCAATAGTAGGACGGACTAGGCTCTTCAGCCTTGGTGAGGCAACTAGTCTAGGAGAAGGAAAACTCTGAATTCAAACCTGTTAAACTTCGCTTAAAAATTGACCTTGTGTCATATCCTGCCCGAGCGGAGGGGTTGTTAAATAGTAATATTCACCAAATTTTGACAACCTTACCCAACTTGGCATTATATGAATTAAAAAGTGATATAAGAATTTGAAAATATTTTTGAATGAAATCGGTAACTAGAAACATTAATAAACCGATTTATTTTTTGGGAGGTGCCGGTGGTGTAATGGTTATAGTCGTTGGAAATCGACACGGCAACACGTGTTCAAATCCTGGACCAGGCTAATTGCATTTCACATAGCACTAATACCTTTGGGAAAGATATGAATCCAATTATTCTCCCTCCAACTATGGGTAAATAGTAGGGCAGACTAGGTTCTTCAGCCTTGGTGAGGCAACTAGTCTAAGAGAAGGAAAACTCTGAATTCAAACCTGTTAAACTTCGCTTAAAAATTGACCTTGTGTCATATCCTGCCCGAGCGAAGGGGTTGATAAATATGAATAAACCGATTTATGTAAAAATATTACTTAGACATTGATAATTATATCATGTACTATGGTATTTAAATCATCATCATCATCATGTGCTGATAGCATAGATTCTTCTGACTCTCTCTTGCCATTCGTCCCTAACGCTAACGGTCCTTTTAAGGGCCATGAGAGGTCTCCTTCTGCGGGTTGGAGTATCTCTGACAGTCCTTAACGACCAGTCAAAATAGACAGCCTGAAGGCAAACACAAAGAGGACTCACTAAGACCAGCCGGTCTTAACCATCGCTCGGTTCCGCTCGTCCATTTGGCTGCGCAGCACCAAATGCCAGGGTTAGCCTTTGGCTACCACTCTACTATCTGCGCAGTGCTAAGATAATGCCAACCTTAGCCTCGCCCTCCTAGCCTGTTCGCTCGACAGTGCATAGCTTTGGCGCGCAAGCCTTAGCTATCGTCCGACCATTTGCACAGCTTTGGCTCTAAGCCTTAGCTATCGCCTCGACATGTCCACACAGCTTTAGCGCGAAACAGCCATAGCTATCATCCGATATGCCTGCACAGCTATTTGACACGACAAAGCCATAGCTACCATAAACGATACGCCTGCACAGCTATCTGGCACGACAAAGCCATAGCTACCATCAACAATACGCCCGCACAGTTATTTGGCACGACAAAAGCCATAGCTACCGTAAGCGATACGCCCGCACAGCTATCTGGCACGACGAAGCCATACCTACCGTAAACAATATGCCCACACAGCTAGGGGCACAACAAAGCCCTAGCTTCACCGATCTGCTCGCTCGACTTCGTATGTGTTAAGGCCTAGCAAACCTTAGCCACGGTTTCCCCATCCATTCACTTGGTCTGTAGTACTAAGACACGACTCAGTCTTAGTCACTAACTCACTCGACTCTACATGGCCAAGCTGCCAACACCGATTTCGACCTCGACGCTCCCGCAATGCAGTCCACATAACGACTCGCTGTTACAGACTGCCCCAGCAATGCAGCATCTAGTCCACATAATGACTCGCTGTTATGGACTACACTAGCATTGCAACGACTCGCTGTTACGGGCTAGCAACCAGATCGACACACCCCCGGTTAACCCAACTGGGATATCGATCTACCGATCACGACGCTCCAGCAATGCAGCATCCAGTCCACATAACAACTCGCTGTTACGGACTGCCCTAGCATTGCAACAACTAGCCTACGTACGACTTGCTGTACAGGCTAGCAACCAAATCGACATGCCCCCAGTTAACCCAATGAATTGTCAAAACCGGGACATCAATTTACCAAACTCGACTGACTTCAGCTTCCCGCTACAATCGTCCAGCTACATTCAACAACTTGACCGATCTCAGCTGCCCGCAACGATCATCCAGCTATATTCAACGACCCGACCAATCTCACCTTACCCGCATCAAACATCTAGCTGTATCTCTATGACTCGACCTACGCCAGCGACCCTCGTCGAACGTCCAGCTGCACACATTCACAACTCAACCATACCAGCTATCGACATCACCCATCTAGCTGAAGACCACATACGACCGTCATCGGACTTTACTTACATGTTTGTAATTCCGGCAATAAAATCGTCACTTTTGGTGTATCTTTTACCTTATCTCACCTTTTGTCCCCTTCATTGTCTTTGGTTGTCACTACTCGCACGCATTAAACTTAAAAAAACATTTGCGGGGTCGACGTGCTTATCGGCTCCGCAACATGTTCTTTAGTTTTGTTAATTTTCTAGATTGATAAAATACAGGGTGACCCCAAAAAACAGAACCCATATAGATTTTTGTAGAAGTAATATGGGTTCTGTTTTTTGGTGGGGTCACCTTGTATTTTACATTAGAACTTTAATGCTTGTGTCTGGATTGCATGTATTTTGCTAATAATGATAATAATTTTCCAAAAAAATTTATGTATATGCGCTTAGCGTTTGCTGTGTCATCAAAATGAATGACATTTTTCCTAAATTTGTCGAAGAAAATTTACCTGTGACATCCCAAGTTCTATAAACATCTAATAACAATATTATTTTAATTTTGTTTTCAGAAATTCGGATTTACCTCCCTTTATCAGTGGCAACAAAATGAAAACAGAAGCCAGCAATTTGTATTACACGATGGACCGCCTTATGCCAATGGAACGTTGCATGTTGGTCATGCTGTAAACAAGGTATGTTTTATGCCCTTTTAGCTGGGTCTAGACTAACATCTCCCTGAGATGTATAAAGAGGATTTGGCATTAAATAACCTACAATGGTTGATGTGCCATAAAACCCAACCAAACCAAATCATATATATTTGATATATATGTATAAAGAGGATTTGGCATTAAATAACCCACAATAGTTGATATGCCATAAAACCCAACCAAACCAAATCCTATATATTTAATATATATGTATAAAGAGGAGTTGGCATTAAATAACCTTCAATGGTTGATATGCCATAAAACCCAATCAAATAAACCAATCAAGTATTCTATCAAACAATAGTTTTATTTGCACTCAGTCAAATGGTTGGTAGTTGAAGCTCCAGTTGTTGAGCTCTTGGGAATGTGGAGTACCCCTTTCACTACCATTACTCCCAGGTCCACTCTAACCTAGAGTAATAGTACCTGTGAGCTCTGGGTCAAAAAGATATGTTTGAGAATTATTAGTATTAGAAAGAAATACTTACTGCTATATAACTATTTTTTATTTGTATTAAGAATAGCTTCTTGAAGCTCTAATTGTTTACTAAGGATGATTAGTTGCTTGAAACTGTATAACTGTATTGAAGCAAATAAGTATTATCAAATAAAAAGTTACTTGAAACCATACAATTATTAGTATTACATAGGAATACTTGAAACCATACAACTGTGTGCATAACACAGCTGGTACTTTAGAATACACCAACTGCATCTTGCAGAGGGATTAGACTCCTCCAACAAATGTCCAGGATATGACACTAAACAATCTGATGATGAGGCTCCAATAATGCTGGAGATTTGGGGAATGTGGAGTACCCCTTCATTGCCATTGCTCCCAGGTTCACTCTAGCTTGGACGGTAGTGACTGAAAGGGTCCTATATATGTGTCAAATACAAATGTTTGACTGAGTGCAAACAAATGACTTATGCTAAATTGAATTATTTGAAATAGAACTGTTTGATCATTTAACAATTTATAAACAAATGAGTGATGTTTAATTAAATTGTTAGTATATATAGCTATACTTGGAACTTTTGAACTTTATTGACTTATGTTAACAAATCATATATCTACGATATATGTATAAAAAGGATTTGGTATTAAATAACCTACAGTGGTTGATATGCCATAAAACCCAACCAAACCAAATCATATATATTTAATATATATGTATAAAGAGGATTTGGCATTAAATAACCTACAGTGGTTGATATGCCATAAAACCCAACCAAACCAAATCATATATATTTAATATATATGTATAAAGAGGATTTGGCATTAAATAACCTACAATGGTTGATATGCCATAAAACCCAACCAAATCAAATCATATATATTTAATATATATGTATAAAAAGGATTTGGCATTAAATAACCTACAATGGTTGATATGCCATAAAACCCAACCAAACTAAATCATATATATTTAATATATATTTATAAAAAGGATTTGGCATTAAATAACCTACAATGGTTGATATGCCATAAAACCCAACCAAACCAAATCCTATATATTTAATATATATGTATAAAAAGGATTTGACATTAAATAACCAATAATAATAATTTTAAGAGGTGCCTGTGGTGTAATGGTTATCATCGTAGGAAATGGACACGGTGACACGAGTTCAAATCCTGGCCGAGACTAATTGCATTTCACGTAGCACTAATACTCTTGGGAAAGGTATGAATCCAATTATTCTCCCTCCAGCTATGGGTAAATAGTAGGGCAGACTAGGTTCTTCAGCTTTGTTGAGGCAACTAGTCTAGGAGAAGGAAAACTCTGAATTCAAACCTGTTAAACTTCGCTTAAAAATTGACTTTGTGTCATATCCTGCCCAAGCGGAGGGGATGGTAAATATGAATAACCAATAATAGTTGATATGCCATAAAACCAAACCAAGAATTCAGTTTTCCTATATCAAATTTTCTTGTATTCTTTTTTCTTTCTCAGATCTTGAAGGACATTGTCAATCGATATAAGTTGCTACAGGGTTACAAGATCCATTACCTGCCAGGTTGGGACTGCCATGGTTTACCAATCGAACTAAAAGCTGTGAAGCAAGATGATGGAACAGCAAAGTCCCTGCCCCCGTCAGTCATCAGGAGTAAAGGTTATTGCTAAAATACTGTTTTTCTATTATAACTTACTTAAAGACCCACTTTAGTTAACTTTTAAAGTTTAAGTTTCATTTACATGTGAAGCCAATTTGTTGGCATTCATAAGCTTTTCAGTCTTGAACAGTAAACAATCATGAATTAAACATTAGCAATTAAGAAATAACACATACTATCCAAGGACAAAATTTGTCTTAAATAGTGTTATCCAAGGCAGAAAAACAAAGTTTGAAGGGAATAATGGCCATTTTCTATACTTTTACAATATAAGCAATTAAGAAATAACACATACTATCCAAGGACAAAATTTGTCTTAAATAGTGTTATCCAAGGCAGAAAAGCCAAGTTTGAAGGGAATAATGGCCATTTTCTATACTTTTACGATATAAGCAATTAAGAAATAACACATACTATCCAAGGACAAAATTTGTTTTACATGGTGTTATCCAGGGCAGAAAAGCAAAGTTTGAAGGGAATAATGGCCATTTTGTATACTTTTACAATATAAGCAATTAAGAAATAACACATACTATCCAAGAACAAAATTTGTCTTTCGTAGTGTTATTGGGGGCAGAAAAGCCAAGTTTGAAGGGAATAATGGCCATTTTCTATACTTTTCCAATATAAGCAATTAAAAAATAACACATACTATCCAAGAACAAAATTTGTCTTACATAGTGTTATCCAGAGCAGAAAAGCAAAGTTTGAAGGGAATATTGGCCATTTTCTATACTTTTGTAGCATAAGGGATTAAAAAATAACACATACTCTCCAAGAACAAAATTTGTCTTTCGTAGTGTTATTGGGGGCAGAAAAGCCAAGTTTGAAGGGAATAATGGCCATTTTCTATACTTTTCCAATATAAGCAATTAAAAAATAACACATACTATCCAAGAACAAAATTTGTCTTACATAGTGTTATCCAGAGCAGAAAAGCAAAGTTTGAAGGGAATAATGGCCATTTTCTATACTTTTCCAATATAAGCAATTAAAAAATAACACATACTATCCAAGAACAAAATTTGTCTTACATAGTGTTATCCAGAGCAGAAAAGCCAAGTTTGAAGGGAATAATGGCCATTTTCTATACTTTTCCAATATAAGCAATTAAAAAATAACACATACTATCCAAGAACAAAATTTGTCTTACATAGTGTTATCCAGAGCAGAAAAGCAAAGTTTGAAGGGAATATTGGCCATTTTCTATACTTTTGTAGCATAAGGGATTAAAAAATAACACATACTCTCCAAGAACAAAATTTGTCTTTCGTAGTGTTATTGGGGGCAGAAAAGCAAAGTTTGAAGCAAATAATGATCATCTATACTTTTACAATATAAACACTTAAGAAATAACACATACTATCCAAGAACAAAATTTATCTTATATAGTGTTATCCAGGGCAGAAAAACAAAGTTTGAAGAGAATAATGGCCAATTTCTATACTTTTACCATATAAGCAATTAAGAAATGACACATACTATCCAAGAACAAAATTTGTCTAATATAGTGTTTATAATTTTTCTTTCCAGCTCGTAGATTTGCACAGAAAGTAGTTAAGAAACAGAAATCATCTTTTCAAAAATGGGGAATCCTTGGTGACTGGGATAATGCTTATCAAACAATGGATGTCACATATTCTAGTGGACAACTAAAAATCTTTTATGAGATGTACACAAAGGTAAATTTTTTCTTTTTCTTTCTTTTCGAGATAAATAAATAAATATATAGATGAAACAGATTGAGAGAGATGTGAAGAAGCTGACTATTAGTATCAATCCTAAGAAAATAGTTACCTCCCTTTTGACTGACTACGGAGTGATCGCCCTTGGGTTCAGGCGGTCGGCTATCAGACATTTGACGAAGATCACGGAGTGGTAGAACGGGAGACTTATCATCGCACATCTAGTGGTTCATTCATTATCATCTCTAAACGTAACTTATTAAATAAATCAGTGAAACGTTCCACTTGGTTCTGGTGTCATTTTTACGGGAATATTCACAGAACCCCCACCTTAAAACCACAAAACTGACTGGCATTGATAGAGATAGATTACATGTGTTATGGAAAGATCGAAATACATAGACATTAACAGAATGAGATATCTGTGAAGATAGATAGATAAATAGATCGATAGATAGACTGATGTGATTTTTTTTTAAAATAAATACATTGTTTTTAAAATAAATTTTGAACACTAATTTCATCACAGTTTTGAAACAGAACAACACTAAAAGGAATAAAATGTTTCAATCTTTCTCATTTTTTAGCTTCATTCAACAAATATAGATTGATTGATTTTTATGGCATATCAACCATTGTAGGTTATTTAAGGCCAAAACTTCTTTATACATATATATTAAATATATAGGATTTGGTTTAGTTTGGTTTTATGGCATATCAACCATTTTAGGTTATTTAATTCCAAATCCTCTTTATACATATATATTAAATATATATGATTTGGTTTGGTTGGGTTTTATGGCATATCAACCATTGTAGGTTATTTAATGCCAAATCCTCTTTATACATATATATTAAATATATATGATTTGGTTGGGTTGGGTTTTATGGCATATCAACTATTGTAGGTTATTTAATGCCAAATCCTCTTTTTACATATATATTAAATATATATAATTTGGTTTGGTTTTATGGCATATCAACTATTGAAGGTTATTTAATGCCAAATCCTCTTTATACATATATATTAAATATATATGATTTGGTTGGGTTTTATGGCATATCAACCTTTGTCAGTTATTTAATGTCAAAACCTTTTTATACATATGTTGAATGTGACAAACATAGAATTTAAATATAATTCAGAAGATACATCATGTATTCAAACACCCTGATGAAGGCTTTAATGTCTAAAAGGCCGAAATGTTTAACATCAGCAAATAATTTGAACTGAATAAAATCATCCTCTGAAGATATTTTTTATTTTTTTTATTTGTAAATTTTCATTTAATGGGCTGCATATAACATTTTGGAGAAAATACCATAAGTTTTCTAACTAATGATAGAAGCTGTCAATTTGATTAACATGATTGTTAGACCTGGGTTCAATCCCAGGTCGAGTCATACCAAAGACTCAAAAAATGGTACTTGATGCCTCCTTGCTTAACACACAGCATTATAAGGTATGGATCAAGGGTAAAGTGGAGCAATCCAGGGAAATGAGTAGAACCCTCCCATACACCTTGTAGTAGCTGTCAAAAGAGGAGCCTTCAGGTCACCCTCAACTACAGTCATCAACTTTACTTTTACTTTTTATATTCTGATTGCAGGGTTTAATATATCAAGAGTTTATGCCAGTCTATTGGTCGCCATCATCTCAGTAAGTAGAATTTAATATTTATTTATTGATTAAATAAACTGCCAGCAAATATGAGATAATCATTTTTTTCTTTCTTTCTTTCAAGCAAATCTGGTTGGAAAATTTTTTTTTTTTAATATGCAGATTTGTCTGAAATTCATTTTTTTTTCTCTCTCTTACAAATCTTGCTGAAATTCATTTACTTTTTTCATACAAACGTGGCTGAATTTCATTTTTTCTTTCTTTCAAGCAAATCTGTCTGAAAATATTTTTTTTAATATGCAGGTTTATCTAAAATTCATTGTTTTTTCTTTCATGCACACCTGGCTAAAATATTTTTTTTAATATGCAGATTTGTCTAAAATTCATTTTTTCTTTCTTTCATACAAATCTGGCTGAATTTTTTTTTTTTAATATGCAGATTTGTCTAAAATTCATTTTTTCTTTCTTTCATGCAAATCTGGCTGAAAATTTTTTTTAATATGCAGATTTGTCTAAAAATCATTTTTTCTTTCTTTTGTGCAAATTTGGTTGAAATTTTTTTTTTTGATATGCAGATTTATCTAAAATTCATTTTTTCTTTCTTTCATTCAAATTTTGTTGAAATTTTTTTTTTATATGCAGATTTGTCTAAAATTCATCTTTTCTTTCTTTCATGCAAATTTGGTTGAAATTTTTTTTTTAATATGCAGATTTGTCTAAAATTCATTTTTTCTTTCTTTCATGCAAATCTAGCTGAAATTTTAATATGCAGATTTATCTAAAATTCATTTTTTCTTTCTTTTATGCAAATTTTGTTGAAATTTTTTTTTTAATATGCAGATTTGTCTAAAATTCATTTTTTCTTTCTTTCATGCAAATCTGGCTGAAATTTTTTTTTAATATGCAGATTTGTCTAAAATTCATTTTTTCTTTCTTTCATGCAAATCTGGCTGAAATTTTTTTTTAATATGCAGATTTATCTAAAATTCATTTTTTCTTTCTTTCATGCAAATTTGGTTGAAATTTTTTTTCTTTCATGCAAATCTGGCTGAATTGTCTAAAATTCATTTTTTCTTTCTTTCATGCAAATCTGGCTGAAATTTTTTTTTTAATATGCAGATTTGTCTAAAATTCATTTTTTCTTTCTTTCATGCAAATCTGGCTGAAATTTTTTTTCTTTCAAGCAAATCTGGCTGAAATTTTTTTTTAATATGCAGATTTGTCTAAAATTCATTTTTTCTTTCTTTCTTTCTTTCATGCAAATCTGGCTGAAATTTTTTTTTAATATGCAGATTTGTCTAAAATTCATTTTTTCTTTCTTTTGTGCAAATTTGGTTGAAATTTTTTTTTTATATGCAGATTTGTCTAAAATTCATTTTTTCTTTCTTTCATGCAAATTTGGTTGAAATTTTTTTTTTAATATGCAGATTTGTCTAAAATTCATTTTTTCTTTCTTTCATGCAAATCTAGCTGAAATTTTAATATGCAGATTTGTCTAAAATTCATTTTTTCTTTCTTTCATGCAAATTTTGTTGAAATTTTTTTTTTAATATGCAGATTTGTCTAAAATTTATTTTTTCTTTCTTTCATGCAAATCTGGCTGAAATTCTTTTTTTAATATGCAGATTTGTCTAAAATTCATTTTTTTTTTTTTCTTTCATGAAAATTTGGTTGAAATTTTTTTTCTTTTATGCAAATCTGGCTGAATTGTCTAAAATTCATTTTTTCTTTCTTTCAAGCAAATCTGGTGAAATTCATATTTTTGTGTGTGTGTGAGTTTTTTTTGGTTTTTTTTTCATACAATTCTGACTGATATTTTTTTTTTTTCCTTTCATATAAATCTGGTTGAAACAAATTTTTCTTTCTTTCATGCAAGTTTGATTGAATATTTTTTTCCCATACAAAACTAGCTGAAAATCATTTTTTTTCCTTTCTCCTTTTATGTACATCTGTATAATTTTTTTTTTCTTTTTTTATTATTTAGAGTTTTCAGACTATTGTCTTTATCTTTATTGTTATTTCCACAACTTTTCAGCCAATATGTCCTCCGGCCTTCTTTAGGTTTTTGTCAAACTCGGGCACCTACACAGAACTTCGAACTACATTCTTTATTGAATCCAGAGGGGGGATCACCTGTTCTGATTCCGTTAGTCAGAACTAGGTACAGATGTTAAGTATCCCTGTTTTATTACTCACCTGTAGTCAGGATTGGTTATTGGCGTTGGTTCCCTAAGCTTCTAAAGAGACAATCATCTAGTTGTTGCAGGTTCAATCCTGACTACAGGTGAGTAATAAAACAGGGATACTTAACTTGTACTTGTGCCTGGTTTAAAGGACGTAGTTCAAAGTTCCATGAAGGTTTCTGAGTTCGACAAACACATGAAGAAGGCCGGAGGACATATTGGCCGAAACGTTGTGGAAATAACAATAAAGATGAAAACCCTTAATGATGAGAATCATCAAGCTTCATCTCAAAAATTCAGACAACTAATTCTTTTTTTTTTTCTTTCATGTAAATCTGTCTGAAATTAATTTTTTCTTTCTTTCAATCATAAAAATTTGTCTGAAATTATTTTTTTGGTTTTTTTCATGGAAATCTGGTTGAAAATTATTTTCTTTCATGCGAATTTCTCTGAAATCAAGTTTTTTGTGTCTTTCATGTTATTATGACTGAATTCACTTTTCCTTCCTTTCATATAAATCTGATATAAACAAATCTTTCTTTCTTTCAAATCTGTCTGAATATTTTTTTCTATGCAAATCTAACTAAAATTCATTTTCTTTGCAGAACAGCATTGGCTGAATCCGAACTTGTATACAATCCGGATCACGTCAGCCAATCATTGTGGCTTACATTTTCTGTTGCTAAAATTCCAGATAAATTGCGTGAACCAATTCAGAGTAAGTGTGTCTTTTGAGAAATCCATTTTCAAACAGGTTTGTCATTTCAAAAGTCGAGCCTGTCTTAACCTAACCTTTCTTGACCATATCTGGAATTTATCAGATATTCCAAAAAGACATATTTATAACGCACTCACTTAAAGACCACCAAAGGTGGGTATTAATATCAAACGACTTTAAATCAGGCCTTCTCAAAGTGGACAATATACAAGGGAGACAATCATGATACCAAATGTTGCTTGCCTGAAAACTTACTTTACTAAACATCACCCAAAAAAAATCAGCTAGCCATATTCTTAGAAAGATAGTTTTTATAGATGAATCAGATTTTTTTAAAATCATGCATATCTTTAAGATTACACCAATTTATTGAATTTGTTGAAAATTGTATTGTTCATTTTCATTAAAAAATATTAATTAACAAAATTGATTCAAAAAGTATTTTCAAAATAAAATACCTTTTTGTCCTTGAATTCATCACTAAAATTTTTATTCAGGAGCTTAAAACTTCAATCTAAACAATCAGTCGGTCCCAAATTTGTGTCTCAATTGGCCTCAAATAAGCCTGATTGAATGCATAAGTATGAGATCCAACCATATTTGCCTTGGAGAACCCTGATTGAATCCATAATGAAGGATATTTCCTCTGTGAAATCCAACTTTGTGTCTCATTTTGCCTCTGAGAAGCCTGATTACATAATGAAGGAGAAACTTCCAGTGAGACACAAGCTCATGTCTCATAATAAAAGATAATCCATTAGTGATATATCCGAGCTTGTGTTCTATTTAGCCTTTGGGAAGCCTGAATACATAAGGAAGTATAATCTCCCAGTGAGGCCCAGGTTTGTGTTCCAGTTTGGCTCAGGTGTAGCCTGATTGGATTCAGAATGAAGGATTATCCATCAGTGTGATCCAAGCTTGTGTCCCATTTTGCCTCAAAGAAGCCAGAATACAGAATGAAGGATAATTTCTCAGTCGTTAAATGGATAATCAAAAAAAATCCTTCAGTGAGTCTTAAGCTCCTGTCTCATTTTGCCTCTGGAGAGGCTGAATACATAATGAAATATAAACTCCCATACTAGATAGAATTATTTGTGTTAGATAGCAATACTTGAAAACATTTAACTGCGTGTAAACAAATTAGCTGACTTATTTTAAAATGAAACTACTTATAAGCTATTCACCTGCAAATAATATATGAATAAGCAGGATTTGGCATTAAATAGCCTACAATGGTTGATATGCCATAAAAACCAACCAAACCAAATCATATATTTAATATATATGTATAAAGAGGATTTGGCATTAAATAACCTACAATGGTTGATATGCCATAAAACCCAACCCAATCATATATATTTAATATATATGTACAAAGAGGATTTGGAATTAAATAACCTACAATGGTTGATATCCCATAAAACCCAACCAAACCAAATCCTATATATTTAATGTATTTGTATAAAGAGGATTTGACATTAAATAACCCACAAGGGTTGATATACCATAAAACCAAACTAAACCCTAACTGGTTCTACCAGTTCAAGTCAGAGTAGATCTGGGAATAATAGCAAAAAAAGGGGATGATTTTCCACTCCCCAGATTTCCAGAAGTGGAGTCTCACCACCCAGAGCACTTTAGCTTCATATTTATAATGAGTGTTCAACAGTATATTTTGTATTTTAATATTTTGTGCTGTCATTTCTGTCTAAAAGTGAAAAAAATTACAAGATAAAGAAAAAGAAAAAGATACCCATGAAATGATGACATTAAAATAAAAATATCCTTTTTCATGAAGCAATAAGTTATCTTTTCATTTCTTTTTCTTTTCATGTTGATATGATTTTCTGTTCAAATTCTAAATCCAAACTTTAATTCAGCCCACTCGGCTGGGGCTGTAGAATACACTAACTGAATCTCTGCAAAGGGGTAAGATCTCCCCATTGAGTGTCCTGGATATGTCACTAAACAATCTGATCATGAGGTTCCAGTAATGCAGGAGCTTTGGGGAATACAGAGTACCCCTTCATTGCCATTGCTCCCAGATCCACTCTGGCCCGGCGTGGTAGCACCTGGTAGGGCCCTATCTATGGGTTAAATAGAACTAATGGCATACTTATGCTAAACTGAATTGTTTGAAATAGAAATATTTTTGACAAACCATACTTACATTTAAACTGCGTGCTTATGCTAAACTGAATTATTTGAAATTGAACTGTTTCTTGTCATTGAAACTGTACTTACACTAAACTGAATTGTTATATATAACTGCTTGAATAAACTGAACAGTTTGAGTAGAAATGTTTTTGACAAACTGTGTACTCATGCTAAACTGAATTGTTTGAAATAGAACTGATTATTTACACAAAAATGGATTTGGCATGAAATAACCTACAAAGGTTAATATGCCATTAAACCAAACCAAACCAATCTAAAGCCAAACTTTAATTCAGCCCACTCGGCTGGGGCTGTAGAATACACTGGCTGCATCTCTGCAGAGGGATAAAACTCCACTCTAACGAGTATACTGGATATGGCATTAAACAGTCTAATGGTGACGCTGCAGTATTACTCGATAGGAGAGGAATGCTGAGTACCCCTTAATGGCTGTCACTCCCTGGTCCACTAGCACCGGATAGGGTTCTATTTATGGGTTAAATAGAACCGTTTGACATTTAAACTGAGTGTAAACCAATGACTTATGCTAAATTGAATTGTTAGAAATAGAACTGTTAAATAACCTACAATGGCTGATATGCCATAAAAGCCAGCCAAAGTAAATCATATATATTTGATATATATGCATAAACAGGATTGGGCATTAAATAACCAACAATGGTTGATATGCCATAAAACTCAACCCTATCAAATCATATTTATTTAATATATATGTTTAAAGAGGATTTGGCATTAAATAACTTACAATTGTTGATATGCCATCAAACCAAACCAAATTTTAATTCTTAGATTCATGCCTTCACCATCCTGTCAGCTGGAGCAATAGAATGTACTGACTGCAATGACCCACCCACCCAACAAAGCCATAGATAACGACCCCTACTGCTTGAGGATGGGATCTTGGTGGCTGAGTAGTCCATGAACCAACAGTGCTTCACTTTGACCCTTACTAGACCAGACAGGCTGTCAAGTTTAGCACCTATATGATTGTCTTGACCATATTATTCAAATTTTTTTCAAACTTTTCTTGTAGTGAACAAGTACCAAATACTATTTTATTTTGAAGGTTCTAGAAGGTGGTAACTAAGGGATAATTGTTCTGAGATAACAATACTTGAAACTATTTAACTGTGCGCCAACAAATGATTAATATAAAATAGAATTATTAGTATTGGATAGGAATACTTGAAACCATTTAACTGTGCATCAACAAATGATTAATATTAAATAGAATTATTAGTGTTTGCAATACTTGAAAACATTTAACTGTGTGCAAACAAGTGAGCTCAAACTAATTCAAAAATAAAATTTCTATATACTTACAAATCACATATGTATGTATATATGTGTGTGTGTATATATATATATATATATATATATATATATATATATTGTCATCCACAGACAGACCGTTTTGTTCTATCAGAACTCTTCAGTGTGGCTAGACACGCAGGACGCTCGAAGCCGGGATCAAAACCCGTCCAACTTTATGTTAGACTAAGTCTCAGACCTCTCGGCCAACAAGCGGACAACGTTGGCTAAGGGAATTTTTAAGGTATTTATTTAGCAACAGCAGCAGCAGCCATTTGTTTACATTTTTATACCCTATCGGCTACCAGAGTGCTCAATTCTTTCAAAGAGCTTTGCATTATGCGAGCGGTGGCCGACAGTTCCTTCGCCAGAGTGCTCAACCCCCATAGGGGGAACAGGATTTGGCATTAAATAATGACACTTTCAGAAAACATTTTATAACATAACAACTGAAATCAAAATTGTAAATTTAATATCTTTACCTCGAGTTATCTCCCTTAGTTAATCATTTCAACCTTCAGATATCAGATAATGAATAGAATGATTTGGTTTGGTTTGGTTTCTTTGTTTTAATGGCATATCAACTCTTTTTAGGTTATTTAATGCCAAAGCCATTCTCCTAGAAGAACAGTAGTGGTACTATTTAACCCATAGCTGGGAGGATAAGGGGGTTCATACCTTTCCCAAGGGTATTTGCCCGAAAGTGAACGTAATAGCGCAACTGGAGTACGAACTTGCGTACTACAATTCCGTAGTCCATCGCTTTAACCATTACACCACGAGGACACCCCATGAACAGAATGAGTGTTGCTGCTGCTATTATTAACATTATGAAGAAGAAGTAGTAAATTTAACCATTTTATTGGTGCTCTACTAGCAAACAGTCCTGTCTGCTGAATACCCCAAATACATCTTCTGCAGAGGGGTGAGTACCTCCTCTAAAAAGGGGTTTCCTGGATATGACACAAAACTGCATCCAGTGGCAAGGCTTCACTTCTTGAGATATGGCTAGTGTAGAGTCGCTCCTTCATTGCCATTACTTCAAAGTTAACCCTGAACTGGAAAGGAAGTACCTTTTAGGGTCCCATCTGTGAGTCAAATAAATATCAATAGTATTTGATGGGAATACTTGAAACCATATAAGTGTGTACAAATTATTGTTACTAGGAATACTTGAAACCATATAATTATTGGTATTTGAGAGGAATACTTGAAACCATATAATTATTGGTATTTGAGAGGAATACTTGAAACCATATAATCATTGGTATTTGAGAGGAATACTTGAAACCATATAATTATTGGTATTTGAGAGGAATACTTGAAACCATATAATCATTGGTATTTGAGAGGAATACTTGAAACCATATAATTATTGGTATTTGAGAGGAATACTTGAAACCATACAATTGCAAATTATTGATATTAAGAACAGTTATTTAAAGTTATAATTGTTTACTAAGGATTATTAATTATTAGTTTTTTGAAATCATATAATTGCTTACCAAAAAAAAGTAAATAGAGACATTCAGCATTAAGTAACCCATCAAGAGTTAACATGCCATAAAACCAACCAACCAACTACTACAACCATTGTTCTTAAATTTAACTTTTTCATATTTCCTAATAGAACAATTCTTGGACAAACTATTTCATCTGTTAGTGTGGACTACAACACCATGGACCATTCCAGCAAACCAAGCCATCTGTTTCAGCCCAACAGTGAGGTAATCCGGAAATTTGTTTTCACATTCGAACTGCTTTTGAAATTCTTTATAGAATTTTTTTTTCCTCCCCCGCCATATATTTTCAATAATCTCATAAACTTGTATGTTTCATCTGCATCTCCTGAACTCATAAAGGTGTTTCGCTGAACATTCTACTCTCAACGTCAAGTTGTACCTTAGCCCAGTCGGCTGGGGCTGTAGAATACTATGACTGCTTCTCTGCATAGGGGTAAATCCCTCCCACTCCTAACAAGTGTCCTGGATATGACATTAAACAATCTGATGGTGAGACTTCAGAAAGGCTGGAAGTTTAGGAGAGGTAGAGTACACCTTCATTGCCATTACTCCCAGATCCACTCTGACCTGGAGTAGTAGCACATGATAGGGTCCTATCTATGGGTCAAATAGAAGTTTGACATTTAAACTGAGTGCAAACAAATGATTCATGCTAAATTGAATTATTTGAAATAGAAATGTTTCATCATTTAACTGTGTAAACAAATGACTGATATTAGATTAAATTGTTTGTGATATATATCAATACTTGGAATGATTTAACTTTGTTGATTTATGCTAAACAGAAATTTTAGAAATAGCACTGTTTGATCATTTAACTGTATATATCTAAAAAAATGTGTTTACAAATCATATATATATATATATATATATATATATATAAAGAGGATTTAGTATTAAATAACCTACAATGGTTGATATGCCATAAAACCCAACCCAACCAAATAAAATATATTCAATATATATGTATAAAGAGGATTTGGCATTGAATAACCTACAATGGTTGATATGCCATAAAACCCAACTCAACCAAATCATATATATATTTAATATATATGTATAAAGAGGATTTGGCATTAAATAACCCACAATGGTTGATATGCCATAAAACCAAACGAAACCAAATCATATATATTTAATATATATATATATACACATATATATATATATATATATATATATATATATATATATAAAGAGGATTTGGCATTGAATAACCCACAGTGATTGATATGCCATGAAACCTAACCAAATCATATATATTTAATATATATATATATAAAGAGGATTTGGCATGAAGTAACCTACAATTGTTGATATGCCATAAAACCAAACCAAGCTAAATCATATATTTAATATATATATATAGAGAGAGAGAGGATTTGGCATTGAATAACCCACTATGATTGATATGCCATAAAACCTAACCAAACGAAACCAAATCATATATATTTAATATACATATGTATAAAGAGGATTTGGCATGAAATAACCTACAATTGTTTATATGCCATAAAACCAAACCAAACCAAACCAAATCATATATATTTAATATATATATATATAAAGAGGATCTGGCATTAAATAACCAACAATGGTTGATATGCCATAAAACCCAACCAAACCAAATCATATATATTTAATATATGTATATATAAAGAGGATTTGGCATGAAATAACCTACAATGGTTGATATGCCATAAAACCCAACCAAACCAAATTATATATATTTGATAAATTGAAAAATTAAAATAAAAATGGAAATTCAATGAAAAATTGAAATAAAAATGAAAAATTAAAATAAAAACGGAAATTCAATAAAATGAGGAGGTAACTCCTAAATCTCGTCCCCCCTACACCCCACGTGTTTATTCTGGTTTTAAATTTAAATTTAGATTTATATTTAAATTTTGAATTTAATTAATTATCCATTGGGTCTGAAGAAGTCCTGTATTAATTTTTTTCTTCATGTTTTTGGTTCACACCAGAAACTGAAAATACGGGATCGAAAAAAATTTATAATCATGAATTAACCGGTCTTTGGTTTTTTTCTTAAAGAAATATTTGATATATATGTATAAAGAGGATTTGGCATGAAATAACCCACAATGGTTGATATGCCATGAAACCTAACCAAACCAAAAGCACAATGATTTCACTTGGACACCAATTTCATCATTCTATCTGGTCTGAAACTTGTTTTATAGAAATGAACACCCTATTTTTCAATACATGCTTATAAAATCTAAAGTGAAAGATTTATATCTTCAACAATCATTAAAATCTCTCACAAAATTATTTATGTTCGTTTTAATTAGTTTCAGTTATAGGAATTTTTAGCAAAGATTTGTGCAGAAAAAGAGTCCGTTTGAAATATTGCCAATTTTTTATCCTTGAATAATAAAAAAGATTTTGATTGGAATTTTATCAATACAGATTCAAGTAACTTCTGAATTGTAAAATTAAATAAAAACACTTAAAGGACAAAATTCAATTTCTTGTAAAATTTCTTCACTAGAAAAAAATTGAAATATTCCAAACAACAATAATCAATGAAGAGGTACTCCGCAATCTCCAGAACTGTAGCCTCACCATAATCAGTACTGCTATTTGTCCAGTTGGCTAGGGCTGTAAAATACACCGACTGCACCTCTGCAGAGGGGTAAGACACCCCCCCCCCCACAAACAAGTGTCCTGGATATGACACTAAACAATCTGGTGATGAGGTTCCAGTAATGCTGAAGCTTTAGGGAATGCAGAGCACCCCTTTATTGCCATTGCTCCCAGGTCCACTCTGGCCTGGAATGGTAGCACCTGATAGGGCCCTATCTATGGGTTAAATAGAACTAAACTGCATACTTATGCTTAACTGAATGGAATTAGAACTGTTTGACTAAACTGAATAGCATGAAATAGAAATGTTTTTGACAAGTAAACCTTACTTACATTTAAACTGCATGCTTATGCTAAACTGAATTGTTTGAAATGGAACTGTTTTTGACATTAAAACTACTTATGCTAAACTTAATTGTTTAATATAGAACTGTTTTGACATTTAACTGTGAGTAAATAAAATCTGTACTCATACTAAACTGAATTAGCTCTGTTTGAATAAACTGAATAGCTTGAAATAGAAATGTTTTTGACAATTAAACTGTGTATTCATGCGAAACTGAATTGTTTGAAATAGAACTGATTATTTGTATAAAAATGGATTTGGCATTAAATAACCCACAAAGGTTGATATGCCATAAAACCCAAATGACCAACCAAACCAAACAACCGGTACTACTGTCACTTGAAAATTCTCCACTATATATGCACGCATATATATATATATATATATATATATATATATATATATATAAATATATACTTACCTATTAACAGTTTTGCAGGTCAGAAACATAATTGGTTACAAATCATGTTTCGTTTTAGTGTGTCTTATGGCATATCAACTTTTCTGGGTTATTTAATGCCAAATCCTGTTCATACATATATATTATATATAAATTGTACACGAATAGTTCATAGGCAACATTTTAAACTAGCCAGAACTTATTTGTTTGCACACAGTTAAATGGTTTCAAGTATTGCTAACTAATACTAATAATTCTATTTAATATTAATCATTTGTTCATATTCAGTGAAATGGTTTCAAGCACTGCTATTTAACAATAATAATTCTATTCAACATTACTCTTTCATTTGCACACAGTTAAATGGTTTCAAGTATTGCTGTGTAATACTTATAATTCAATTTAAAACCAGTCATTTGTTTGCACACAGTTAAATGGTTAAACAGTTCTATTTAACACATAGATGGGACCCTAACAGGTACAACTACACTGAGTCAGAGCAGACCTTGGAGTATAGGCAATGAAAAGATACTCCACACTCCTCAGATTTTTGGAACTGTAGCCTCACTATACTTGGACAAAACTGTTTGCATTTAAATTTGCACTAATCCCCTTAGGAAAGGCATGAAACCATCTGTTTTCCCCTCAGCTATGGGTAAATAGAAGGGTAGATTGGTTGCTTTTATCTTTGGTACACCAGCCAGTCTAGGAGAAATAAGATTCGGAATTCAAATTGGCTGTACTCTGCTTAAAAACTGACATTGTTTCACCTACTAACTATGGTGGAGGGGTTCAGTAGATACATATTGATTGGATAACTTGGTGATTTTTAAAGCCTAATCCCTTTCCTCTTTTCTAATTAGCATATTGATTTCTATGTTTTGGGGTCATTTAATGCCAAATTAAGTCTTTTTGATAAAAGTTTCAAACAATTCAATTTAGTATAAGTACAGATTTTTATTAACACACGGTTAAATGTCAAAACATTTCTGTTTAGCATAAATACACAGTTTAAATGTCAAAATAATTCTAGTACACAGTTTCAATGTCTAAAAACAGTTTCTTTTCAAACAATTCAGTTTAGTATAAGTACAGATTTTCATTAACACACGGTTAAATATCAAAACACTTCTATTTCAAACAATTCAGTTTAGCATAAATACAAAGTTTAAACATAAAAATAATTCTAGTACTGAGTTTCAATGTCAAAAAAGTTCCATTTCAAATAATTCTGTTTAATATACAAAAACAGTTCCATTTCAAACAATTCTGTCTAGCATAAATACACAGTTTAAATGTCAAAACAGTTCTATTTCAAATAATTCAGTTTAGCATAAGTACACAGTTTAGTTCTATTTAACCCATAGATAGAACCCTATCAGGTGCTACTAGCCAGAGTGGACTAGGGAGTAATGGCAATAAAGGGTTACTCCACATACTCCAAAGCTCCAGCATTACTGGAGCCTCACCATCAGATTGTTCAGTGTCATATCCAGGACAATCGTTGAGGGAGTCTAACCTCTCTGCAGAGAAGCAGTTGGTCTATTCTACAGCACCAGCCGACTAAGCAAGTGGACCTGGTAGCGATGGCAAGGAAAGGGGTGCTCCATCATTACTGAAGCCTCACCATCAGATTGTTCATTGTCATGAGGCGCCTCTGGTGGTGTAATGGTTAGCAAGCTTGACTAGCAAACCTACACAAGTGAGTTCGAGTCTCATTGGGTGCCCCTTTCATATGGCCTTGTGCCACATCTGAGCAAAAAGCTTAGTAAATTTCCATATCCAGGACAATTGTTAAGGGAGTCTAACCCCTCTGCAGAGAAGCAGTCAGTCTATTTTATAGCCCCAGCCGACTGGACAAGTAGACCTGGTAACAATGGCAAGGGAGGTGTGCTCCGCATACCCCAAAGCTCCAGCATTACTGAAGCCTCACCATCAGATTGTTCATTGTCATATCCAGGACAATCGTTAAGGGAGTCTAACCCCTCTGCAGAGAAGCAGTCGGTCTATTCTATAGCCCCAGCCGACTGGACAAGTAGACCTGGTAACAATGGCAAGGGAGGGGTGCTCCGCATACCCCAAAGCTCCAGCATTACTGAAGCCTCACTATCAGATCGTTCATTGTCATATCCAGGACAATCGTTAAGGGAGTCTAACCCCTCTGCAGAGAAGCAGTCGGTCTATTCTATAGCCCCAGCCGACTGGACAAGTAGACCTGGTAACAATGGCAAGGGAGGGGTGCTCCGCATACCCCAAAGCTCCAGCCTTACTGAAGCCTCACTATCAGATCGTTCATTGTCATATCCAGGACAATCGTTAAGGGACTCTAACCCCTCTGCAGAGAAGCAGTCGGTCTATTCTATAGCCCCAGCCGACTGGACAAGTAGACCTGGTAACAATGGCAAGGGAGGGGTGCTCCGCATACCCCAAAGCTCCAGCCTTACTGAAGCCTCACTATCAGATCGTTCATTGTCATATCCAGGACAATCGTTAAGGGACTCTAACCCCTCTGCAGAGAAGCAGTCGGTCTATTCTATAGCCCCAGCCGACTGGACAAGTAGACCTGGTAACAATGGCAAGGGAGGTGTGCTCCGCATACCCCAAAGCTCCAGCATTACTGAAGCCTCACCATCAGATTGTTCATTGTCATATCCAGGACAATCGTTAAGAGAGTCTAACCCCTCTGCAGAGAAGCAGTCGGTCTATTCTACAGCCCCAGCCGACTGAGCAATTAGTCTACACATTGGATAACTTGATTAATATATGTGTACTGCATAATGAGTTTAAAAGAAATATGACAGCACAAATTTGTATTTTCTTTCATCTTTCTTTTTTTTTTTTTTTTTTTTTTTTTTTTTGTTACTGCAACTCCCTTGTCATTCAAGATAAGATAATTAAGCTAATAATAATTTTCAGTTGTTTTATTCTTGTAGCTACTGCTGTGTGTTAGCCAATGACAACATCTACATCTGCTGTGAAGAACTTCTCCCATCTCTGAATAAACTCTTTGGAACCAATGTTGAAATTTTGTCCACATTTAACGGTAAGTCTTCTTGATAATTCAGTATATGGATTGGTGAAGAATCCAGAGACACACACACATTAATTCAGCATACAGGTCTGTGCTCCTTCAGAGTGACAATCTCATCAGCTCTCATAAAAAAGAATATCTAGTTGATAAAGCAAGTCAGACAGCCATTTTTAATGACATATCAACCTTCATGGATTGTTTAATACCAAAACCATTTTTGTAGGACATTAATGGTACTATATAACTCATAACTGGAACAGATAAGGAAGTCCATACCTTTTCCAAAAGTTTTAATCCGAAAGTGAACATGATATTTCGGCCGAAGTTCAGACTTGTTTACTGCTATGTAGTCCATCCTGTTACCAAGGTTGATATGCCATAGAACCCAACCAACCAACCATTCTGTTACCAACTATGGGGACTCCTACCTTAATAAGTTGGAGACAACTCACAATCAAACTCACGTGGCTAGGGGTTGTGGAATACACTGACTGCATCTCTCCAGAGTCTCCATAGTTTAATGGTTAAAATGCTACTCTGTGGAATCATAATAAGTGATTTCAAACTCCAGTCTTGCTATTACGTTCACTTTCAGACTAATACCCTTGGGAAAGGCATGAACCCCTTTATCCCTCTATGTTAGACTACAACCTCGAAGTAAGTGACTTCAAACTCCAGTCATGCTATTACGTTCACTTTCAGACTAATACCCTTGGGAAAGGCATGAACCCCTTTATCCCTCTATGTTAGACTACAACCTCGAAGTAAGTGACTTCAAACTCCAGTCATGCTATTACATTCACTTTCAGACTAATACCCTTGGGAAAGGCATGAACCCCCTTATCCTTCTATGTTAGACTGCAGCCTCAAAGTAAGTGACTTCAAACTCCAGTCATGCTATTACGTTCACTTTCAGACTAATACCCTTGAGAAAGGCATGAACCCCTTTATCCCTCTATGTTAGACTACAATCTCGAAATAAGTGATTTCAAACTCCAGTCGCGCTATTACATTCACTTTCAGACTTAATACACTTGGGAAAGGCTTTGATTTGGTTTGTTGGGTTTTATGGCATATCAACCTCTTATAGGTTATTTCATGCCAAATCCCATATATGCATATATATCAAGTATATATGAATTGTAATTTGTAGTTGAATATTTTTAGACAAACCAGAGATCACTTGTTTGCACACAGTAATACTTGGAGCTATTTTAGCTATCACCAGAACTTCTATCTAATGTTAGTAATTTGTTTCCACAGTTATGTGATTGCAAGAATGGAAAATATATCAGTCTACATTTTTGATAAAAGGCTGGTTCTTTTCAGGAAGTTCAGTATCTGCTTTGAGTCGATAATTCTAAATAGTTTGTTCATATTGTCAACGTTATAAAACCTTTGTCGAATCTTGGTTAGTTTTGTGCATTCAATCAAGATATGTTTTATAGTGTACTGGTTTCCACATGGACATTGGGTGGGGGGCTCATCTTTTAGAATGAAGGAGTGATTTAATCTAGTATGTCCAATGCGTAGTCAGGCAAGAGTGTTTTCTTCTCTTCTGGTATTATTAGGATCCAGCTTCCTTTCTTTTAAAATGGGCTGTACTTGAAAGAGCTTGTGGGGGTTTTCCTCCCATAATTGTTGCCATTTCTTTGTAATTATTTACCTGATTTTTAGTTTGAGGTCAGTATATGGAAAAGGGTAAGGCATGAACCCTCTTATTCCTACGGCTATGTATGAAATAGTATCACTACTGCTTTTCTACAAGAATGGCTTTGGCATTAAATAACCCACTGTGGACATGAAAGTGAGACTAACAGTAGTTCTCGACAAAAGAGGGTTCGTTTGTGTCTGGCGTGCAGGGCAGTAATCTGATCCAAAGGAAGAAACACCGCCATTACGGTGAGTCGGTCTGTATGTGAAAGAAATTTGTTTGAATAATCCACCTTCAGCCCATTCTAAAGGAAAAAAGAAAGGGGGCCCCCGAGTGGAATTTTTATAGTAAGTAAAGTAAAGTTAGCGACCATAGTCGAGGGTGACCCGAAGGCTCCCTTTTCGATAGCTACTACACCAAGGTGTAGGGGAGGGCGCTACTCCATTCCCAGGATTGCTCCACTTTACCCTTGAACCGTACCTTATAATGCTGAGTGTTAAGCAAGGTGGTATCAAGTACCATTTTTAAAGTCTTTGGTATGACTCGACCTGGGATTGAACCCAGGTCTCCCGGGCCATTGGCGAACACTCTAACCGCTGGGCCAATGTCCCGAGGCTGAGGAAATGGATTATGGGTAGAGTGGCATAAATAAAAACCTACCAATTCCTCCGGTGACGACTTGTTTTCTTTCACGTCAGTTTCTTGGCGAGAAGCAGAAATAGAGAAAAGGAGAAACAGGAAAAAAGGTGGAAGCGGAACGAAAGGATAAGCACAGAGAGAGAGAGAGAGAGAGAGAGAGGAAGAGAAGGAGAAAAGTGGAGGAGGAACGCAAAGAGGGAAGTGGTGTAGCAAGAAACCCGCAAGCACATTAGACTGAAATCTAAAGGTCCCTGGTTCAATCCTGGCTTCAACACTCAGGGAGATCATCCACCCCAAAACTACACCCACAAAGGTTGATATACTATTAAACAAAAAAACCAAACCAAAACATTAAAATATAGTGGAGGATATGCAATTTATAAACAGATATTATGTCATTTTTATAGAAGTTACTATTGCAGCAATCCATTTCTATAAAGTGTATTTCCCAAAAATATATACTTATTATCTATACTGAATATTATCACTACTGTTCTTCTACAAGGATGGCTTTGGCATTATATAACCCACAAAGGTTGATACTATGTCATTTGTATAGAACTTATTATTGCAGCAATCCATTTCTATAAAATGTATTTCCTAGAAATATATACTAAATATCTATAATGTACCATGACTGTTCTTCTACAAGGATGACTTTAGCATTAAATATCCCATGAAGGTTGATATGCCATTAAAACAAAACAAACAAACATCAAAGAACATGTTTACTCACTTGTTCAGTTTACTTCATTGATATATGTATATATATATATATATATATTGACTGAAGCTGAAAACAAAGATCATTTGAGAGATATTATATTCTGTAATTAGACCAAATAATTTCCAAGATTAAAAAATAAATAGAATTAAAAGAAAAATTTATTTATCTTTTTTTTTTTATTGAAAAAGTTGTTCAGGAGGAGTCCCAGAGGTGCAGTGGCTAACCTACTGGACTGTAACATTGTGGTAAACAAGTTCAAACTTCAACCACACTATTACATTGACTTTTGGACAGGTATGAACCTCTTTATCCCTCCAATTATGGTTTAAATAGTACCACTACTGTTCTACAAGGATGGCTTTGGCATTAGATAATCCACAAAGGTTGATACGATGTCATTTTTATAGAAGTTTCTATTGCAGCAATCCATTTCTATAAAATGTATTTCCCAAAAATATATACTTATTATCTATAATGAATATTATCACTACTGTTCTTCTACAAGGATGGCTTTGGCATTAAATATCCCATGAAGGTTGATATGCCATTAAACAAAGAAACCAGAAACCTAAGCTTGCCTTGGGATACCTGCATTTGACAGATATACCACTTTAATCAAACTCCCTGCCCAGTACAATCTCTTCTAAACATATAAAATCTTCAACCCCCCCCCTTTTTTAAGGTCATACTCAATGTTCTTTATAAGATATTTACGATAAAAACAACAAAGCAAATACTATTAAGATAGATTTGGCAAATATAAGAACAATATATCTAATATACTGGACATTGGCCTGATGGTTAGAGTGTTCGCCAATGGCCTGGGAGACCTGGGTTCAATCCCAGGTCGAGTCATACTAAAGACTCAAAAAATGGTACTTGATGCCTCCTTGCTTAACACTCAGCATTATAAGGTACAGATCAAGGGTAAAGTGGAGCAATCCAGGGAAAGGAGAAGCGCCCTCCCCTACACCTTGGTGCAGTAGCTATCGAAAAGGGAGCCTTCAGGTTGCCAACTTTACTACTTTTTATATCTAATATATGTATAAAGGAGATTTGGCATTAAATAACCTACAAGAGTTGATATGCCATGAAACCACACAAAACCCTTCTAAGCAATGGTTCTCAACCTTTTCTCCCTTGTGGCCCCGGTTTTTGTTTTTTTTGGTTTTTTTCAAAAAAGTGTCAGGCCCACATAAGCACAAATAGAAATTCTATTGAACCAGAAATATATTTCTACAGCAATAATTGGATCAATGCCTTGTTCAGTTAAGACATCAAAATAGACCATGTCTAACTAACTCCAGGTCAATCTTAAAAATTTTTATTGGTTTTGTTTTTTTTTGTTTTGTTTTTTCAAAAAAGTGTCAGACCCACATAAGCACAAATAGAAATTCTGTTGAACCAGAAATATATTTTATTTACTAAAGTAAAATGTAGTATAAGATATAAATCTTTACAAATGACGGCACATCTCCTGGTGTCTATCTATCACCTTGTCAAGTTGAACTTCCGAACTTTGGTTCTGCTTCATCATGTTTTTTCTTTAAGGTCATACTCAATGTTCTTTAAAAGATATTTACGATAAAAACAACAAAGCAAATTACTAAGAAGACAGAATTGGCAAATATAAGAACAACTACAAAATGAAATCGGTGAATTATTTAAGATATAGCTTTACTTGAAAACACAATGATCGCATTCACACGTATCAGCATGAACATCTTCATTTATAAAAATGCAGCATGTGTTTGTATATTTGCTTTTTGTCTGTAATACAAAAGGCAGATAACATCTACAATATAAAAAAAAGAAGAAAAAAAAAACACGATGTGTATTTATATATTTATCTTACGTCTGGAGAGTGCTGATGATATAACTTATAGTATAATGAGACACCACTTGTATTTTTATATTTATTTTTTGCCTGTAACGCTTAATCGATGATAGTGCTAATTTTTGGCTAAGTTGTTGTGAAGTAACCATATCACGTTTCTTTATAAAAAATATAACTCTCACTTCTTTATTTCTCAAAAGGGTCAAAATTGGCTGTAAGTGTGAGAGATAGAGACAAAAGACTCAGACTAAGACTAATGGAGGACTACTATATTTGACCTCGTATCTTTTTAACGTCACTGTGAGTTTATATTCCCGGCCCTACTTAGCACTTTTTCTGCTTCTTGGCCGCAGATGGGCAGGAGCTCTGGGCACTCGCCGACTGCTCTTCGAATCTGACTGAATCCCTTCTAACAGCTGTCTTTGGGTATCTGTGTATATATAAAATTGATAACACCTACATATTCCTTCCAGTTTTCAACCCACGGGATCTACTGCTACTGTTCTCTTGTTTATACAGCTAGAAAATCCTGTTTACAGAATAATAACCAGCTGTCAAGGGTCAATATATAACAAGCTTTCCTTCATTTGTTTATTTGCAAATGCATCAAAACTGACCCAACAAAACCCCTCCAAAAAAAGACACTGACATTTTTAAGCATTCAACTGTTTTCAGCGTTAATCCCTTTGCTTGGTTAACATGTTTATACAAACAATCCAAAACTAAATCTGCACTGTCGGCTGAGGCTGTAGAATGCACCAATTGCTTCTTTGCAAATAAACAAATGAAGGAAAGCTTGTTATATATTGACCCTTGACAGCTGGTTATTATTCTGTAAACAGGATTTTCTAGCTGTATAAACAAGAGAACAGTGGCAGTAGATCCCGTGGGTTGAAAACTGGAAGGAATATGTAGGTGTTATCAATTTTATATATACACAGATACCCAAAGACAGCTGTTAGAAGGGATTCAGTCAGATTCGAAGAGCAGTCGGCGAGTGCCTAGAGCTCCCAAACAAGTGTCCTGGATATGACACTAAACAATCTCATAGTGAGGTTCCAGTAATGCTCCTCTCTGTCGGTTGGGGCTGTAGAATACGCCGACTGCATCTTTGCAGAGGGGTAAGACTTCCCCAACGAGTGTCCTGAATTATGACACTAAACAATCTGATGGTAAGGTTCTAGTAATGCTGGAGCTTTGGGGAATGCAGAGTACTCCTTCATTGCCATCACTTAAAGGTCCATTCAGGCCCAGAGTGGTAGTACATGATAAGGTTCTATCTATGGGTCAAATAAAACTAAATTGCATACTTATTCAAAACTGAATTGTTTGAAATAGAACTGTTTTCGACATTGAAACTGTACTTAGGCTCAACTGAATTGTTTGAATTAGAACTGTTTGAGTAAAATGAATACACGAACTGCATCTCTGTAGAGGAGTAAGACCCCAACTTCCACCCCAAACAAGTTTTCTGGATATGACGCTAAACCATCTGATAGTGAGGTGTAAAATAACTGTCCTGAATATGACATGAAACTGCATTTGATGGTAAGGCTTCACTTCTAGAGTTATGGGGAACATGGAGTGCCCCTTAATTGCCATTATTCTCATTTCCACTCAGACCTAGATTTATAGAACCTGTTATAAGTCAAATAGAACTGTTCAATCATTTATTAAGGATATTTATTAGTTATTTGAATTCATACATCTGTATGCAAATAGTTTGTATTAGATTACTTGGTGAATGTAATTACTGACGTTAAATAACAATACTGGAAAACTATTTCACTATGTGCAAACAAATGATTAATATTGAATGGAATTATTAGTGTTAGATAGGAATACTTGAAACTATTTAAACTGTGTGCAAACAAATGACTAGTATTAAATTTAATTATCAGCATTAGATAGCAATACTCAAAATCATTTAACTGTGTGCAAACAAATGATTAACTTTAGGTAGATTTATTACTGTTAGAAAGATAGTGTTAAAAACTTTCAGAAGAGCTAGGATTATTCAAAGATAACACATTAAGAATCCATTTAACTGTGTGCAAATAAATGTTTAGTATTAAATAGAATTATTAGTGTTAGATAAGAATACTTTAAACCATTTATCTGTTCAAACAAATGACCCCTAACTTTTCTTGAAATAAAATTACCAACAAACTATTCATTTAGAAATCAAAGGTATAAACAGGATTTAGCTTTAAATAACCAACAAGAGTTGATATGCCATGAAACACTAACTAACCAACAATTATAAAATAATTACTACTATGATGTTGTCGTCCATCACTCTAGCCACTATCCCACAGAAACTTTCCCTTGTAAAATCAGGAATATTCTGGGTTTTTTTTTTTTTCTGTGAAAACAATTTTTATCTTTTTAGGTTCTGTATTGTCTACCATGACCTATCACCACCCAATAAGTCAAGAGGAATTGGCATTATATCCAGCTAGTCATGTGACCTCTGCCAAAGGGTCAGGATTGGTCCATACTGCCCCTGCACATGGTCATGATGACTTTCATGTAGCACTTGAACATAAACTGCCTGTGGTAAGTAAATTTTTAACAGTACGTTCAATGGTGGTCCCTTTAAAGCTGAGCCCATTCAGCTGGGACAGTAGAATACTCTGACTGCATCTCTGGAGGGGTGGGGGTAAGACTCTACTCCACCAACAAGGACCCTGGTTATGACAATAACCAATCTGATGGTGAGGCTGGAGCTTTGGGGAATGTAGAGTACCCCTTCATTGCCATTGTTCCCAGGTTCACTCTGGCCTGGAGTCGTAGCACCTGAAAGGGTCCTATCTATGGATCAAATAGAACTGACATCTAAAGTGTGTGTAAACTGAGTGTTTATGCTAAATTGAATTGTTAGAAATAGAACTGTTTCATCATTTAATTGTGTGTAAACAAATGACTGATGTTTAATTGAATTGTTACATATACATAGAAATACTTGGAACTATTTAACTGTGTGGACCTATGTTTACAAATCATATATATGTATAAAGGAGATTCGGTATTAAATAACCTACAAGAGTTGATATGCCATAAAACCACTCCAAACCCTTCAAAGCAATGGTTCTCAACCTTTTCTCTCTTGTGGCCTCCTTTTTTTTGGGGGGGGGTGGGGGGGTTGTTTTGTTTTGTTTTGTTTTTGTTTTTTCAAAAAAGTGTCAGGCCCACATAAGCACAAATAGAAATTCTATTGAACCAGAAATATATTTTATTTCCAAAAGCAAAATGTAGTATAAGATATAAATCCTTACGAATGACGACACTTCTCCTGTTCTGGTGTCTATCACCTTGTCAAGTTGAACTTCCGAACTTTGGTTCAGCTTCAGGCGTGAGTCTCCTCTCTTCCTTCTCCAATGAATTACATTTCTTTGTGAGTACATCATTTGTTGCTGAAAATCTCACCTCAATCAACTATGCGGCAGAAAAAGCAGATAAGAATGTAACGACCTTTTCAAAGTGACTGGACAATTTTACTTTTAGCCATCAAGGTTCATATGCCATAAAACCCAAATAACCAACCTTTTACCTGTCCAATCAATCATTCCTTTTCAATTCAGCTGATCAATACTTGTTTCTCTTTCAGTTCAAGAAGTTCTACAGCAATAATCGGATCAATGCCTTGTTCAGTTAAGACATCAAAATAGACCATGTCTAACTCCAGGTCCATCTTAAAAATTTCTCAGGCCCACATTGAAAATCATTGCTTTAATGTACATGTGATTAAATTATTCACACTGTAATTATTTGTGTATAATGCAGTTTTCCTCATTTTTAAGGCTAAAAGTGAGTGGTGCTTATTATACACAAGAACTAAATATTAACTTTTTATCTGGCAATGTGAATCACCATATTTTGAATGATATGACCAAATGTAAATTATATCTATGATCCAAACTATCTAATGTTTAACAAGCACTTCTGTTTCATGCTGCTACTGACAAACGGCCACAGAAATGTATGTTTGTTTATAATTTTCTTCCTCTGGATGTGAACTTATTTTTGCCACAAGCTGGCTGCAATTTTGTGTGAATGTGTCTGTGTGTTTGCTCTAAATAGTTTGTAAATGTTTTGTTTCAAAATTGTATAAATTTTTAAAGTAAACTGTATAAAAATTTTTAGAGTAAACTGTATAAATTTTTTTAAAGTAAACTGTATAAATTTTTAAAGTAAACTGTATAAATTTTTAAAGTAAACTGTATAAATTTTTATTTTTACTCAATACAAACCAAATAAAAAGTTGAACAAATGTTAAATTTAGCTGCTATACAAATTCTAAAAAAGAACCGGCTCATTGGCCCAGTGGGTAGAGTGTTCGCCAATGGTCCAGGAGAGCTGGGTTCAATCCCAGTTCTTGTCATACCAAAGATTAAAAAAATGGTAGTTGATACCTCCTTGCTTAACACTCAGCAATATAAAGTACGTATCAAGGGTAAAGTGGAGCAATCCAGGGAAAGGAGTAGCACCCTCCCCTACACCTTGGTGTAGTAGCTATCGAAAAGGGAGCCTTATGGTCACCCTCGACTATGGTCACCAACTTTACTTTACTACTATATACAAAATACTTTTTTTTTTTTAATTTTGTTTTGTGTTTTTGTTTGTTTGTTTTTTTTTGGGGGGGGGGCAGAATTTCATAGACCAAATTTTAAGGATTCACGTTATACACAAATCATTATGGTAAATTAATGAACTTATTATGCAGTTTGCTGTAGTCCTTGCTGAGGGTGGAACTTCACTAAAAATATGGGACCACAACTATATCGTTGTACTGATACTGATAGCTAGATGATGTATCTTGCATACTGAATTACTAAAAGTGCAAAACGTTCTTATTCTAATCTTGTGCAGAAATGTCTTCTTGGAGATGATTGTTCCTACATAGCTGAAGCAGGACCCCACCTGGCTGGAAAAACAGTGGGAATTAATGCAAATAGTGCAGGTAAAAGATTGATTGTATTTATCCGTGCAAACACACACACACACACACACACACACACACACACACACAAATTGTAACACAAGGTTGTGTTTAGTGTGAACTTCTTACACGGACAGGTGAGTAGATAAAAACCCACACAAGGAGAGGGCACCTCGGGTGGTGTAATGGTTAGCATGTTAGACTAGCAAACCTACACAAGTGAGTTCGATTCTCATTGGG
The DNA here is from genome assembly GCA_963585895.1 of Sepioteuthis lessoniana. Classification (NCBI taxonomy): domain Eukaryota; kingdom Metazoa; phylum Mollusca; class Cephalopoda; order Myopsida; family Loliginidae; genus Sepioteuthis; species Sepioteuthis lessoniana. The sequence continues at coordinate 10,640,900 of OY757945.1, read as the reverse complement.
TGCCCCATTCATGCGGCCTTGTGCTACATCTAAGCAAAAAGCTTAGTAAATTAACACACAAGGAGAATAGAGACAAGTTTTTAGAAAGTGCAGAAAAGAACAAGCCACTATATCCCAATTGCACATTGGTCAAATAAGACTTACACACTACTTTATACTCAAACAAGAATCATCACTACAGTGTATAGCATCTCAAACCTAACCAAATCCTATCTAATCATATCTAATATATATGTATAAAGAGGATTTGGCATTAAATAACCTACAATGGTTGATATGCCATAAAACCCAACCCAACCAAATCCTATATATTCAATATATATGTATAAAGAGGGTTTGGCATTAAATAACTTATAATGGTTGATATGCCATAAAACCTAACCAAACCAAATCATATATATTTAATATTGATGAATAAAGAGGATTTGGTAGTAAATAACTTACAATGGTTGATATGCCATAAAACCAAACTAAACCAAATCATATATATTTAATATATATGTATAAAGTGGATTTGGCATTAAATAACCTACTATGGTTGATTTGCTATAAAACCCAACAAAACCAAATTATATATATTTAATAGATATATATAAAGAGGATTTGGTATTAAATAACCAACAATAGTTGATATGCCATAAAACCAAACCAAACTATATCTATCTCTTGATTCTGGGTCTTTGTTCAGATCTGACCACCTTTTTGCTATTCTTTTCATAGAACTGTATGGTGAATGTCTTTTGTCTTGTTATTGAGATGAAAGCCATTAAAGAACACCAGACCTTTTCACCAATTTGATACATTTTCTTTATGCATTACCTGTCCATAGAACACAGTGTACATTTCATCTGTTTGGGAAATGTTTGTGTATTGTTATAATATTGCTCTAATAGTTATAATTTTATATATATGTACACTCTAAATGTTTTGAAAAGTTTATCTTTGCTTTCCTTTCTGTTTATTCATTAGATATGCTCATATTGGAACTTTGTCAGTAGGAACACAATTGAATATTCTCTCAAGCTGTACCATAGCCATACATGAATATGTGAAACATAAATAGAATGTTCATAACATATATACATAGAACATAGGAATCCTGAAACACGAAAAACACGTAACGACTTCTTGGTTCAGGTACGAAACCTTTTATTACCTTTGAGTTAAAGGTTTCGACATAAGGAAGAGAGATGCACAGTCTTTTTATGCTGGCTTTTCCATCTGCCCCCCCCACCCACCCACCAACACGTGTGGCACCCGCCACAAGGCCACTGGAAGCTAGCGAAATTCACCCTTCTTCTTCGGACCGCAAGACTAAACTCAACTGACTTTTTTCAAATCCCCCCAAAATCCTCTGCGCATGCTTCCGGTGCATGACGTCATTCACATCCCCTGGTCCTGGGATTTTTATTTTGACTTCTGTGAATGACACATCCTCCCCGCGTGCACGTTAACACCTGCGCTCAAGTTTGCACCTAATTAACCCATGTGCTGAGTTGAAAGATTCTCAGCCTAACTAAACCCAAAGGCAAGATATGTAAAATGAAATCCCTCGGCCATTATATTACAAAGCATTAAATACCAGTTATATCTCCAAGAACCAGTAATCTATAAGGATTATATCCTTTGTTTTCCAAGTAGTACTTCTAATAGCAACTAGGTGGCGTGACCAAAGTAGCATATTAGATAGCACAGCTAAATCAAACTCTCTCTCTCTCTACAATCCTGCCTTGACAACCAGAAGCATGCATTAGTGTGTCCATTTCCCAATAGGGGGACTCTTACCTCAACAAACCTCTTGTATGACACATTACACTATGCTTTGAGAGAAGTTTTCACACGACTTTCATTCTAATAAGGACTCTTTATTTGACCGGTCTATTGGCCTGAGTTAAGAGTTCGCCAATGGTCTTGGAGACCCGTGTCCAATCCCAGGTCGAGTCATACTCAAGACTCAAAAAACGGTACTTGATGCCGCCTTGCTTAACACTCAGCATTATGAGGTAAGAATTAAAGGTAAAGTGGAGTAATCCAGAGAATAGAGTAGTGCCCTCCCCTTTACCTTGGTGTAGTAGCTATTGAAAAGGGAGCCTTCAGGCAACCCTCAGCTAAGGTCGCCAAAAAGATTCTTCAACTGCATGATAGAACTTTTCTCTATAATGCATATTTTTAATATTTCATGTCATTTCTGTATTCATTCTATTAAGTTTGCTCAGGCATTAAATATGTTAATTCATTGTGAATCGTTTTACATTGTTTAGCACGAGAAAACTCTGCTGCAAGTATCCTCACCATGTTCCTCTCATTCAAATAATTTTTGGTGGAGAGCTATGGTACCCAGATACGACATATATACGAAGACAAACCTTCAAGTTTTCAATACTAAAAAGCTAACTCGATTCAGTTTTCAAAATTCCAATTCAGCAATTCTTACTCTTATTTTCTTTAATTTTTTGCCTGTAATATTTCAAATTTCTTTATTCTTTCAATAATAACTGATTTTTTTTTATTTTTTTGCTTTCAATATTTTCATTTAACAGTCTTAGACTTACTGGGAAAACATATTATAAAAGTTGAGGATTATCAACATAGTTACCCCTATGACTGGCGGACCCAGAAACCTGTGATAATATGTGCCAGTAAACAGTGGTTTGTGAACACCCAACTACTGAATGATAAAGCTATTGTAAGTACATTTCATATATATATATATATACACACACACAAAAAAAAAAAATATGAAGGAAATAGAAAAACAAATTGATCCAAAAGAGATGAATTTATTATGATGGAAAGTCAACAGTAAAACATTTTGATTTTATTAAACCTTCATCAGGACTTTAGGAGGTGCCCATGGTGTAGTCGTTATCGTCGTAGGAATTGGACACGGCGACACAAGTTCAAATCCTGGACGACACTGATTGCATTTCACATAGCACTAATACCCTTGGGAAAGGTATGAATCCAATTATTCTCCCTCCAGCTATGGGTAAATAGTAGGACAGACTAGGTTCTTCAGCCTTGGCTAGGCAACTAGTCTAGGAGAAGGAAAACTCTGAATTCAAACCTGTTAAACTCTGCTTAAAAATCCACCTTGTGTCATATCCTGTCCGAGCGGAGGGGTTGGTAAATAGTATCAGGACTTTAAGATGGTGAAAAATATGACTTTCCATCATAATGAATACATTACTTTGGCCTAATCAGTAGAGTATTCGCCAAAGGTCTGGGAGACCGGAGTTCAATCCCAGGTCGAGTCATACCAAAGACTAAAAAAAATTATACTTGATGCCGCCTTGCTTAACACTCAGCATTATAAAGTACAGATCAAGGGTAAAGTGGAGCAATTCAAGGTAAAGAGTAGTGCCCTCCCCTACACCTTGGTGTCGTAGCTATTGAAAAGAGAGCATATAGCTTCTCAGATCTGCTGCACACTCACATACTTTGTCACAGAATTGTGGCAAATTACTTGTAGGTTGCTGTAGAAGGACCTGTGTAAAAATCACTCTGTGATTATTTATTCAGTTTTAGACCCTACTACAGATATTACAAACATGTGCTGGCTGAAAAGCGTTCATGACCAAGATCAAGTCCTTTTTATTTACTTTTTTTTTTTTAAGTGATCTTTTCAAAATGGAATATTTGATTCTTCAAGCTTCAAATCCTTTATGACCATCATAGATAAATTTTTTTTTCTGAATTGATTAATTTTTAATTATTTGCTCTCAGTCTTCAACATCTTCACTAATCACCCTAAGATTGTTTTTAACAGGATCCTTAAAATGTTTCTGAGGTTTGTGTGTCAGATATTTACCACATTGTAACTCTCCACAAAACAACTGCTTAGGCCACCTTGTTGGTGGGCTTTGAATATGCAGATTATATCACTACAGAGGGATAAGATCCCTACCTCAAAGAAAAGGTGGTCTTGGTTATGACACTGCAATGATAGTGAGGCTCCAGTTCTGGAGATCTAGAAAGTGTAGAGTACACTTTCATTGCTATTACTCTCAGGTCCACTCTGACACAAAGTGGTTGCACCTGTTAGGGTCCCATCTATGGGTCAAATAGAACTAATGTCCTCGGTATGACACTAAAATGAATCTGATGATATTTACCTAACCCCTCCGCTTGGGCAGGATATGACACAAGGTGGATTTTTTTTAAGCGAAGTTTAACAGGTTTGAATACAGAGTTTTCCTTCTCCTAGACTAGTTGCCTCACCAAGGCTGAAGAACCTAGTCTGCCCTACTATTTACCCATAGCTGGAGGGAGAATAATTGGATTCATACCTTTCCTAAGGGTATTAGTGCTATGTGAAATGCAATCAGTCTCGTCCAGGATTTGAACTCGTATCGCCGTGTCCATTTCCTAAAATGAATCTGATGAATCTCTAATTCAGGAGCTTTGGGGAATGTAGAGTACCCCTTCATTGTCATTACTCCCAGATCCACTCTGACCTAGATCTGTTAGGATCCCATCTAAGGGTCAAATCAATCTGTTTGAAAATTATTTGTATTAGATAGGAATACTTGCACTCCATTCATCTGCATATAATAAATTCTTATATTTATAAATTGTCAGTCTGTTATTTATTTCTCACACTAATTACTGTTTGAAACAAAATTATATGAGTTGACGAAGTGTTCGTGTTCTTTTGTTAGGAATGTTTGAAATCTGTGAACGTTTATCCTCCTTCCTCTGAGAATGGGATGCTCTCTCAGCTGAATTCCAGGACCTACTGGTGCATCTCCCGACAGCGAGTATGGGGTCTACCAATTCCTGTTTTCTATCATAAAACATCAGGGAAACCTTTTATCACACGGTTAGTAATTGTTTTGTTTTCTCTCTCAAGTTTACTCATTGCAACAAAGGACAGTCTTGTTTGTTCTATATACCTGTCTTTTTACTTTTCTTTTTTTTTATTACATTTAGTAATTCTTTTTATTTCCCAAGTATACTAAAAACAACATTTTAATGGCATATCAACTCTCAATGGTTATTTGATTCCAAATCCTGTTATAATTAGATAGTTTGAAGTATTGCTATCTAACACTAATAGTTCTATTTGACACAGTTTCTGGTATTGCTATCTAAAAAAAAGTAAAGTTATCAACCTAAGTCGAGGGTTACCCTAAGGCTCCCTTTCCAATAGCTACTACACCAAGGTGTAAGGGAGGGCACTACTCTTTTCCCTGGATTGCTCCACTTTACCCTTGATCCTTACCTTATAATGCTGAGTGTTAAACAAGACAGCATCAAGTACCATTTTTTAAGTCTTTGGTATGATTTGACCTGGGTTTGAACTCCTGTCTCCCAGGCCATTGGCAAACACTCTACTCATTAGCCTAATGGCCCGGGATCTAATACTACTAATTTAATTTGATATTAACCATTTGTTTGCCCACAGTGAAATGGTTAAAGGACAGTCTTGTTTGCTCTATATACCTTTTCTTTTCTTTTTTTTATCATGTTCAGTAATTCTTTTTTCCCTCCCAAGTTTACTAAAAATAACAAAGGACAGTCTTGTTTACTCTGTCTCTGTTTTCTTCCACTTTTTATCATGTTTAGTAATTCTTTTTCTTTGCTGAAATTTACTAAAAAAAAAAAGCAACAAAGGACAGTCTTGTTTGCTCTATATATCTATATTTTTTCTGTTGTTGTTGTTTTTTGGGGGGTTTTTTGTTTTTTTTGTTTTTTTTTTTTACCCAACACTTTTTGTCATTCTGAGTAATTCTTTTTCTATCCCAAGTTTAATAAAAGCAATAAAGGACAGTCTTGTTTGCTCTATATCCCTGTCATCTTTTTTTACCTTTTATCATACAGTACCATATTTGACAGCATATTCGACACACTCCAATTTCAATTGGGCAAATCAAGAAAAAATTAGTAATTAGTAAGATTATTTGTAAATGGTATCACTTAGGCTATATTTATGGGGTGTTATTTTAGTTAAACAAGCCATGATTACAATTAAATGAAAAAAAGATAGAAAAAAGAACACAAGCCTATAAGAATTTTATTATATTCAAAGGTAAGAAAAAAAATAAAAATAAAAATACATATGTCATATCAGACGCAGGGAAAATTTTAAAAGATATTTTTAGTAAAAAAAAAAAGTGCGCCTTAAATGCCGTCAAATATAGTACTTGGATCAGCTCGTACTGCTCTCAAATCCCCTGACTGGGGAGCCCAAGCTTACTGTAGGGCTCCCAGAAGGGCGAGTTTCGTATATTGTCCATGAATACTACTTTATAAAAATTGCCATGTGGGTGCTTTTTATCACATATTTCGGGATATGCCATATCATAGATTTGGGGGTGGTGATTACACTTTAATGAAAAATGATTAGGGAAAAAAGAACATAAGTTTATAAAAGCGTTATTATATTCAAAGGTAGAAAAAAAAAAGATTAAAAAAATCCTACATATGGTATATAAGATGCAGGGAAATTTTACAGATATTTTTTGTAAAAAAAAAAAAGGTCGCTCTATATGCTGTCAAATACGGTAACTCGTGGCTGTCAACTTGATAATGATTCTTCTTGTTTATCGCACTTGTCTGCCATGTTGATACTCTCCATAAAAAAACGTAGCGATTAACATGATACAAATTTGGTCTTTATTTTATTTCTTACTTTATTAATTTGTCTCCGTTTCTATTTTGGATTATTCTAGTTTTTCAAAAAAACTACATATGGCATATAAGACGCAGGGAAATTTTAAAAGATATTTTTTAATAAAAAAAAAGAAGGTTGCTCTATATGCAGTCAAATACGGTAACTCTTGGCTGTCAGCTTGATAATGAGTCTTCTTGTTTGTCGCACTTGTCTGCCATATTGATACTCTCCATAAAAAACGTAGCGATAAACATGACACAAACTTGGCCTTTATTTATTTTATTTCTTGTTACTTTATTAATTTGTCATCATTTCTATTTTGGATAATTCTAGTTTTTCTAAAAAAAACTACACATGGCATATAAGACGCAGGGAAATTTTAAAAGATATTTTTAGTAAAAACACAAGGGCACCTTATATGCCTTCAAATACAGTGATTGTTTTCTCTCCCAATTTTACTGGAGGTGTCCTCGTGGTGTAATGGTTAAAGCGATGGACTGCGGAATCGTGGTAAGCAAGTTCGATGTCCAGTCACGCTATTGCATTCCCTTTTGGGCAAATACCCTTGGGAAAGGTATGAACACCCTTATGCTCCTGGCTATTGGTTAAATAATACCACTACTGTTCTTCTAGAAGAATGGCTTTGACATTAAATAATCCATGAAGGTTGATATGCCATTAAACAAAGAAACCATGAAATTTTAAAAGATATTTTTCGTAAAAAAACAAGGGCACCTTATATGCCATCAAATACAGTGATTGTTTTCTCTCCCAATTTTACTGGGGGTGTCCTCGTGGTGTAATGGTTAAAGCAATGGACTGTGGAATCGTAGTAAGCAAGTTCGAAGTCCAGTCACACTATTACATTTACTTTCAGGCAAATACCCTTGGGAAAGGTATGAACACCCTTATCTTCCTGGCTATGAGTTAAATAATACCACTACTGTTCTTTTTAAATAATACCACTACTGTTCTTCTAGAAGAATGGCTTTGACATTAAATAATCCATGAAGGTTGATATGCCATTAAACAAAGAAACCAAACCCAAATTTACTAAAAGCAACAAAGGACAAATGTTAAGATTGATCACATTATCTTAGCAATGATAATTATTATTATTTCTCCTACAGATTATAAAATTGTATTGATATTTTTAATTTTTTTCCATTTTTCTTTTTTCAGCTCCAGTGTTGAGCATATAGCTTCCATTTTTGCTAAACAAGGTACCGATGCTTGGTGGGATCTTACTGTTGATCAATTACTACCTGAACACATTCTAAAAGAGGTAAGAGTACTCCTCGCCAAGACTGTAGAATACACCGACTGCTTCTCTGCAGAGGGATAAGAGCCCCCCCCCTCCCTCGCCTCCTAACAATCAGGATCCTGGATATGACACTAAACAATCTGATGGTGAGGCTCCAGTAATTCTGGAGCTTTGAGGAATGCAAAGTACCCCTTCATTGCCATTGCTCCCCGGTCCACCCTTGCCCAAAGTGGTAGCAGCTGATAGAACCCTATCTATGGCTCAAATAGAACTAAACTGTGTACTTATGCTAAACTGAATTGTTTGAAATAGAAATGTTTTAGACAAACTGTGGGGGTGTCCTCATGGTCTAATGGTTAAAGTGATGGAATGTGGAATCATTGTAAGCGGGTTCGACCTCTAGTCATACTATTACATTCACTTTCAGACAAATACTCTTGGGAAAGGTATGAACCTCCTTATCCTCCCAACTATTGGTTAAATAGTACCTACTGTTCTTCTAGAAGGATGGCTTTGGCATCAAATAACCTACCAAGGTTAATATGCCATTAAAAACCAAAGAAAGAAAGGATTAAACTGGGCACTTATGCTAAACTAAATTGTTTGAAATAGAACTGTTTATTTGTATAAAAATAGATTTGGCATTAAATAACCTGCAAAGGTTGATATGCCATAAAATCAAAAGAAACAAACATACATCATCATAGAATCCTTCACTCCTTCCTAAATAAAAGCATCAATATCATCATGGACAGCTGTTAACTATGAAATGCTAATTAGAATCCTTCACTCCTTCCTAAATAGAAGCATCTATATCATCATGGACAGCTGTTAGTACAAGAGCCCAACTAGTTCACAGGTCATCTAGTTCACTTAAAATTTTTCTAAAGCTACATGCACACATACTATTCCGTATGTTTTGTATTGCTCTACCAAGAATCTAGTTATAGTGTGCTGTTTTTTGTTGGATTTTGATTTTGTACAGACCTAATGAAAATTTGAGTAATATATAGATATGTATTTAATTTCATTTTTTCATTTTTTTTTATTTGTGTTTTTCTCATATCT